>CM046345.1:6948234-7447760 GCA_025403435.1 Artocarpus heterophyllus
ATTGTTTATAACTGAAAAAGTGATAGGAATCACTTTTGCCAAACAAGGGGTTAATAAGTCGATATTATTCACCGGTATGTGAATTTAAATACTAATGAAGATGAGTTACGCATTAAAGATAAGAAAATATCGACGAACAATATCAAGAAGAAAATGTATATACAAATCATTCTTAAATGGAAGTATATAAAAAAGTTAAATGAAAGTATAAACGTAAAACAAAACCTCAAAGTGTCATTTTTGCCTTTGTTGGTGACTTATGTGTAAATCATGTAGGCTTAATTCTGTCTATTTAAAGAGAAAATTGAAAATTTAAGAAACAAAATAAAGAGCTTTAAAAGTTTAAGGGAAGCTTTGAAAATTTAAAAATAAAATAATGATTTTTAAAATTTAATAAATAAAATAATAAATTTTAAAAATTTAAAGTTAAGGAGAAGATTTTTAAAATTTAATTAGCAAAATAAGAGAGATGCCAAAGATTAAGGGTAGTCAAGTGTTAACGACGATGTGTGCAGCGCGAAATTTCTCATAAATGTTATAATTCTTGGACCCGCTCAGTGAGTCCAGGAGTTTTTTCTAACAGCCATGAATCGAGCGAAAAACATCCTCGTTTCCCTCCGACTCGCCAACTTGCTCCTCTCGACTCAGATTCACAACTCCACTCGGCCACCGTGTTCTCAGGCGATTTGTTTCTCTCAAATCTCTCCACTTGTTCCAAATCAATCTCTCGGTTCTCATTTCAGCAATAACCACCATCAAAAGCTGTTCTTTTCTGCAACACACAGCTCGGTCGTGGAACTCGTCTTGACTAACGAGTGGTCCACTGAGTTGGAGAACGAATTAGCTAATTCGAACCTGGGATGGACCCACGAAAGAGTTATGTACGCTTTGAAGAAACCGGATAGACAACCCACAAAAAGAAAGGGGCCGATTTTGACGAAAGGCCAAAAAAAATTTTAACTGGGTTAATAGTCTCTTTTTCTTAATTAAAAAACACGTTTTTTTATATATGTAAATTGTTTCAATTTTTTTCAAAACATTAAAAATAATGGCTATAGTAGGATAAAAAATCTCAACAAAATAAAAAGAAAAAAACTAAAACTAATTTTATGTCTAAAAAATTTTTTTTGGTTCAAAATTATCCAAAAAAAAATGGACCATTTAGCAAAAAAGAATTTTGCCAGAAGGCCATTTTTCCACAAAAGGCTTCTGATTTCTTTAATTGGGTGTGAGAAAAATGGGTTCATACCGAGTTCTTTAGTTTACAGCTTGTTGCTTAGGATCCTGGTTCTTAAGGATATGAAAATGTTTTGGGTCACTCTGAAAAAAATGAAAGAAGAAGGCTTTTATATTGATGAAGAGACTTATAGGTCAATCTTTGGACGGTTAAGTAAGGAAAAGATGACTAACGATGTTGGGGCTTTGAGACACTTCAACACTAGGATGATTGAAGAGAATGCAATGGATAATGTTGTGAAGAAGATGGTTGATGTTGTTTTGGGTCTAGAATGGAGTGACGAGGTTGAGAAACAATTAGGGGAGATAATAGTTGACTTGCCTGACTTGTCGGATAATATTGTGATAAGGGTATTGAAGGGACTTAGAAATTACCCATCAAAAGCTTGTAGCTTTTTTCATTGGGTGGGTCAGTATCAAGGCTTTGAACACAATTCCATCACTTATAATGTGGCTGCAAGGGTTCTTGGTTGGGGTGATTCGATCGGAGAATTTTGGGATATGATTGAGAATATGAAGGCTGCGGGTTATGATTTGGATTTTGACACTTACTTAAAGATTTCAAGGCAATTTCAGAAGAAAAAGATGATGGAGGGTGCGGTCAAGCTTTACGAGTTCATGATGGATGGCCCTTATAAGCCCTCGGATCTGGACTGCAGTTTGCTTTTATGGGGCATCTCGGTGGGTGATAATCCGGATTTGAGTTTGGCGTTTAGAGTTGCGAAGAAATATGAGTCCATGGAACGTACCCTTTCTAAGGCTGCTTATGATGGGATTCACAGGTCTTTGACAAGTGCAGGAAGTTTTGATGAGGCAGAAAAGATGATGAAAGTTATGAGAAATGCAGGGTATGAGCCAGACCTACAGCCAATTGGTCTTTGGACTTCGTAAAGCAAGGAGGCTTGAAGAGGCTTGTCAAGTTCTAGATGACATGGAAGCAAATGGATGTACTCCCGATATTAAGACTTGGACCATTTTGATTCAAGGGCATTGTTCAGCTGGTGAGTTGACAAGTTATTGATCTGTTTTGCAAAGATGATAGAAAAGAATTGCAATGCTGATGCGGATTTGTTGGATGTCTTGATAAAAGGTTTCCTCAGTCAGCAGAAGATAACGGCGCATATGATTTGCTTATTGAGTTGGTGGATAAAGCTCGTCTAAAACCTTGGCAAGCGACATACAAGAATCTCATTGAAAAGCTGTTAGAAGTGAGGAAACTCGAAGAAGCAATGGACCTTCTTTGTTTGATGAAGAAACAAAAGTACCCTCCCTACCCTGATCCTTTCGTTCCATACATCTCAAAGTTTGGGACCGTTGAGGATGCTGCTGAGTTTTTGAAGGCCTTGAGCGTGAAGGAATATCCATCCCCCTTGGCTTATGTTCATGTTTTCAAGTCATTCTTTAAAGAAGGAAGATACTCTGAGGCCAAAGATCTGCTTTTTAAGTGCCCTCATCATATTCGCAAGCATCATGACATTTCCAAACTTTTTGGGTCCACACAGAGCAGCCCTGCTGCTGTTTGATTTATATTTATCTTTTTATTTTACTGTAATTTATTGTTGCTAGGCGATAATACTTGACATGCAGTTACCGAACAATCCTTGTGAAATTACAGTTAGATGAAATGGCCAATCAATGCAAATTTCGGAAGGAATTTGGATTCGTTTTCTTTGTTTCAAGGCTTTGTTTAGGCCATGTGCATTGTGGGAGGTGAAAACTAGAATGCAGCTTCTTTACTCATTTTCCTTATACTCTTATTCTCATTCTGCTAATATCAACGTCATTACAAGAAAACTCGGAGCCACAAACTATAAGTGAATTCAATCTGGCAGTTGCTCATTAAACTACATTATTTACAAAACTGAAAAAGGTTGTAAATTCAGTCGGGCAGCTCGGAACGTTCCCTCTTTGCAGTATCTATCATTGCAGACAAGAACTTGCCAGGATCACAACTGTAGGGATTTGAAAGAGCAGCATGTGCCAAGAATGGAAGCTTTCTCAAATACCGTCCACTCAATCCCTTTGCAAGATAATACCAAAATCAATTCAATGGTCGAGTCAACTTTAGGAAATTTGATTTTAATTTAGTAGGCATTTGAAGGATATTTTGACCCTCACCTCGCACGCTTCTGCAGCTTCAAGCAATTGTTTGCACAAGTGAATTGTCTCGGTTTCCTGATTCTCGTGCATATTCAACTTCTCTTTCAAACTAGTATAGGTTGGAAGCATAAATTGATCACAATCCTACAAAATTGTCAGCTTTAGTTAGCACAGTTTCGAAGCTCGTCTGGTCCAAAGCAAGGAAGGCTTCTTTTTCTTACAAGTATAAAAGTTTTGTATACATACTCTCTTAACAAAGTGAGAAATTCATACCCGAATGCAGGATGATATTCCTGTCCGTACAAGTTCCTGCAAGCAGCTTCTTAGAATTTCATAACGAGCTTGAAGAGTTGGAGGACCAACATATGCCTTGATATCAGCTCGATCAATAAATGCAATATCTGCCACCCAACAAAATTAGCAAGGCCACACATGCTAAACGTGTGGTAATACTTCTCACGCAGTCAATGAAATAAATAAGCAGCAAAGTAGGATTGATAATTTCAGAAACAAATTAAATAAGCGGAAAGACAACAAACTATCAATAGAGAGCTTCACATCATATTCAAAATTCTGATAAAATGTCAGATTGCAAAATTTACCGCTATGACTGTAAGAACGCAATTATGCAACAGTGAAGAGCTTACATAATCTAATATCTAATGAGAAATATCATAGGCATTCTACAGATACGTAAAAGTGATTTGCATAAAATTATGTTACTTTAATGGAAGGATGGTGAAGAAAACTAGACGAGAGAAGGGGGCAGTGTATAGCATGCACACTTCAAATACAAGATTCACTCGGTTGGAAAATCAATCTTGGGCTTACCAATGGCAGTAGTGATGTTGGACGTGGTCAAAATTATCACATTTGGAGATGATTTCAATTTGTCAATCTGAGTCAGTAGTGCATTCACAACCTGAAATGCCAATTTTAGAATGCGATGAAATCAAAATTGAATTAGCATTCAGCTTATCCAAAATATTTTGTTTCTGAAAAAAGTTGAATAACTAATGTGGTATTTTGAAGGTCAGGGAGCCATTCTGTGAAGGGGAGGTTGGGGGGACAGTACCCTGATAGAATCTGAAGGTTCAGAACCAGAAAGAGCAGCCTTTCTAGCAGCAGCAAGACTTTCAACTTCATCTGCAGCATCATCATATGTAATTGTAACTAGAAGCTAGATGAACAAAAGATGACTTTTAAGTTTAAAAGCTCTGAAAAATTAAGCTCACCGATCAAAACAAATACCAGATTGTTTTCTTCCTCCACCATTTCTTGAATTTTCTGGAAAAGCTTTGAAACCTATCAAAGCAAAGCATGAGCACCATGAACTAAATTCAATCCTTAAGATTAGCTTGTTGCTTAACTAGTTAGCTTATTTAATCTTTGTTTGCAATTTCAAAAGGAAGATATTTTCCAAGTTAGAATATACCCGGAATCAGTAGGCAGACAACACTATGATCAAAAATTACACAGAATCAAACCATTCTATTCTCAACCTTAATTTTCTATGGAGAAGGCCTCTACCAAGAAACTGAAATAAGCTCAAAACGCTTCCATGAGAGATTAAAGTTGCTCATTTTTTTTCAATTAATCGTTACACATTAAGATTTTGAAGACCAAGTTAACGATTACATACCAACTTGCCACTCTCAGAAAACCATTTACTAAACAAAGAATGTGCATTAACTTCAACCAACTGGCACTGTGGATATCTGTAAGCAAGACAACAATTAGTAAAGATGCAGATCAAAACTTCATTCAATAGAGTTGCTACTCATTGGGATATATACAACAAACCTGGAATTAAAACGTATAGACAGCTTTTGAGCCAATGCTTTGCATAAAGAAGTTTTCCCAGTACCTGGAGGTCCATGTAGAAGCACAATGCTGCGAAATTTAAACAATGAACTAATAAATAGTGAAAGCTTCTATCCGAATTTTAAGCATTTTACTTCACTGATGCGAATTCTAAAGCTTTTAACATCAGACAAAAACATTAGCAAATTTACAAAGCATTCCTTACCGATTCCATGAAACGAGCAAAGGATTCACACCCTTTTCAGTAAAGAGCAATGCACTTGCTGCATATCGCAGCAACCTTTTCTTTAAACCAGGTTCATAGATTAAGCTGCAAAAGAACAAATGAAAATGTCACTACATCGATTCTTTTCCAAACTATTAAGGGCAAAAGAATAGTTGGAAACAAACCTTTCCCACATGCCATCAAATTCCTTAGCAGGAAGAATCCATTCATTGAAACTGGCAAGTTGTCCATCCCCACTTATTTCCTCACACGGCCCTTCCTCACTAAGCTGGGGAAAGAGTACCATGAAGTGTAAAGATGGAGGTTCAGTGAAAAAAATGAGTTTCAAAACTTTCAGATGGCCAAGCATAACCTTCTCAGATTTGCCACTAGATGAAACTAAAATGCAGGATAATGAAAGAACCAATAAAATGAGCAATCAACTACACAATTGTCCGTGTAAAATCGGGAAATTTTCCATGCAATTCTTTTCGGAACAACAAATGTACGAAAGCGAGGATGTCAAAAAACTGTCAGCTACAAAGTTTTACCTGAAAGACGTGGACGACAGGCTTGACTTGCCAGAACAAAAGAATGTCATGGTTCTGCACCCATTCCTCTACAAATACAAACAGTCCAGAATCACAAACCAGAAAATGCCAAAAACACTCTAGCAGTTTTACAGATTTATCAGCAACTCTTTTTTTATTAGATATAGATAACTAGAAATTGTTAAAATCAAGATGATTAACAGTTTCAAATTTAATTTTAATCTGTCTACCCTCATACATGCTAAAAAAATATCTATATATATATAAATAAATAAAATGACCAAAAATAATTTATATAAAATAAAGCATACCTGTGTCACAGATATTAATACTTTGGACATTTTCTGTGAGAAACAGGTCGTCAAGGGGCACATCAATAGGTCCATCTTCATAGCTCAAGCTCCTCTTCTCAAGCATTCTCAACATTTAAAAAAAAAAAAGCAAAGCTCATTAATTTTCTTTAGCTCTTTCAAGCAATCTAAGAATTCAATAATACGAATAATCAAACAACAAAAATACCCAATAACCCATAATAAGTCGTAGTGAAATTTTCGGCCAAAATTTTGCAAGTTAAATCACACATAAAATCATATCGTTCCCAAAAAAAATAAATAAACAAAATAAAAAACACTTACTTCTCCACAGCCAAACGGACATCTTCAATCCTAGCGGTGCTCGAGGGTTTTAGGCAGACTTCAACTGGAACCCACAACAACAAAAACACCATTTTTCAGATTTATTTAAAAAAAAAAAAAAAACACACACACACACACACACACAACAAATCGAAAGAATTTCGAAACGATGGCTTAATTGATTATGGCGACGATTGAGAACATCTGGTACTTACCGGAAACGAGGAATTTGTCTTGAGGGAGTGTTGGAGGAGGGGGAGATGGTGGGACGACGCCGTTTTGGTCGGACATTTGGGCCTCTTGAGGGTTTTGCAGCGAAATCTCCATGGTAGCGTCCATTTTTGGGTCGGAGGGACTAGGGATTATTGTGTGGAGCTCATCACATAGGATCGATAGGAAGATAGCTTCGGTGGTGAAGTGGGGCCAAGGCCAAGCCAAACCCTAGGGGAAGAAAAACAGAGGACGACGAGAAGTTCCTTTGAAAATGGGCGGGAAAAAATGCGTGAATTTTCAAGAAAATATTTATTTCAAGGAATAAACTCATTAATAGTACTTTTGGAAAGAAAAAATTAACTTCATCTCGTAAATAATGCATAAATTATTTTTTTATAAATAGTTTTTATGTTAAAATTTATACTAAATTTATCTTTAAACTAAAAAAAAAAACTAAAATTAGTTATATTATTAAATAAATATATAAAAAACATTAAATATGTAAAATTGTATTAAATTTGTAGTCCTTGAACTAAAAAAAATACCAAAATTAATTTCCTTGCTATACAAATTTGACAATTTTTTTTATCTATTTAAACAAATATATTACTTTAATAATTTTTTAGAGTGAGCATATTTTACCCGACCATATTAATAAATAATCAGCAATTGATTTTTAAATTTCAGATTAACAAATTTATAAATTTGTAAATCTCAATTTATTTTCAATTTATCTTTTTGTTAATAGTTGTTTTTACTAATTTGTATTCCTATTAATCGATCACTTTTGTTATTTTCTTAGTAAAAAGCGTCAAATTCGGGTAAAAAGACAAATTACAAATAAATTGAATTAAAAAAAACCTTTTTAAACAAAACAAAACATTGGCACCAAACACATTCAAAATTCAACTAAAAAGGCAATACTTGTATATATCTTAACTGCACATTTGAAATCTTTTAATACCAAATTAAGGAACAAAAGTTCTTTAATATACCAAAATATATGTCACTATTATTTTCTAACATTGTTTTATGCACTACAATAAGAAATAAAAAATAATATTTTTACTTAAAGTTGTTCATATGTTTAACAGGTGTAAGTAGAATCACTCTTTTCTTTTTAGTTGAAAGACTACATATATGGTGCAACTTTACATGTTTAGTGTTATATATATATACACACATATATATAACTAATTTTAGCATATATTTTTTTAATTTAGGCATAAAATAGAGTATAAATTTTAACACATAGACTCTTTATAGAGAGAAGATAATCTAGGGACTATTTGTAAGAGAAAATTAACTTTTTCCATCTAGAATTTAATAAGAGGACTATTTATAAGACACCTTTTGAGTTTATGGACTATTTGTAAGACAAAAAATTCACTACATAGATTAATTCTAGAGAGAAAAGAGCTAAAGGACTATCCATGAATTTATTCCTTATCTTAACTATATCAATTACTTTTTGGACTACTTTAATTAATGCCTCCAATTATGTCACTAATCTGGCAGCAGTCGTTAAATACAAATTGCATCACTTACTACTCTCATAAAATGTTTGACAAACGAGTTAATACTAAGCATGGTCAAAGTTTGCTCCGCTAGTGAAAATTTTCTATCTGTCAAAGTGGAAGGAATTTAACTGAAAGGATTTTCTGCTAACAAATCAAAGTTTAGAAGTTTTGCATAGAGCGTCTTAAAATTTGAGTGAGTAAAGCAACATTAACGGATTAATGTTACAATTAGAAAAATTTATAAAAATAATAGATTAATAACAAATCCCTGACTTCACCTTTTTAAAATTCTACATTTATAACATCGCTAATTGGGATCTCAAAAAAAGGTAAGGATTTTTTTTACACTAACACTTTGTTTGGTAGGAGAGATAGAGAGTATGAAGGATAGAGAGACTTAAAGGAATTGAGAATAGGAAGGATAAAGAGGATTATAGAAATCTTTTATGTTGTTTGGTAGAACGGAAGGAGAATTGAGAGCATAAATGATAGATATTTATGAAATTACTATATAGTACATTTATTAATATTTGTTAATTATTCATTTAGAGGGTAAAATAGTCTTGTAAAAACTTAAAATGAATGATTGCTTAATTCTTTTCCTTGATGGAAGGATCTAATTTAGTGGACTATGGGGTTGGGGGGGACGATATCCCTTCATCTCTTTTCTCCTTCCTCCTTTCTCTCCAACCAAACAAAGAACTAAACCTCTCATTCTATCTCTCTCCCTCCATCCCTCTCCCTCTTACCAAATGTAGTGTAAAGCAATATGAATTTATTAATGTTCAATAACTTCAATTTAAAAGTTTTAGTTTTTATAAATAAAACACTGAATTTCAAAATATATATTATAATTGTGGTTCAATAGCTAGCTAATATTAAGTAATAGATCAAAATGTCCCATAATTTTCACACAAAATACACCTAAAACTCCTCCAAATTAAAAGTTTGAATTCCAACTTAGTTGTTGTTTGGCGGTTACAACCAACAAACGATGTAAAGCTCTCAGCAGCTACAATATAAAGTAAAAAGTTGCTACAGTGTAAATCTATCAAATACTATAGTTTTTGAACTAATATTTTCAGTTCCAATCGCTCTCCCAAACACCCTTAATAACTTATGTTCAAAGTCCATTGATACAAATTGCGAACATTCAATATCGAGAAACAAAAAATAGTCAGCATGGATTTACTTGATTGATTTTGAGTTTTCATCATGAGAAATTCAGCTCGTCGGTTTTATCATCGACAGACTTAAAACAGATCATAATTGACCAATCAACTGTAATTTATTATGTTAATATATTTGCTCCGCCTTTGAGAGAGCGAAATATGATTGCTTTGTTGAGGTCAAGACCATTTAGCACCATAATGAAAGATAATTAGGTGTTTGACTAAAGCTCTCAATGCTACAATATAAAACAAAAGTTTGTAACACTGTAAACCTCTCACATATAACAATGCACTGTTTCAATTTTATGGATTTAACTCTTCTCCTAAAACCCTAAACTCAAATAATTATCAACTTTTTTTTAGAATGAATAACTAATCACTGTTCTTGACTTTTATTTTTATATACAATCCTTTATGAAGTTAAAAACCAATGGCATTTTTAGCACCCTCAGTTACATGGGAAATCATCTTTAATCTTCAACCACACGTTAGAGAATTGAACCTGATGTTTGACAATGGAGATTAACAGACAGACATCAAACCATACCCCACAAACAGAACAAAATATCTTATATCCTATCCAAAAAGCCACTCATAGTTAGGTTTTCATGACATTCTTGGGAATGGGGGAAAATGTAACGCCCCTATATGGGGGTTAACAGTTTTTAATGAGATAAAATAAAAATAAATAATAAAAGTAAAACCTTAAAAATAAAATTTGCCCGGGACTTAAATGAAAACTCTCAACTCAAAAATAAAAATATAAACGACAATTAAACCACAGTTTAATGTAGCACCTTAAATTTAATAATATAAACTGTTGTCATCATCATTTTAACCCTCATCACATTGTAATACAGTCACAGAAAGTAACAATTGATGCTTACATTATCATGAAGAACATTCTCAACAATTGAAGCAGTCCCAATGTAATATAGCTACATCACTTCCTCAACTATATTTCTCGTAGCCACCTCACACTTAGTGAGTCCTGAAAAGATATAAACATAAGGGTATGAGCAACACTATGCTCAGTAGAGAAAACCATTACTCACCTTTAGGTTTTTATCATTACCACATTAAAACCTGCATGGTTAGTAAGTCACATCATATTTCAGATTATGAGGTTTATTATGATCACATCTTATGGATACCGTAGTTAATCATTACCAAGTGTCATAATTACACATTTATACAAATATTACCAATCATCATTGTTCCTAGGTATCCATGTTAAATTGAGTATCACTCAACTCATCGAAACCCAAATGGGCGCACTTGATCACCCTATAAACATTCCAAGGGTGTTCCGGTGAGGGGACATCAAGCCCCGAGTCCTCACCAAATCGATTCCTGTACAGTGTGTTCTGGGACTTTCAACCCAAGGAAGCGTCATCGCCTTCCCCCTACTTTACCTTTTAGGGTATTCATGCCCAAGGACGTAACCGTCGCCCTTTTCATGTCTCACAATTTCTCTATATTAAATCATTATTAATAGAGTTAATTTTCCTAACCATGCTTCTCAATTTATAACATGTGTCAATTCATTATGTTCCTCGCCGTACAATACAAGACGAGTCCATGTCATAGTTTCATATGTGATACACATATAATATCAGTTCAACATAGATATATATATATTGCGGCAAAACAATCAATTTTAATTCTATAAAAACCTCACAAAAGATGAGTAATAGAATCCCTACCTTTCAAGCTTATCAACAATCTTTTAATCCTGGAATCAGTTAACGTTAGCTCCATACTCCCTTGATCCTAAGGCGTGCATAAGGACAATTAAAACTAAAGCACAACATACAACTACATTCATAAATAAATCATGTGTAAACCTATCTTACTAGTATGCCATTAAAGCTTTTATATAAATCTCTTTCGAATACCACAGTAAACAATTTTTGTCTTAACACAATATAAAATGTGAACAAGTAATCTATATGTTTTAGTCCCTAATAAGATTCATCAATCACTTAGGATAATATTGGAAAGGTTGCAAGACATTAAAGAATTAGGTGGTGAGCAAAGATGGGTTCTTGGTTCAGGTTAGCAGCTGGTATACCATAACAAACTGGCAGATTTACTAGTTTCCAATACAAAAATTAAATAATTCTTAGAAAATAAAATACAACTCCGATTTAGGTTTATGATAGCTCGTTAGAAAGCCTAGGATGCTACTTTTCAAATATGCAAACCAATTCATAAAATTCATTTTAATTTAATCTTAGAATTTCAAGAAATAACCACTGCCCATAGAGGTATTACAAAGTTTAACAATATAAATTTTCTGTCTAGGGCATATACACTTAGACTTCATACATATGCTCCAAAATAGCAACAAACATATACTTAGGTTTAAGAACGCAAATTTGAATAATCCTTTAGTATAAAAGAAAATTTATAAATGAAAGACTAAATTTGTTCATAAGATTCTAACCTCGGATTATGGTTAGTTGGAAGCTTGAAATGGCTTCAAAACAGGTTCCTTTACTTCGGTATGACTGAAATTTTTGCTCAAATGGAGGTGATGGTGGCTGATTTTTATGGCTGCCTTGAAGAAGTTCTCTAAGTATTTTGCTTCAGCAAAGAAATGAGAAGAAGAGTGTGGGAACCGTGGAAGAGAAAGGAAGAAAAGATGAAGTCTTTGAAAAGAAGTGATAGAAACAATTATAGAGGAGACATGTTGAAGCATGTCACGGAGGAAATAAAGAAAATGAGGGTCAAGAGTAGTTGGAAAAGATATCCTTATGTCTCATCTAAAGACTTTAACACACATAATGCCAATATGACATTTTTGAGATTTATTAGAAGTTCTAAGGCTTTTTAGTAATCATACTAAATAAATATAGGAGAATTTTAGAAAACTTAAAAATAGATAAAAATAAATATTATAAAATAAATTTAAATGAAGCAATTTTTTTTTTATACATTAAAAATTAATTTAATTACCTCAATACCCGTTAGGAGAATAATGGGTGTCACAGCTCTACCCCCCTTAAAGAAATTTCGTCCTCGAAATTTCAATTCTAGCAATACTAGTAAAAATTTTGATTCCATTATGATTCCAATTCCGAGTCTAAACCGTTAATGTTGTTTATCTTCCAAAGTTAAGTTATCGTATCTCCACTTATTTACTTGCATAATAAATCTTACTCCTAAATCCCTCAATGAGAGTATTTCTGACAAGTTTCAACTTATAACACCTTATAATAGTCTAAGAATCTGATCAGGCATACATATTGACCATATCATGATTCCAGTCCTTCATTGTCCATGGACTGTGATTTACAATCACATTTAAGGAGATTACCAGAGAAATTTTATATACTTCATCTTTAGGTTCCTTTTCCTTTTTGAGTAAGGAAAAGTCAAATATATTTGATTTCATACCTCAACTAATAAACTAAAACATAATCATAAAACATATATCACAAACACTTTTATTCAAAACTATACATTAAACTTACTCATAGAGATATTAAATGGAATCTCAGAGTTGCAAACATACCCGACATATTTTTCATTAAACAGCTATCCTCATGACACAAACATTCAATCCAAATAATATACTCATATTTCATATGGAATATCCCCATAACTGACTCTGGTACTTCCACATAATATTAACAGAATATTACACATTACAAACATAATACGGATACGTTTCGAGAGTACAAGGCACTCCGTATACCAGCTATCCATATCATGCATGCTTAGAGGATACAAAAACATCGATAAACAAAAGATCGGACCTTAAGAAGGATGCGTTTCGAGAGCATCAAGTACTCCGTATCCAGCCATCCCGGCATTAGGCTCAATGAATCTAAAAGATTGAACAACAACGTACCACAAGAAACACAGAATACAGGACAAACGGTTATTCGTAACACACGAAATACGGACACACATGCCTACATGCCAAAGATAAAACAAAAAGATTACAGATGGAGATTCAAATCAATTGGCCGCTCCCGGCTTTCCCTTTCCCATTCAAGCTTGGATGTTGCAGTGTCGGATTCTGGATGTATGATTTGCATTTTATCTATCAATTCCTCAGCTGTTGAAGCAGTAACAAAGATTTGTCTCTCCGATTCTGTAGTGATGTTTTCTTCCACAGCGTAATCTAGAAATTTCAAAAGACCGTCATAAAAACCCTTTACGTTCAGCAGACCCAAAGGTTTGGAATAAAAGCCCAACAATTGCCCACAAGCAACTATAAATATTTCCTCAAGAGTACCTAGACCACCAGGTAATGCTATAAAAGCATCAGAATTATAGATTATGTCTTTAAAATTTTTAGGGATACTCCTGACTCCTTCTCCCTTACCTATGGCTTCCTTACAAAGGTTTCCTTCAACTGGAATATGAGGCCAAATTCTTACATCAGTAGCGTCGCTAGACCTAGCTGCTAGTGCCATATTTACCATCATTTTTATACTACCACCCCCATAGATTATGTTAATCTTTTTTGCGTGCTAGGACTTGCCCTAAGTGATTTGCAGCTTCTAAATAAGCTTTATCTTTTCCAAAGCTGGAACCACAAAAGACACAGACATTCTTTATTTTCTTCGTGGACTGGGAGGTAGACATATTTGGTTTATAGAAGTGGTTGCTTAATGTCTGCTCCACTTAGACTTCGGGTTCTACATGTTTTAAAGATGAGAAATATACAAAAAGGGCTAAAGAGATAGACGAGTAGGTAATGAAAAAGTAATCCAAAGATTTAAACAAAATCTTGTGCGGATAAGAAAGTAAGATAAGGTGATTGATAGTTTACAGAAAATCTGATTCACTTTTTGAAAAAGATTAGACTCTAATTGTATAACTTTTGACAATTGAGAACAATTCGACAGAAGACCCTCATGACACAACTGTAGACTTTTTGACAAATATACACCAAGTCTAGAAATTTAATATAAACGACAAATACTGTAGAACTTTTGAAATTTGAGACACAAATCTTGAAATATCTGGATAAGCTTTTCAAAATTCAAACATATTACTGTACCGTATGTAACGTGTCTGATAAGATAATATATTTTATTATATATATATATATATATTTAAGAAAATCATAAATTAAATAAGATATTAACACTTACTGTATCAATCTAATAATCACAATTATTTCAAACACAAAAGCAAATATTCTGAGTAAAAGAAAAACACAAACTGTTGAACATCAGCTAAAACTGCTTCAAATAAGTAAAGACTAAATAACCTTTATAGAGCGATGACTTATTCCCCATCCAGTTTTCTTATGGCTTGACAAACAGGATCTAGAAATACCATATTCCTGAGGCGTTGTCTTTCTGTATAAAATTTAGGCCAGAGTTTAAAAATAGCTCCTTGAACATATCCACTAGGGTGACCGTGGAGAGGAGGATGGATGCTATCCAAGTTCTCCTTTGAAAGTCCATCCCTACAAAACCTTATTTTATCCTCTCTATTCGTAGACATATAACCAGGTGAAGTACATTTACCGTTACAATTTTGTCTTCCACATTTGTTACAAGTGACCACGATGGCACGAGCTCTTCTTTTCATTGCACTACGACTGGTACCTGTTCCTGGTAAACCGACATCTTGACTAAAGTCACTCGGACGGATTTTCCCCTCTATTAACATTCTCACATCACAAGGGATGCCAAAATGCATAAGAATCCACAACCGAGTAATTCTAGCTTTGTATTTCTTTCTGAGAATCTTTTGGGAGAGTGATGGGAAATACTTTCTCAGGTGTTGGTACCTTGGGTCCATGATGAGATGAAAGAAGAGTAAATAGAAAGGAAAAATTAAGATAGTAAATTGCAGAATCCTAGAATTCCTTCTTCTTTTAGAGGAAAAGAAGAATTTTTAATGAAAAAGAAGAGGATTTGCGATTTAAAGAGAAAATAACAAATTAAGAGAGAAAAAGTGAACTCGGAGAAATAAGCTCCTATGCACAGTAAACGTATATGTAAACAATGATTAAACCACTGTATATGACACGTATAGAGACTACGTGGGAGAGACAGTGTGAATCAAACTGATTTAAGATTTGAACTAGGCCCAAATGTTCTTAGTTGAAAATGGTCAGGTTGTTTCGGGCCTTAACACATTTAGAACGAGTTAAATAACAAACATAAAATTGAAAACCAATTTGTATAAATCTTAAACCCAATTCAAAGCCCACTATAGATAAAGTTAACTATAAACAACAAATCTAATTTAACGACAACAAGGATCTTCCTGAATGATATTTAAAATCATTTCATAACAACACAATCTTCCAGCAACTCAAATAATTTTGTTTTAATCAAAACCTTATTGAACAATACATACACCCATATGTTATTCATAATACTTAACATCTATCAATGGATTCATCATCATTGCTACCAAGGGTTTAGAATGTGACTAACCTTGAAATCAATACGATTTACGTCTTCCAACGTAAACCATATCAATGAACAAAGACACTTGATGTTACTACTTAAGAACATCTACAATCCCCACAATTCTACTTATACAATATATAATTTCCTCATATAACAAAACCGTAGGTAACCAAAAGATTCACATCTAAACATCTAAAACTTAAACATTTTATTGTAATTATCCAAAATTATTATAAGTGCCTTAAGTATTATGATTTACTTAAGGAAACTCCTATTGATCATTTTTCTATTGCATCTATATATAAAGATTCACTGATACACTTAAATACAATGTACGTAACAAAATATTTCAATTTTGAGATTCATGCATTCTAGACTTTACACAGTCTCAACAGACCAAAAGTCTAACATTTATCTCTCTCAAGATTCAATACCATGATTCCCAACTTATATCATATTCCTCAAATAAATAGAACTTTTAAGAAAAGATATTGACACTTATGTGCTCCATCGAATCCACACATAATCATTACTTAGGTTTGAATCAATTACGAAAAATTTGGCATATCTATGTCAAACTTTAAAATCAATAAATCAAGCCTTATATTTCTTATTGTTTTTCACGAGACAAAAGGCTCTTAAATCCTCGTATCTATACGAATTTCTCATCGTTTATACGAATTAAATATGCTTATAGATCCAAATATTATACGAATCTCTCATAAGCATTCTACTTATAAACTCATTCCATATAATTATCATTCCCTTATAACTATTAATACTTTCCTTCTATATAATTATTGTACTCATATAACTATTGATATTTTCATTCTATGGCCTTTCCATGTTACATCCTTCTAGACTGTATAAATCAATGTGAAGGTTCATTTTGATGATGACAATGAAAATTCAGCTTCAAAACCATCTCAAAAATATTTTTTAAAGTGGTGCTACACTCCCTAGGTTAACCGAACCTAGGCTCTGATACCAAAAATTCTGTAACGCCCCTATATGGGGGTTAACAGTTTTTAATGAGATAAAATAAAAATAAATAATAAAAGTAAAACCTTAAAAATAAAATTTGCCCGGGACTTAAATGAAAACTCTCAACTCAAAAATAAAAATATAAACGACAATTAAACCACAGTTTAATGTAGCACCTTAAATTTAATAATATAAACTGTTGTCATCATCATTTTAACCCTCATCACATTGTAATACAGTCACAGAAAGTAACAATTGATGCTTACATTATCATGAAGAACATTCTCAACAATTGAAGCAGTCCCAATGTAATATAGCTACATCACTTCCTCAACTATATTTCTCGTAGCCACCTCATACTTAGTGAGTCCTGAAAAGATATAAACATAAGGGTATGAGCAACACTATGCTCAGTAGAGAAAACCATTACTCACCTTTAGGTTTTTATTATTACCACATTAAAACCTGCATGGTTAGTAAGTCACATCATATTTCAGATTATGAGGTTTATTATGATCACATCTTATGGATACCGTAGTTAATCATTACCAAGTGTCATAATTACACATTTATACAAATATTACCAATCATCATTGTTCCTAGGTATCCATGTTAAATTGAGTATCACTCAACTCATCGAAACCCAAATGGGCGCACTTGATCACCCTATAAACATTCCAAGGGTGTTCCGGTGAGGGGACATCAAGCCCCGAGTCCTCACCAAATCGATTCCTGTACAGTGTGTTCTGGGACTTTCAACCCAAGGAAGCGTCATCGCCTTCCCCCTACTTTACCTTTTAGGGTATTCATGCCCAAGGACGTAACCGTCGCCCTTTTCATGTCTCACAATTTCTCTATATTAAATCATTATTAATAGAGTTAATTTTCCTAACCATGCTTCTCAATTTATAACATGTGTCAATTCATTATGTTCCTCGCCGTACAATACAAGACGAGTCCATGTCATAGTTTCATATGTGATACACATATAATATCAGTTCAACATAGATATATATATATTGCGGCAAAACAATCAATTTTAATTCTATAAAAACCTCACAAAAGATGAGTAATAGAATCCCTACCTTTCAAGCTTATCAACAATCTTTTAATCCTGAAATCAGTTAACGTTAGCTCCATACTCCCTTGATCCTAAGGCGTGCATAAGGACAATTAAAACTAAAGCACAACATACAACTACATTCATAAATAAATCATGTGTAAACCTATCTTACTAGTATGCCATTAAAGCTTTTATATAAATCTCTTTCGAATACCACAGTAAACAATTTTTGTCTTAACACAATATAAAATGTGAACAAGTAATCTATATGTTTTAGTCCCTAATAAGATTCATCAATCACTTAGGATAATATTGGAAAGGTTGCAAGACATTAAAGAATTAGGTGGTGAGCAAAGATGGGTTCTTGGTTCAGGTTAGCAGCTGGTATACCATAACAAACTGGCAGATTTACTAGTTTCCAATACAAAAATTAAATAATTCTTAGAAAATAAAATACAACTCCGATTTAGGTTTATGATAGCTCGTTAGAAAGCCTAGGATGCTACTTTTCAAATATGCAAACCAATTCATAAAATTCATTTTAATTTAATCTTAGAATTTCAAGAAATAACCACTGCCCATAGAGGTATTACAAAGTTTAACAATATAAATTTTCTGTCTAGGGCATATACACTTAGACTTCATACATATGCTCCAAAATAGCAACAAACATATACTTAGGTTTAAGAACGCAAATTTGAATAATCCTTTAGTATAAAAGAAAATTTATAAATGAAAGACTAAATTTGTTCATAAGATTCTAACCTCGGATTATGGTTAGTTGGAAGCTTGAAATGGCTTCAAAACAGGTTCCTTTACTTCGGTATGACTGAAATTCTTGCTCAAATGGAGGTGATGGTGGCTGATTTTTATGGCTGCCTTGAAGAAGTTCTCTAAGTATTTTGCTTCAGCAAAGAAATGAGAAGAAGAGTGTGGGAACCGTGGAAGAGAAAGGAAGAAAAGATGAAGTCTTTGAAAAGAAGTGATAGAAACAATTATAGAGGAGACATGTTGAAGCATGTCACGGAGGAAATAAAGAAAATGAGGGTCAAGAGTAGTTGGAAAAGATATCCTTATGTCTCATCTAAAGACTTTAACACACATAATGCCAATATGACATTTTTGAGATTTATTAGAAGTTCTAAGGCTTTTTAGTAATCATACTAAATAAATATAGGAGAATTTTAGAAAACTTAAAAATAGATAAAAATAAATATTATAAAATAAATTTAAATGAAGCAATTTTTTTTTATACATTAAAAATTAATTTAATTACCTCAATACCCGTTAGGAGAATAACGGGTGTCACAGAAAAAGGTCCTTTTGTTTTTTTTCATGTAAAAACAAAACCAACAAGTAAACCAAACACATGCAAAATTAAACTTATCTTTCTCCTCCTCGGGATAACAACAATGTGAGGCTCTAATTCTCTCATCTCAATGTCTCATGTCATGGCCCAAGGAAGCAGACTTTCTTAAAACATATCATAAACAAAATAAATAAATAAATAAAATAAAAATAAATAAAAGGGGATGAAGAAGAGACTAGAGCTTGAAGATCATGGGGGTGTTATTGATAAGCGAGAGATTGAGATCATAAAGGCCGTGGCACACGCTTGGTACAACCACTCCGAGAGCTTCCGACCGACGACGAATGAGTTTGACGCCAGAAAGAGGAATTTCAGAGGCAAGGCTTCAAGATTCAAGATTGAAGCAATGATCAAATCTTCGTCGTCATCATCAAAGACTTCTAATAAAAGTAGTACTTTCTCTTCTGCAAATTCTTCTTGGGATTTTGGGCAATCCTTGTGGGACTCTTATGAGATTGTGACAGTCTCCAAGAAGTTAGAGAGTGGGTTGTTGCAGATGTGGAGCCAAATCAAGTTGACAACCCAGCAAAAGGAAGGAAAAGGGAGAAAATCGCGTCCTCAAAGGCAGAGAGCAAGCGCCGCGGCTCTGGCAGAAGAGCTCCGCGGCGCTGGGATGAGGGCGCCTAGGCGCCATGTGGAGAGCGCCTAGGCGCCAGGTGAATTGCGCCTAGGCGCAATGTGGCAAGCGCCTAGGCGCCAAGGGCTTTAAGCCTAGGCATCGTGAGGATGGCGCCTAGGCGCCAGGAGAAGAGCGCCTAGGCGCCGCAGGGGAGCGCCGCGGCGCTCGAAACGCGCTGTGCTGCGCGATGTGTTTTGAATCAAAGTCGAATTCAAAGGTCCCAAAAACGGGAAACCACTAGGGTTTTCCATTAGTTGCTATTTTCTCCTCCTTTGGTTATAAATAGACACAAGGTGGCTAGGGTTGTGTGTGTGAAAACTGTGTGTGAAAAGTGTGAGTGGCATAATTTTGTGAGAGGCAAAATTCTTGAGAGCTCTATCCTTGAGAGAGAAAAAATTCCCATTGGGTGTTAGATAGAAGAGAGTTTTGGTAAGCACAATTTGTGAGTGTGTGAGAAACTGCTCTTGTAATCTGTAATCTCCTTCATCATAGTGGAATCTGCAAGCGGTAGAAACAGGACGTAGTCTCAATTTGGACGAACCTGTATAAAAATTTGGTGTCTCTTTTTCTTCTTTTCTCCTATTTATTTTCTGCAATTGTTCGTTCTTGCGATCCTTGGAATTAGGAGTCGTCTAATTCCCCAACAACTGGTATCAGAGCGGAGGTTTTGATCAAGAACGATGACTGGAGAAGAAGGTATGGCAGCCGGCATCACCAAATTTGATGGTTCAGATTTTTCCTATTGGAGGATGCAAGTAGAAGACTACCTGTACAGCAGAAAACTGCACTTGCCCTTGGGTAGTAAGCCCGAAGGCATGAAGGATGAGGAGTGGAGTCTCCTTGATAGACATGTACTCGGTGTGATCCGTTTGACTTTGTCAAAGAACGTTGCCCACAACGTTGCGAAGGAGACCACTACAGCAGGGATGATGAAGGCTCTGTCAGAGATGTATGAGAAGCCCTCAGCCAATAACAAGGTACATCTCATGAAGAAGCTCTTTAATTTAAAGATGTCTGAAGGTGCCTCGGTGGTAGAGCACCTGAACAGTTTCAACACCGTCCTAAACCAATTGGTCTCGGTAGAGATTAAATTCGATGATGAGATCAATGCTCTAATCCTCTTGGCCTCGTTACCGAATAGCTGGGAACCCATGAGGGTGGCCATTACGAATTCTCTTGGGAGTGCAAAATTGAAGTTTGTTGATGTCAGAAATTCTATTCTGGCGGAAGAAGTTCGCAGGAAGGACTCAGGAGAAGCCTCTTCGTCGAACTCAGCCCTTAATGTTGATAATAGGGGCAGGAAACTTGACAGGCAATCCAACAGGGATAATGGCAGAAGAGGCAAGTCGAGGAATGGGAGAGGCAATTCAAGGAATGGTAGGACCATGGAGTGTTGGAATTGTGGGAAGACGGGCCACTTGAAAAAGAACTGCAGGGCTCCAAGGAAGAACGAAGACAAGACCAATGACGCAGCTAACGCCGCCACTGAAGAGCAACATGATGCTTTAATCTTGTCAGTCGACAGTTCTTTTGATTCGTGGGTGATAGACTCAGGAGCATCATTCCACACCACAGCACACCGTCATGTCCTGGAGAACTACGTTGCTGGAAATCATGGTAAGGTATATCTCGCTGATGGAGAACCTTTGGATATAGTTGGCATTGGAGATGTCAGTTTAAAAATGCCTAATGGGTCGGTATGGAAGATTCATAAGGTGAGACATGTTCCTAAATTAATGCGCAACTTGATTTCGGTAGGGCAACTGGATGATACTGGACATAAAGTAACCTTCAATTGTGGAGGTTGGAAAGTCACGAAAGGAGCGATGGTTATTGCTCGGGGACGCAAGGCTGGAACTCTCTACATGAACTCTAGTTGCAAAGATACCATAGCAGTTGCTGATTCTGCTGCCAATACCGAGCTATGGCATTATAGGCTCGGTCACATGAGTGAGAAGGGTATGAAGGTGCTTCACTGCAAAGAAAAACTACCGGGTTTGAAAACTGTTGATCACAGTTTGTGTGAAGCCTGCATCTTTGGTAAACAGAAGAGAGTTAGTTTCTCAAAGATGGGTAGAGAGCCTAAGTCCAGGAAATTAGAGCTAGTTCACACTGATGTGTGGGGGCCTGCGCCGGTGACTTCCCTTGGTGGCGCAAACTACTATGTGACGTTCATAGATGACTCAAGCAGGAAGGTATGGGTTTACTTTCTGAAAAACAAATCTGATGTCTTCGATGCTTTCAAGAGATGGAAAGCCATGGTGGAGAACGAGACAGATTTGAAGGTGAAGTGCTTGCAGTCTGACAATGGGGGAGAGTATCTAGGTGAAGATTTCAGGCGGTACTGTGCTGAGAATGGGATAAAGATGAGGAAGACCATTCCAGGGAAACCCCAACAGAATGGGGTAGCTGAGAGGATGAACAGGACTTTAAACGAGCGTGCTAGGAGCATGAGGTTCCATGCAGGGCTGCCAAAGATGTTTTGGGCTGAGGCAATTAACACAGCCGCTCATCTGATCAACAGAAGTCCATCCACACCACTGAAGTTTAAGCTACCGGAAGAAGTCTGGAGCCATAAACAGGTGAATCTCTCTTACTTGAGAGTGTTTGGTTGTGTTTCCTATGCACATATTGATTCTGCTGCTAGAAGTAAACTAGATGCCAAGTCAAAGAAGTGTTTTCTGGTTGGCTATGGCGGACTTGAGTTTGGTTATCGTCTCTGGGATGACCAAAGCCGGAAGATTATCAGGAGCAAGGATGTGATCTTCAACGAAGGTGTTCTGTACAAGGACAGAGACAGCACGGACTCCAGGGGTTCAGGTTCTGAGGACAAGAAGCCTGAGGTGATTCCATTGAAGGATCTTCCTGAAGTGGAGGTGCAAAATCCAGAGGTTGAAGACCAGGAAAACATAGCTCCAGAAGGAATCCAGAGGACTCCTGCCACACCAGTCAGGAGGTCTAGCAGGACAATCAGACCACCGCAGAGATACTCCCCAACTCTGCATTACATCTTGTTGACCGACAAAGGTAAGCCAGAGAGCTTTGATGAAGCCGTGGAGGCTGGAGATTCGGTCAAGTGGGAGTTAGCCATGAGGGACGAGTTGGATCGGACATGGCAACTGGCAAAGTTACCACAGGGTAAAAAGTCCTTGCACAACAAAAGGGTATACCGGGTAAAAAATAAAAGTGCTGGCAGCAAACGGTATAAGGCAAGGTGGGTGGTAAAAGGATCCAGAGATATGCTCACCAAGATGGATCCGATTGAGAAACTGAAGTTGTGCGCAACTTCAGTTGGACTTCTCCAAGAGGCGTGAGAAGTCGTTGCCGCTACAGTGTGAGACATGGTGAATTGATTAGTCTCCAAGTGGGAGATTGTTGCAGATGTAAAGCCAAATCAAGTTGACAACCCAGCAAAAGGAAGGAAAAGGGAGAAAATCGCGTCCTCGAAGGAAGAGAGCAAGCGCCGCGGCTCTGGCAGAAGAGCGCCGCGGCGCTGGGATGAGGGCGCCTAGGCGCCATGTGGAGAGCGCCTAGGCGCCAGGTGAATTGCGCCTAGGCGCAATGTGGCAAGCGCCTAGGCGCCAAGGGCTTTAAGCCTAGGCATCGTGAGGATGGCGCCTAGGCGCCAGGTGAAGAGCGCCTAGGCGCCGCAGGGGAGCGCCGCAGCGCTCGTTTCGAGCGCCGCGGCGCTGACGCGCTGTGCTGCGCGATGTGTTTTGAATCAAAGTCGAATTCAAAGGTCCCAAAAATAGGAAACCACTAGGGTTTCCCATTAGTTGCTATTTTCTCCTCCTTTGGTTATAAATAGACACAAGGTGGCTAGGGTTGTGTGTGTGAAAACTGTGTGTGAAAAGTGTGAGTGGCATAATTTTGTGAGAGGCAAAATTCTTGAGAGCTCTATCCTTGAGAGAGAAAAAATTCCCATTGGGTGTTAGATAGAAGAGAGTTTTGGTAAGCACAATTTGTGAGTGTGTGAGAAACTGCTCTTGTAATCTGTAATCTCCTTCATCATAGTGGAATCTGCAAGCGGCAGAAACAGGACGTAGTCTCAATTTGGACGAACCTGTATAAAAATTTGGTGTCTCTTTTTCTTCTTTTCTCCTATTTATTTTCTGCAATTGTTCGTTCTTGCGATCCTTGGAATTAGGAGTCATCTAATTCCCCAACATGGGTTGGTGTTGGATAATCCATTTTCCGAGCTCGATACCGGTCCCGGTGGAGTCCATAGGAAGCGTAAAGAAAGTAAGAATAGTCTTAGAAATTTGTTCAGTCAAATGTCTTCAAGGAGATTTACTGAGGCCAAAATTCCACAAGACAGTGATCATTTCTGATTTTTTTTTTTTTTTTGTGTTAATCCGATCACATTTTTTATGATATTGAGTGTTCCAATTTTTCTATTTTTATCAACAAAAAATTTATTTTATGCTTTCTAGGAGGATAGGAACTAGGAATATAAAAACAGAACAAGGATGAGTAACATATTATTGTTTTTCTATGAAATGAAAATAATTTTCCACTGAAATTTCATACGACCAACTTCCAAAGAATCTGCTGGCTTGATAAATATATTTTAAGTGGAATTTATATTCTTAAATGAATGCATTAATGTAATAATCGTAATCCCGTTAAAATTTGAAATTTTTTATCATGGCTTTCTTTTCTGTGCTTTCTTCATTTATTTTCATGGCCTGATTAGTTTAAGCATTGCTTACTGCTATGGATGCTGCTTAATTACGCAGCTATAAAACGGCATTGAAAAATGTTGGATGTCGTAAAAGCGTACGGTATCTTTTTCACCATCTTCTCGACGTTTCGAGTCGAGGGCTCGAGAAGAATTTGACACCCAACAAGTGGAGAGAGCTTTACCATAGGATTCTCTCCTTATGTCACATACAAGACGATACGCATAGTCGCCCTGTAAAAAAGAGTGTGTTATTCCAAATGCAATAACTTTGCATACGGAAAAGTCCATCTGATTCCCGTCAGAATTATTGGGGGAAGCTCTAATACCCTTTTCAAGTGTCTCAACACAACACAACTGTTGAGTGGGGTGATCTAAGGATAATAGAGTATCATGATAGATCCGTAGTTAAATATTGAGTATTGGGCAACTCTCTTTATGGGTCTTAAATGTAAAGATTTGTTTTTATCAGTTTAATACTCGATTTAGAGTGCTTGGGAACACATCCCTACATGTTTTTACTGGGGTTGGGTTATGTGCTCCTCGTCGAGGAATAGGACCCTACTATAGGGTCTTAAGCGATCATTCTTGTTAACGTTTAGAAAGACCCTAATGGCCCGAAAATATGCTAACCTGGGTTGACAAAGACAAACAAGAAAATAAAAATTTGAGGACAATTCACATTTGAGAGTGGGAAAAACTGTCAATACTGTCATCAACCAAATTATTTCTGTGGAATTAAGCTTCTGTACCTATTTAATTACAACACTTTAGAAGTGATATGCTTTATAATATGCAAGCCACGCTCTACCCTTAACAAAAGGGAAATAGATCCTTTGCAATTACATAATCCAAGAATAACTTTCTACTATTTTGTTATGTATCTTAACACACGTCACTCTACATGATTAACCAGTGAATTCAGAAGTACTAGTTGTACATACGTATATCACTTATTTATCGATCAAAATAGTAAATCACACACACATATTTATCTCTTTTTTTTGGTATATATACACCCCATGTGCTTCGTAACCCAAATAAATCTTAACATAGACTTATCAAGTAATGAACCTGGGAGCTAAAGCCCCTTAACTCCCCTCCCAGCGCTGGGCTAATCCCAGCGGGTATATATACATTTACATATATATATATATATGACAGGATAATACAATCCAAGATTAGTATTTAATGTGCTTTGAAAGTCTTCCAGTTGCAGAGCTCAAACCCCTTGCGCCTTTGCTAGATAAAGCTGTTGGCATCAGCATTAACATCATCACAAACTTGGGTGCTGTTAAAAGAAGTACCATTCATGACATAACTGCCATCATGATCTTCGCCGGCACTCGATTGCTCGTGCTCTAAAACTTGGACATTCTCCCGAAACTGAGAGTGATTCTGCTTCTTCTTCGCGTGGCTGATCTTGTTTTGATCAACATGCATGATCTTCCTTGATATCTTCTGTTTCGCGAGAACTATTGATGTTCATCGTCCTCGAGTTCCTGAAGAACATCGGGGCGTTCCCGTAGCGCGGCACGTCGGTCGTCACCGCGCTCGGAGTCCTCACCAATCTCGTTATGTAGTCATAGTAATCGTTGGACGACATGGTTGCAAGTATGTGTGAAAAAGTTAACAAAAGTTTGGAAATTTATAGGCAGATGGGTTTTTTTTTTCCCTAAGTGACAAGGTTTGCATCTAATTCTCCATCTTTTGTCTATTCCAGAAAATGGATTCAGATTTATGAAAAGAATATGTTTGGCCGAAAAGGAGTTGAGGCTGAAAAAATGGAAGTTCCTTTCTGAGCTAGCTAATCACATGATCACCTCCACGTATGGAGTTAGGAAGATTTTATATATATATATATATATAATTAGTTTTCTACGAGATAAGATATGTGTAAAATGAATTTTTAGGTATATATCCTTTTCCCATGGATCATAGTAGGGTAGATTTTTTTTTTTTGGCAATTTATGTGTTGGATAGATTGGTTTACGTTTTATGTTCTAAAAAGAAAGTTAAATCTTGCCAAATATTAAGAACTGGGTCCACTTTTTGGCGTTGAGCTTAAAGATGTATTTAGAATGTTAGTTAAAATTAATTAGTTTTAAGTAACTACTATTTAAAACACTCAATAGTTATAATAAAAAGTAAAAATTGATAAAGTGTAAAACTTTTGTATACTATAGTTTTTAAACAAAAAACTTTAACTTTAAGGAACTTGTCAAACACCCTAATTCTACTTGTAAGTTTATTAAAAAAAAGTGTTTATTTATTGAGAAAAATATTAAAAAAAAGGAAATAATATTTTAAAAAAATCTTTTTAATGACTAGAGTAAATAGTAGATTTTAAAATATTTAAAGTCAATTTATTAGGTATATAATTTATTTATTAGGAGTAGTAATTATTTATTTTCTAACTGTAGGAGTAGATATTTTGTTTACAAAATATTTTAAAACATACTATCTACTACTTTATTTTTTTTTTTTTCAAAAATACTATCTACTCCAAATTCTGTAACTATATTTTAATTTTCCTTACACATTCAAGTATGTAATAATCTAGCTAGCATGAATTATGATGTTTTAGTAATAGCAAACATAATCCCTTTAAAACAGGTTTAAAATACACTTTAAAAAGTGGCATTTTATCCATCTTGACATTAATATTATTTATTTATAGTTGCGAGAAAAATAGGACATTACTAGTGATAATAGGTGTTTTTAACTATTAATGTATTTAAAATCATATTAATTAAAATAAAAAAATCCAAATATAACCGAATTTAACATGAGTATAACAATCTAAATAAAACTATATTAACATGTGCTTGACAATGTAATTAGAATTAAAAGTTGAAATAATTTTATTGTAGCATGTAAGGCTTTATACTATAGCTTATTCTTGTTTTACACTGTAACAGTTTCAATTATATAGTTAGATCGAGGTTGCCAAACATACTCGTATAATATTTTGTCAAATCTTTGGAGTAAAATTCTCATTATAGTTTTGATAAATACAACCTCAATAAAAATAGTGGCGTTTTCATCCTTGCAAGCCAGTAGCAACTAGCAACTAGCAACTAGCAAGGGTGCCCAACAGTCGATGACGGTAGCTGCACACACCCTTTCTCCCTCCAAAACTCCAACTGCCATAACTACCATTTCCGAGTTCCCACAGAATCCCAAAACCTTAATTCTTCAACAATGCAAGACCATCAAAGACCTCAACCAAATCCACGCCCACCTCCTCAAAAGCCGCCTCCTCCACACCCCTGCCGTTGCCGAGAACCTCCTCGAGTCTGCCGCCATTCTTCTTCCGGACGCCATGGACTACGCTCTCTCCATTTTCCGCCACATCGAAGAACCCGATTCCTCAGCTTATAATGTCATGATCCGAGGACACATATACAACAAGTCCAACCATGATGCCATTCTTCTTTTCAAACACATGCTTGAAAACTCGGTCTGGCCAGGCGAATTTACGTTTCCTAGCGTCTTGAAAGCCTGCTCTTGGCTTGGAGCGTTGCGTGAGGGAGAACAGATTCATGCCCAGATTGCGAAATACCCCGGGTTTAAGTCAAATGGGTTTATCCAAAACACTCTGATTCACATGTATGCGTGTTGCGGCGAATTCGAGGTTGCTTGGAATGTGTTTGATGGAATGCCGCAGAAAGATATTTTTGCGTGGAATTCGATGTTGGCAGGTTATGTGAAGAACGAGCGTTGGGATGAGGTTTTGAGGCTGTTTCGCCAGATTCGGGAATCAGGTGTCGGGTTTGACGAGGTCACGTTGATTAGCGTCTTGACAGCGTGCGGGCGAGCGGGCGATTTGGAGTTAGGGGAGTGGATTGGTGAGTATGTAGAGACAAATGGGTTGAAGCGTAAGCTTGCGTTGATTACTTCTCTGATAGACATGTATGGAAAATGCGGTCAGGTTGATACTGCGAGGAGATTGTTCAACAGAATGGATCGACGGGATGTTGTTGCTTGGAGTGCCATGATTTCCGGCTATAGCCAAGTGAATCGGTGTAGGGAAGCACTTGATTTGTTCAAGGAAATGCAAGAGACCAATGTGGAACCGAACGAGGTTACCATGGTTAGCGTGCTTTATTCCTGTGCCGTCCTCGGAGCTTTTGAAACCGGTAAATGGGTCCATTTCTACATAAAGAAGAAGAAAATGAAGCTCACCGTTATCCTCGGAACTGCACTAATCGATTTCTATGCAAAATGCGGATCCATAGAAGGTTCGATTGAGGTGTTTGATAAAATGCCTTACAGAAATGTGTTTTCGTGGACGGCGCTTATTCAAGGTTTGGCTAGTAATGGTCAAGGTAAAAAGGCGCTTGAGTACTTCCAATTAATGAGGGAAAAGAACATCAATCCCAACGACGTAACTTTTATTGGCGTTCTTTCCGCTTGTAGTCACGCGGGTCTGGTTGAAGAGGGCCGAAAACTTTTCATCAGCATGAGTACTGAGTACAGCATTCAACCACGGATCGAACACTATGGCTGTATGGTTGATATCTTGGGACGAGCTGGTTTGATTCAAGAGGCATGCGAGTTTGTAAAGAACATGCCTATCCGGCCAAATGCCGTTGTTTGGAGGACGCTTTTGGCTTCTTGCAGGGCCCATAAAAATGTTGAAATTGGCGAAGAGTCTCTAAAGAACATAATCAGATTGGAGCCTGCTCATAGTGGGGATTACATCCTTCTATCGAATCTTTACGCATCATTGGGAAGGCGCAACGACGCACTAAGCGTTAGGAATCAAATGAAAGAGAAAAGGGCCAATAAGACGGCTCCTGGCTGCAGCCTAATTGAGTTGGATGCAGTTATCTACGAGTTTTTTGCCGAGGACAACGGATATCCACACTCACAGGAGGTTTACAATGCAACTGAAGACATGATGAGGCAGATCAAGTCAGCTGGCTATGTGCCCAACACGGCAGATGCTAGACTAGATGCAGAGGAAGAAGATAAGGAAGCATCGGTGTCTCATCACAGTGAGAAACTCGCCATCGCTTTTGGTCTTATCAGAACCTCTCCGGGAACTACAATTAGAGTATCCAAGAATCTTAGAGTTTGCACTGACTGCCACAACGCAGTTAAACTAATATCAATGGTATACAAAAGAGAGATTGTTTTGAGGGATAGGAACCGCTTCCATCATTTCAAAGAAGGGTCATGTTCCTGCAATGACTACTGGTGAATCTCAACTATCTTCAATATTTATGTTTTTTTGGACTTGGAAAATTTTGTATTGGCTAATTGCACACAAGCATTTTGTCTTTGAAGGCTCGGCATTGCATTTTCAAAGACCCTTTTGACATATAAAATTGAAAACAATGGTTTTATAAATTGTTTAGATCTTAAAGCAGAACTATTATGCATTTTTTGGATGATCTTTCTCTGCTTTGTTTTTCTATCCTTTGCTGTGTATACTAAATTGTTGCAATTTGTAAAGAGAAATTTTGTTGAATGCCACCAAGTTTCACCTTCAGATTTATGCCACATATATTCGAGTTTCAATTTTGTGACACAAATAAACAGGTTTAAGGTCAACAAAACGTTACAAAAATCTGAACAACCATGAAAAAAAAGTTGACATAAATTTAAAAACATATAAAGTTGTGGCATGTCACCTCATTTTCCTGCAATAGTACTGCAGAAAAATGCATTTTATATCTGGTTGTGATAAGGTGCCAGGTATTTCTTTCCGGGTCCATTAAGATCAAATGGAGGATTACACTGGTAAAGTCATGTCGTAGAAACGGGGGCACTTTCAATCATTCCAATCAGATTTTGTCACTTTATTTTTATCCACAGTCAAAAAAATTGTAGTACTTAATGGTGATATTCAACATTTCTTTAGGGAACAAAGATTAGATATTCTTGATTCATATTCAATACACATGGTTTACATGTAACCAATTTTCATGTCAATTAATTTGGCACTTGTATTTGCCGCCAAATTTCCCATCACCCTCACAATCCGTGAAAAAACAGCTTGGTGTTTTGCGACTCACATGCCAAGCCGACAAGCTAAAAGATACCAGCACCGTAAAAGCTAGCCTAGGTCACGTTTATTCAATCTTCTAAGCATTCTTATTGACAATTTCTCTATATCGTTTCAATTTTATCGGATGTCTCCAAAGGGTTTGTCAATTTTGCGTAGTTTTGTAGTTTTTTGGTTCTGATGTGATTTTGACTAAACCTTACATTAAAAAATATGCAGCTGCTCTTAAAGAATAAAGAGTAATGGAATTCGGGAAGTAATGAGAGAGAGAGAGAGAGAGAGAGAGAGAGAGTGGCATCAGGATCATCATTTGATTCTTTGCTTACAAAGAATATTGGTCCATAATGGAAAATTTACAAGCAGACATGAGAAAGAAAATTTACTGTAACTACTAGTAACTTGGAAGTTAAAGATTTACCTAATGAGAGCTAAGCTCCTACAAGCTAAATCCAGCAGCAAGAAAGAAAGATACACCTCATTGTATTTCATCTGATAACAGATCTTCGATGGCAATGTTTTTAACTTAAAACATTTACCATGTTATCAGAAGAATTGGACTAAATTTTGTGATTTACTAATATTCCTTAAGGCATTACTTACTGCCCAAAGGAAGGACAAAAGTTTACAATCTTCACTTCAGCTATTTAGTGGGGTGGTTAATAACATTGGTTGAAGCAGAAGAAAAACCCTTTTGGCTTCTCTTCCATATTTGCTTTAGGAATCTTCCCTATATCATCACGAACCGCCATCAGCGAGCTTGTACCGGGAGACTCCGGTGGCAAGATGGTGTTCTCTGAAGTGAAAATTCGGTGAGGAATCGCTGGTTCTGGAGGAGAAATGGTGTAAAGGTAATTGAGCAGCATTTGGATTATTTGGCTGAAATTAGGCCGAGCATTCGGGTCCTCCTGCCAACATGAAGTTAGAATGGTAGCCAATTGCTCCGGAAGTTCTTCAGCACAGGGCCTCACATTCTGAAACAGCAAAGTAACCTTTCAAATAAGGTTTCTAAGATTAAAAAATGCAAGCAATTGATAGAAGGAAGGTAGGAACATCGTATAATTAGCAAGAAAATTACTTTAAAAGCAGCTGCATATGCCGCCTGCAGATTCGACATTCCTTCAAAAGGCAATTTGTTGTGCAAGAGCTCCCACAAAACAATTGCAAAACTATAGGCATCCACTTTATGGTTGTAATGCTTCTTCTCTCCTTGCCTCAATGTAACAGTACTGTACAACTGCCCTCCAAAAAAATGAAAAACAGCATTTGCAATGTTAAGGAGTCCTCAAAAGGAAGGAGAATGAGAAAGATGATTTTGTGTACCTCTGGAGCCATCCAACGATATGTTCCTGTTTCAGCGGTCATCATCTCCGTTAATGACTCTTCTCTTGCTAATCCAAAATCTGCTAGTTTAACTGTTTTGTGATCTGCGGTCATGAGCAAGTTCTCTGCACCCAAAAAAAAAAAATTCAAAACAAGATAAGCAAAAAGGTCAATATTTATTAGGTATATGCATTGACATGTCACGTGCACATCATCTGTCCCAATTGAGAAAAAAACACACAAGATTTATAGTTGTTCATACTTAATGTAAGAGTTAAGTTTACTTTCAGCTACTGCAAAAATTCACTACAAGGAAGAAGAATATTACAAGATAAATCGCACACCTCTCAGCCTTAGGCTCGTTGTGTTTTCTCTAATCTCTGTAATAATCCTAAAAAAGGTGCCCTCTTTATATATTGGGACAACCGAGATATAAGTGCAAGAAAATTAGGCTCCACAACTTAATAGGATTTACGGCTCATCCCCTCACCACTAGGCTACAAGAATAGGGGCATCACAATAAGAAAAGGGTTGTGTACAAACAGGGGCAGAGCTACATAAGAATGAGGATGGGCGGTTGCCACACTGAACTTTTTTTCTTATAATTTTGTACATGAAATTTGATAAAAATTGTACTCTCCCCACCCAAAATTGCATTAACCCCTTCCCAAAAAAATCAATTCCGCCGCTCACTTCATTAGTCCAATCAGACCTCCGCCCTCTATCACTAATTATTTTTGGCTGGCCTCTGTGTACAAGAAAGTAACAAGGTATATAGTTTGGTAACTTAAATACATAACCACCTATCCTTTCACTATTCAAAATAGTGTTAAGAAAAGAACCTCCAATCTGCAATTATAAACTCTGGCGTGGTGAAGCAAAGGTACAACCGTACAATAGAGACAATGCCACGGAATTAATAAAACCAAAGAGAAGTTTTAGCAGTTGTGAAATAACACATTGTCATTTGTCATGAATAATGTTTGACCAAAAGAATCTGTTTAAAGCAGTACTATAACCATAACAAGATACCTTTTTTTTGAATAAATGGATATGTGAAGATTCACACTCTCAAGAACGAATATACACATATATAAATATATATAGAACTTGAAAATGAAATGAAAATAAGCGATTACAATATACCAGGCTTAAGATCACGGTGTATGATGCCATGAGAGTGGAGGCACTCCATTGCACGAGCAATATCAAGTGCAAAACGAACGGCAACACGAGTTTCTAAGCATCTTGGCCTCATGTTCAACAAGTATTTACGCAATGTGCCACCCAATAAAAGCTCAGTAACTATCACCATAACCGGTTCCTTGCAAGCACCAATGAACTGTTGACACACAAGGTTTCTGCATTAAGTATCTGACGTTGACAAACAACAATATGATAGTAAATGCACCAGCAAGCAAAACACCTCTTTTCTTCTTTGTTATTGCCTTTTTTTTCTTTTTCTTGCCCATCTGATAAGTTAAAGACTGCATAAAAAAATTCAAAAAAAAAAAAAACCCACCTTGACTAAATTTTTATGTTGAACTCTGGACAACATTGCAACCTCTCTTGCAAACCTGCCTTCTCTTTTGGAGACTTCCTCTGGAGTTTCTCCTCTGTGAACAATTTTTATGGCAACCGTCTGGTTTTTGTATCTAAAAATAATCAAATTAACAATATATAAATAAAGGGGTGAAAAGATTTGCACATAAATGCACTATGAAGATGACAAAGGTTCTCAATCTCACTAGCCTAATTATCCCCACTAAAAAAAGGGATTATTTTTATGGCAATTGACAGCATTATCAGAAATGAACCCCCAAATAAACAAAACATTTGTATTTGAAATCTGAAGAAAAAAAAAAAAAAAAAAAAAGAAGCTAAACAAGCCCCACAAAAGAATGAAAAAGAAAGTGTCCCAAAACGAGAGCTTTCAGAAAAGCACATCTCAGAAAATACAACTTGCAAATCCAGATAAAACAACATTCTTCCCAACCAAGGAGAAATGGCATTGCCCAGAATTCAAAGCTATTAGACAGAACATTCAAATCTGCAGAGCAAATCGATCGAAGAAGGAAGAAAAAGATCAGAATCTGAAACCTTTTTTTTTCAAGGGGAAAAAAAACCTTACTTTCCCTCATATACTTTAGCATGAGCTCCTTCTCCAATCCTTGGCCCAACAAAGAGATGCTTTGGATCAATTAGCCAATTTGCATCCAATCTGAACTCATCAGCCGAGTAAAATCTACTCCCAGATTCCATCTTTTTTCTACACAAGAAAAAAAGTTCAATAACATCTATGCTTATGTATGTACACAACTACAAACATATACATATATGTCTTTTTCTACTGATCTCTAGTACCCATCTCCATTTTTATTGAGAAGAAGCATAGAAAAGCTCATTGACAATAAATAAGAAGAAATGGATAAGCTGACACAAAAAAAAAAAAAAAGGAAGAACTATACAAGACATGCTCTGAAAAGCAGCACTTGCCGCAGTTGGAGTCCTGATGTGTTCTGTTGCGTTCTGCTGCAAACCACATATCAAGAATGAAAACGGCCCAAAAATCAAAAAACAAAAAAAGGGAAAAAAAAAGAAGAAGAAAAAGGAAACTCACAGGTGGATGGATTGCCTTATTACATGTCCTTTTGAGGAGGCAAGAGCATGAAAACCCACATGTTTCACCCGGAGAGGATGAGATTGTGACGCCAAACTCCGAAAGCCAAAAAAAAGCCCAAAGCCCAAAGAGATGATAACTTGAAAGTTTTTTTATGGGGAAGTGAGCAGGATCCCTCAGAAATGGAAACTAAAGAGGTGGGAGAGAGAGAGAAGTATAGTGTTATATTAACTAACTAAAATACAAGCCAAAATAAAATACTACCAATAAAAAGCTTCTTTATGCTTCCTTATGGAGCTTTATTAAATGGGGGGATTTTTAGTTTAATTAATCTAAGTGGGCATTTGATCTGCAGACAGAAAATCATGGAAGGGATCAAGTCTATGTTCAATTAAGAATCTGGGGTGTTAGAGAGAGAAAGAGGAGAGATAATTATGAATATTGTAATGGAGACTGTGGAAGCCATAAACTACTGAAGGAGCACATGAAACACTGATCTTGTCAACATGGGGACAATTAGAAAGTCACTGAATAAGAAATGCCGTGTACTAGTTAGTTTCTACTTCCTAGTTCCTAGCTTCTAAAGTTGCTTACTTTCTTCTCCTACTTGTGTTTCACTTCAATTAAAGCTTTTGGGACTACATACATACATATATATATATATATATATATATATATATATATAGCCTTTAAGTTTAAGGTAAAGGGCAAAAGTGCCGTGATAATCTACATGCCTAATTCACCTTTGATACCAAGTTACCAGTTACCACATTTTTGTTATCCACTTGTGCAATTTTATTTGAATAAACACATATATAGACAAATTTTTAAAATTCAACTTATTTACATATGTTCCCCTTGAAGATTTAAAGTCAAATTCATATATATATATATATATTTGCATGGAATCAGAGAGTTGTAAGATAAAGGGCAACATAGATAATTTTAAAGAGATAAGATAAATCCGTACAGTACATGAAAATTCTTCAGGAATTGAATTGCCAATACAGGCCTTACACCCCAAATAATGAGTGGTAATGTCAAATTTACTTGGACAACTATAAATTCTCACTGCTAAGTATACTGAATTAAGGGGTGTTAGAAAAAAAAAGGGCTTTTCACTACATATTGAAATGTAGGTGGAAAAGGAACGGGACAATATTATAGCTAAATTTTCCTTCTTTTTTTTTTTTTTCTCCTTGCACCAAAACGACCACATTGATAAACAGGATGTTAATACCACTAGCAACTACTCTTTTTTTTTTGACAGTTGTGGAATATTCTACCATCATATTCCAAGGTATAAATTTTAAGTTCATATTTATATTCACGATTAGATCTGATTATATTTTCCTAATTTCATCTTCACAGGGTTATAACCTTATTATTCACAAAGCTATAACTCCTAGTCTATGTAGTGTATTTTTAGACTGTCTCACTACTTTGCTAGTAACGTGATTATAACCCATAAGATTAAAAAGGATTGTTATTTTCTAAAAGGAGAATTTTATAGCTGATATAGAAAGAAAACTTATAGAAAAGTAGATGTTTTTAATTGTGTCTACCACTTAAAAGGGTGTTTAGGAAGGTGATACGAACCGTTAGTTAGAATTGTTTTTACTATAGCATATGAAAGCTTTATATTGTAGTAATTTTTTTCTTTTTATTGTAACATATAAAAGCTTTACACATTTTATAGTTAAAAAAAATAGTGTGCACCACTTTTGTCAAACATAAGATTAAGATTTTTTTTCTTAACCAACAAGAATATTCTTCTTAGATCTAGTAAAGTTTCGGGAAAAAAGGACAGTACGGAACATCTCAATGCCATTTTGTAAGTCGCATCACATTAGATTTCAAACAATCACACTCACCACCTACAGGTTGATCTTTTGTTGTGGGTACTAATTTTGATACATTGGCGGTATCTTAGTTAAGAACCCCACTAATTATGCAAACAAAGAAAAAAAAAAAAATATATATATATATATACACACACACATGATGTTTGAAAAAAAGTTACAAATCTGAATCTAACTCTAAATCTAGAGTGTGATAGTTTTAGATTGCAGCATTATCCTAATCATCCCAATAGATTTTGCAGATTTTTTTTTAACTTAAAGTTGAGAAATTCAAACTTCTCGTCTTTGAATAAGGTTAGGTGTTATTTTACCATTAAGGCTATGCTAAAACCAAAAAAAAAAAAAAAATTACAATCTCATTACAAATCATTTAGAGAACTACTCAAACGCTAGTGATTCCTTTAATTATTATTCCACTTCCAATAATAAACTGGGACAGCAAGGCAAGGCCATTTGTATAGACGAGACAAGCAACAACCAACCACCAGCAGAAGCGACCAAGCAATTCATGGAGCAAAAGCTCTTGTCGACAAATCCCACTTTAAATACAAAATTTTCAGTGTGGCTTTGGAGAAACACTCTCACACAGCTCGCAACCCAACAAACTGTGGGACCAGAAACTTGCTGTGGGTGAATAAAAAATTCAGATTATAATGAAAGAGACATGATAGAAATGCACATAGATTCATCTCTAGAATATTTATATGCAAATATATTTACTAAAGCTGTTTGCAACTCCATATCCACATCAAGCACGCAGAGTATTATAAAGATGGAAATGTTCCATAATCTGAACCCTGCTGAAACCCAGGAACCTAAACATAAAAAACTACATAAAGATGGTGCATAAGATGTTCGATTTGCCATGATTTATTTATGACATATATATATATATATATATATATCATGACACTTACTAAGCATATTATATACTACGTGAACCATAAGAGGCAGTCTTTATTTAAGTATCCTTCTTCTCCCCATTAACAAGATCCATCACCACCTTCTTGATACTTCCGTTATTCTTTGCCAGCAGCTTTTTGTTTGTCTCAGTATCACGGAAACCCTGCAAGAAAAAGGAGTATGTTTAGAGCCCCCAATTACGACTAATAAAGAAAGAAAATGAACAATGAGAATCTTTGGAGACTTTGTCAAGCGTTTAAAGCGGCAGCAAACTTACCATCTCCTCCAACTCCTCAAGGAGGGGATCCCACTCGGCAACACCACAGAGATCATCCACCGACAGCTCCAGATTGTATTCGTTCATGCGCAAAATCTCCTTGTTCAAATCGACCTGCTTAAAACCCATCTCTTCAAGTTCTTTGAGGAGGGCCTCCTCGAAAACATTCTTTGAGGAGGTTCCTTCAGCAGATGACATCGCATCAGCATTGGTAGGCAAAGATGCCTTGTTAACTGGAGACGGCAATGTCGCAATGGCAGCCAGAGACGGTTGAGGAAAGGTTGCTGGCACAGGCACCGGGACAGGTGCAAGTGCAGGTGCAGGCGCAGGCGCAGCTGGCACAGGTTCAGAGAAGAAGACATTGGAGGGTTCCTTGGTCAAGTCAATCATAGGGTACAACACAGATGGCAAGGACTCAGTTACAGGAGAGGCTGAAACACCCTGACCAACCAGCAAGCTTTCATCTATGGGAAAATTAAGCTCCTCATTCTTTTGCTGCTGCTCGTCAATGGGCCTCTCTGGTTCAGGAACGCCATAAGAAGAGAAAGGCTTAGGCAAGTCGCACTCCATATCTGTATGAACATTCGCATCTTTGGCTTGAGGGCTTTTGGTGCCACTGCTGAATGGAGGAAGATCCAGGGGGATGCTTGAGGAAAATGCATTGCTCATAGTCATAGAAACATCGACCTGTACGAATAAATACAAAAGAAGGTTATTAGATGATAACAGCAAGCAGGTGGACTTTACTGAAAAATAAAGAGATATAGCGTATGCTTCAGAAGTATATAGCTAAATTCTCGTAAGCCAATGTTCTTTGCGAGTTAGAAGATACCTGGATAAGAACCCAAACACGTTGTCCAAATTTCTGGCCAGAAGGAGAAGCCATCCTCCAATAGGAAATGTATCGACCAGGATATTCAGGTGCAGTGAAATCAACTGCAACGTCGAGTTCACCGTCCACTGGAACACCATAAGCAGGAATCTGGCATAGATTGAACGTCAACAAAAAGTAAAAAAAAAAAAAAAAACCAAACTTCCATGGAGAAACTAATGGACAACAAGGAAATCATGGAGATCAGAAGTTGAACAAAAAGCAATAACAGACAAAAGGAGGGGAAAAAAAGTTCTCGAGGAAGCTCTAATGCATATTTCATACACACCTCCATTTCAGCTGTAAGACTCTCGGAGAATCTGTCTCCCCCAATCCACACAAGTTGGGATCCTTGGGGCCACACTAAACTACCATTGTTCCGCATCCTCCATATTTTGGTAAATGGAGTAGATGGAGCCATCAAGGTACCATCCGTTATGTTGACATCCAAAACGAAGCGGCTATCAAGCTTAGGTCGACTGGACTTGCTCCCACAATTTCTAATGATTTGAGGAAATGCTGGGGGTATGGTCCATGGATGCTGCAAAAAAAAAATAGGGAATGAAATTTAAGACAACACAGTAACTAACCACAATGGACAGCAAAATTTACAAAGAATACACGTACTTGCTCATGTGTTCCCTTAAATGACCGTGGATGCCGAAAAGACATTGGGCGGTCAATTCTCATGTAGTCGGCCTCATTACCCATTTCTGCAAAGCAGATACTGCAAAGGTCATAGTCTTCTTTCCTGAAGAAATGGAAACATAAAAACATTCAGCAAGAAGTTAAACAATAATTAAAAAGAACAGAAATGATTAACACCAACATCCAAAGCTATAACAAGATTCGTACACTTTGGACTTGAACCGAGGCCCGGTTATAGGATGAACACCACAGCCGTCGCAGCGTATACCTCTGTGGAATATACCACTCATGGCTTCAGGATGATTTCTTTTAATAGGATGGACGGCAGAGGGCAGAGATGAGTTATTATTGAAGAGAGACGTTCCAGAAAATGGACACGCATTGAAAGGATTGTTGAAACCATCAGGCGTCGCACAAAGACCCACGTTCACATGCTTGACAGGAACAGAAGAACTCGTAGGTGCTCCAGAACCAACCGACTTCCCTTTAAGGTCATTGTCCATCTGCTTCTTCTCCTTCCTGTCATCACCAGGAGGAACAGCAACTGGAATGGATTTCACATGCAAAGGCTCAGAAGAATCACACTCAGCAGGAGGTTTATTGAGATCAACAGGAGGACGGACAGGAGTAACAGTCGTTGCCGCACCAGCATTGCCCTTTACACCGTGCACCGAATTGGCTTTTGGCACCTCCTGGTTTGTTTCGGGACTCAATTCTGTAGATTTTGAACCTGCAGCAGCCGACGGAACCTTGGGGCTTGCCAAAGTGGTATTACAAGCACTTGTCTCTCCAGCAAACTGAGACCTCGAATCAGGATTGACAAAGGACAACCCGATCCTTGAGAGGGAATCAACAAGGTTAGCAACAGCTGGACTTGTAGATGCAACCATTGAGGCCGAGTCATGAGAAAGCTTCAAAAGTGCCGCCCGAAGCTGCTCCGGCACAGGTTTCAAAACTTCATTTGCAACACCCCTTATGTTTGGCAAAGGAGGCTGCTCAATAGAGGATCTCATGGGGAGAAGGGATCTTAAGGGGGTAGAACTTCCACTCGATCGAGCATAAGATCTACCACTATTGTTGTCATTCTTCAACTGAACATCAATCCTCAAGAACTTCAGCTGCTGCCTCATCACATCACGCAGATCATCATCGTCAACTAGTGTCACTACATCACCATCTTCGTCGACATAGGTCAGAGTAATATCAGCATCAGGATTAAGACTAAACAGACTTAAAACTTTCTCCTTCAACGCAGCCATGTCAAGATCAAGTTGATCGTTTTCATTAACTTGCGCATTAAAGCGTCTGAGTGTATCCCCGTATTTAACCTGTAAAACAAGCAAATTCATCCTAAACAAAATTTACAAAACACAATACTGTAACAATTACACCCAAAAAAATACACAATTAATCCTAATTAACTATTTCAATAAAGAAAAGGGGAAAAAAAAGTTTTTGACCATCAAATACTCATAATATGCCCAATTTCCTAAAGGGTTAAAACGTTGGAAGCAATTATAATTAAAAATTAAGCAATATATCATGATCCCAGTAAACGAAAGGAAGTTCAAAATCTTTATAACCAATTTCTCTTCTATTTCTTTCTAAGAGTAGGTCAAACCTTCCACCTTTCAATTTTCTCAAACCCATATCCAAAACCAAAACAGAGCAAAGCTCACAACTTTTTCACAAACCCCATTAAAAAAACTGTAGCTACTAAAAAGGCCTCCAATTTTTTCCACAAAACTCGTAGCAACAAACTCAATAATCAAGCTTTTCTCAGCAAACAAGCAGAAAATAACCGGGAAAAAAGAAAGAAATCAAAACCCCAAATTGTTTCATGAATCACAAAAATCGCACCTTTATGACCATGGTTGACGCCATAGTTTCACCACAGCGAGGAAGAGAGCGTATCCGTAAGCCGCGAAAACCGAAAATGTGCAGAAACCCTAGGAAACAAACAAAGGCCTAATCCGAAATCGATCGAAAGGTTACAAAATCGTTCGAAATCGTTTATATTCGAAACAAAAACAAGGAGATCGGAGAAGAAGGTTATGGAAAAAGGAAAGAAAATCGAAATTCAAAACAAGGGGAAAGAAAATCAGAGGAAGGGGGCTGAGAAGCGTAACCGTAAGCCGCTCAAGGCGCGAGGAGAGTGAGGTTGTCTTGTCTTGTGTTGTGTTGGTGGTGGGGGTGTTTTGTTTGTTTGCTTATGTATGTGTTTTTGGCTTGGGCCTTAAGAAATTTCCCTTTTTATTTTATTTTATTATTACTTTTTTTTGTCGGGATAAGAATATAAGATAGCATTTCATTTGCTTGACTTTTTTTTCTTGTTTTCTTCGCCACTAAGAGAAAAGAGAAATATCTTTTCTTTTGTTTTTTTATTGAGGATTGATATTTGGCCCCTGTGGCTACTTCGACGTGGGATCACAGGAGGATCGACCTTGCACAAGGGTCAGGAAAAGGAGCGGTAGCCTACCCTAAAAAAGAAGATAATAAGGTGTTTAAAAAAATAGTTAAAACTAAAAATATTGAGTTAAAAAAGTATAAGTTTTTGATTCTAATTTAAATGTCAAACAAAATATAAGGTGAGAGAGAAAAAAGATAATATTTTTAAATTTTTGAAAATAAATAGGCTGTTTTAAAAATATTTGAGATAAATAATATATTTACACTCTAAATAAATAAATTATCTATATCACAAATATCCTATTTATCTCAAATATTTTAAAACATGCTAACATTTCTTTTAAGTTTCAAAAATAAAATATTATTTACTGCAATTTTTTTTAGAAATAACTTATTTTTTATTATTTACAAATTACAACTAAATTATTAAATAGTCAGTTTGTACCTAAGACCTTTTGGTCTAATGGTATGGGGATTTATGTCTTATTTATAAAAATTTGTTTCTTAGGGGAAAAAAAAAAAAGAAATAACATGCTTGTGTGTGATCTGTAATTTATATGTTTTTTATTCATTTGTTTGTTTTTTGGTTTTTTTTTTTTTTTTGAGAATTATGTGATTGGAAAAAAATTGTAAAATTGCAGCAAATGGTCCTTTTTTAATGTAGGGCAATGGTTAATTTTCCTTTTGCTCAAAAAATAATTTATTTTGATTATTTTGATTTATGACACTAATAAAAAAAATTGAATATCCTCTTTTATAATGGTATCATGACAAACTAGCTTAATTATATTGAAATGGGGAGTATGTTACTGATCAAGAATTTACTATAACTACTTATGAGATGTTTTGGAGTATTGGTTAGAACCAATTTTAGTTAAAGAAATTGTACCATGTGAGAGTTTACATTATCGCACACATTTTCTTAGCACTATAGCATATAAGAACTTTACATTATAACAATCAAAAGTTTTGGTTTTAACTCACATTGAAAACACCACGTAAAAGAATCTTTACAGTTACTGAAGAAACTATATAATCTGTACCATACCTTTTTTTTTTCCATTAGTGTACAAGAAAAACTCAAATTCAAAATATATGATCTAACTAGTTTGAAATTATTTTTTCTTTCTTTATTTCTCTCCCTTTGTAACTCAGATTCATTTTCTTTTTGTTTCTCACTCCCCTCTCTCCCTACTCCTCCCTCATAAATTCACATTTTTTTATGCTCTTTCTCGCTTTTGTTCAAGTGCTACTGGAAATTGATCATAACTCTCTCTCTAAAACTCGCATACATGCTTCCCTACCTTAAGGGTCGTGCCATGTCTACAAGCCGGCTTATAAAGGAGCTAACCTATGACGACTCTTATATTACGGCACCATAACACCATGAGGCCCATGTAATTGCCCCGTCGACCCCACCATGAGGCCCACCGCCCCCCCCCCCCTCCTATGCCAATGACTCCACCTCTACACCTAACCACCACAATCCTAGTTGGTGACCTCATCGCCCCTCCCGAAGCCCTCCAACCCCATTGGCCCACTTTTTTTTTTAATGTACGAAGGGCATCAAATAGATAAGTTAGAGAAATACAATTCTTTTGTTTGGTATATTAATGTATTATTTTCCTAAAAGAATTTGAAATGCTGTGTCAAGGGGGACAAAAAGAGAGACAAAATGCCCACTATTTTATTTATTTAGGAAATTCTTCAGTGGAATACACAGGAAAATAAATCATTTTTTTATCATTTGGAATTTTTTTTCAAATTCAAACACTTAGATTAAGTTTGCACATAGGACTACCCTTGCAGCCAAACATGCGGCTCAAGATGTCACAACCCGCCTTTTTCGGACTGTGATAAACCCTTTCTTACTTACGTATATACGAAAACTTAGGAAAAACCTTTTTTTTTTTGTAAATATACTTTACACAAATTTGTTTGCACACATACGTTGGTTTTAGCATCTATCAAAATACAGACATACACTTATATTTACAAAACAACTTTTCCTTTGTAATACAATTTTCTAAGCATTACTTTTCAAAATGTCTTGAAATATATCACAGCGGAAACTAACTGCGGCAGAATCCATATCATTCTGCACACCGATCATCCCTACGCCAGCTCATCCATACATTTATTCTGATCTTCTTGTCGGAATACCTACAGCATGAAATATTTAATGAGCTTACGCCTAGTAAGTCCCATATAACCCACATGCACACTTAATAAAAATGCATGATTCATTTATGCTTTCTTATAAACCTTCTTTATCATTTTCATTTCTTATCTTTAACTAGGGCCCAAGTGTTCGTACCATTGCGCACTTAGGTCTACGTAACACCGTGACCATACTGTATCCTTAAACTCCTCTTGAGTCAAGAGTCGGTATGACACTTTTTTTAATTTCTGGTGATAGAATTACCAGTCCATTTATTATGGTTATCATATCAAGTATGAAATAATAATCACATGTTATACTCAAACATGAATGTTCTTATACAATACTGTACATACAGGTACACATTGTTATACTCTCAGGCATACATTAATATACATACTGGTATACAACATAATATACACACAGGTATTTATTTAGTATACTCACAGGTATACATCAACATACTTATAGATACTCATATCGTAGCATACACACAGGTATACACTTTGATTTATACATAGGTATATATATACACATGTCACATTCTATACCTATAATTTCATACTGTATGTAGGATGGGTACCTACTTGATTTTGTATACCGCGTAAATCGACCTTGATTTTCCTCTGTCCAAGACTTTTAGGATCCTGTTGGCCAATTTCAAAGCCATTAGCAAATATTCTATTATGTTTCAATGCAAAACATTCGTTAATTATTAAATTGAATTGCATAGCTGTATACAACTTCAAAAACCACTGATTTTCTTATTTCTATCTAACTCTACCCTATCGTCACTAACGAAGGCCGAAAATCTTTCTAGTGATTTTCTTTTCCCCATTTAAAACATTTCGGAGTGATTCGGGTTATTTGGACAAAAATGACGATTTTATCCTCCATGGGCCTAATGACCTACCCGAGCTCAATTTCGTTATTCTAACAGAAATAGCCACATATTAACTTTAAAATAATACCCTAGTGGCTCGTATCTCCTTATTTCACACCTATGCTTCTTTTTTGTAAAACTTTACAATTTAGTTCCTAAACTGAAAATTTTGACAATTTTATCCCCAAGGATAAAATTTATCTCTTTAAACCAAAATTTCCTATTTTTCATAAGGAACATTTTTACTCAAAGTAACATACCTTAAATCATTTTGAAAAATGACGTTTTTGCCATTTTAACATTTTTTCACTTTTAACAAATTCTTGAAAAATCAAAATCTCACAAACGGTTGAGTTTTTCGATGAACCGTTTTTTATGCCTAATAGTTTCGTCAAGATATACAACTTTTGTGTTTTAATTTTTCTTAAATTCTCACTGTACATGGGTTTTTTTGGCATTTTTCAAATCTGTTGAGGGAAAACTTTTTCTTTCAATTAAGTCCTTAGGGTATTTTAGTGAAAATCTGTTTTAAAACTGTAAATCTATCCCTGTATCAGCAGTTTCAACCTTTGTTGCAATCATTTACTATATCTAGCATCACTTTTTATAAAACCAACATCAAAATTACAAAAATAATATTTTTTTACACAAACAATTATTTTTCACCATAAACCATAATTTCACCATATCAACACACCATACATCATGTAACCATGAAATTCCACCAAATACATGTTTAAGAACCTGCATACTCTTGAAGGAATAAAAATGAAAACAAAAATTACAAAATTTCAAAACTTTAAAATTCAAAACTTACCCAAATAACACTTTTTGGTTTCTAGCCTTCCAAGGTTCATTTGAAACTCTTTCCTAGGCATCATTTCCATGCAAGAACACCATGAATTAATTTCCCCCTTAACCCATGAAAAATCCCTTGAAATTTTGGTAAAAAGATTGGGATTTACCTTAAAACTTATAAAAAATCCTTGAGCTTTGCTTCTAAAACTTGTTTGGGGTTATTTTTGCAAAGAGTTGGGTTGAGAAAATTTTTTGAAAGAACTCAACAATGGCTGCCGTGGGAGTTGTGAAAGAAGAAGGAAGAAATTTTTTTTGTGATAAAAATGCATTTAATGATTCCTCATCTACTTGGTTACTTATCAAGTAACCCTTTGGGTTACCAAGTGTCACCGTGTGATTGGGCCACCTTTCATGGCTTGGTAGCCCAATAAAATTCAAGTAAGTGTCCACTTTGTGGGGCCTTAAATTTACACTATGTAATTTTTCACCACACAGTATTTTTTCTATATTGCCATAGTCAAATCAGTGCAAACTCATAACCTTAGACTGTGTAAACTATTTTACCTACTTTTGGTTTACTTTTGGAGGCCAAACGTATCATTTTCCTTATCTGTGTTTTCACTTAGCAATATACTTGTACTGCTTCGGCCTCCTTTTTACACTGGGTTGGGTTTCGGTGGACTCTATATCTCATTCTTATTCGAAGTACCCATTTGTTTGTATCACAATTTTACAATTAATTGTGATATAAAATTCATTTTATGGATATTATTTACAAATTTTTGAATAATTAAACTCATAAAATCTATATAAAAAATATACAACATGACATCACATTCGCAGTGGAATATTCAATTAATACTGCTTATTTACACATTATCACAATTTTATAAAACTTATAATTTTTAAAGGTAAATTCATTAATTAAACCCAGTTAAATATTAGATTTTATTAATGAATTTTCTCTGGTCATTACAGATGATTCCTGGCACCTAGTTCGTTTGATACTCTTGTGCTTTGAAGCTCAAAGGCAGAAAGAGGATGTCATAGTGTGGAGGTGATGTTTAAAGCAATGACAAAAAGTTCCTTATGCAGGACATACCTAACAGCACTGCCAAAGCCAAAGGGGATTCCGTAAACCATTGCACTTGTGTTGAGGCTGTAGCAAAGTTGCTCAAGTCAACAATTTAGATAACATAAACTATTAAGTTCACGTGTGTTGCATTTGATAGCATGTCTGTAGGGAAACCAATAGAGCAAGGCTTTATGTATATGTCAAAATAGAGGAAATGGGACCAAACCCGATTGACATTGATGTCTCAAGCTTTGGATTGGGAAGCAGACCAGACATGAGAACAAGAAACTCATATGACCAATATTCTAGGCTGATTGCAAGTCAAAGTTGTAATCAAAAAACATAATTAAGAGATTGAGGCAATTAAAACTCTTAGAAAATAACCATAAGAGCTGAAGGTATAGCAAGCTTCAAAAAGGCGATGAGATTTTTCATGCCTTCCTTAGAAAAACCTCTCCAAGTCTTCTGACATGAAGGGCAAAACTTGATGTAAATTGCCAAAATCAACACATTGGTCCAATAAGAGATGGCACTGGAGAGAGCAGCCCCTTGACTACCAAAGTCAAGTATAAGAACTAAAGTCCAACAGACAAAGACATGAAGAAAACTAGTGACCGCGGTTCTAAGCACCAAAGGCCAAATGTTGTTCTGAGTTTGCAAGAACCGGTGTTGGCATTGAAGAAGGCCGTAAGGGAAAAAGCTAGGAATCAACCAACGCGAATAGAGTCCTACTCGTACCGCGGTTTCGGGGTCTTGTTTGAGGCTTCTGAAGATTTGCTCAGTACAAGACCAAAGGAGAGATATAGGAATGCACATAAATGTGATAACAAGCATGGCTCTTGGCATGTGTATGCCAAGCATATGATACTGCCTTGCTCCATAGGCCTGTCCACAAAAAGTCTCCAAAGCACTTCCAATTCCTAGCTGCTCAAGAATTGAAATTATAGAAGACAACAATGCATATCAACTTGATATTATAATATATAGTATAACAAAAATTTGTTAATGCACATAAAAGATTTCCATTGCATTTAAATTTATTTGATTTAATATATAGTATGTACGCTAAAGATGAATAGAAACTACCAGATTTTATGGCAAGCCCTTACCACTAAACTGAAACCAGTGACCCCAGAAAATGAAGTTGCCATTGAAGAGCTTGACAGAGAAAGCTCCCCCAAATGGCCAATGAATATGACAGATGTCATAAGTAGACTGTTTTGCAAAAAGCTTACTAAAACTAGAGGTCCTGCTAAGTACAACTGCTTCTTCAACTCTGCTACAACTTCTGAGTTGTGATGGCATTGACTGGTTTCTGTGTTTGAGATTAAAGGAGCTTGAAGAGATAATTGGGAATCTGGTTGATCCATATTATCCCCAAGTTTTTCTTTAATCTAAAGAGCGGAGAAGAGATGGGAGTGTTTAAATGCTTTCATTACTTCAACTGCAAGAAGAAAAAAAATGAAACTTTTTTTTTTTTAAAACTTTGAATGGGAGATTTGAATTCTTACTTTGTAGTAAAGTCGAATGTTAGCATGTCATGCTTGCTACGGAAAAAATAAATAAATAAAGAAGAAGCAAGCTTTTGATAGCCTGCATTTTGAGTTTGGTTTTTGGGTCGCTAAAAAAAAGTTAAGGAGCCCCATTGGCAGGAGGAGGCCTGACACTTGCGTAGACTTGAGAAGAGCTTGCCTGGAAAACTGGACCAAATATTTCTAGCGTTGTTTTCGTTTAGGTTTGTTTAGTAAGTAGATTTAAATTAGTAATTTGATTTATGTTAGTATAATTTGAATTAAAATTTAAAGATTTAAATTGTTATCTGAATTGATGTTTAGATATGCATTTAAGTTTTAACCTGAGTATAGAATATTAAGGTATGCTTGTTTCATGCATTTTGAATTCAATAGATTTAAATTTAGATTCGAGTATCAAGAATCTTTCAAATACGTGTTTATTTCCCCCAAAATCTGAATCATTTGAGTATTAAAAATCCAAGTTTTTAGAGTTCTCATCCCTTTAAACTTTTGATACTCGGATAACTTTGCTACAGTAAAAACTAAAATTCTTTATCCTATATTTGAGAAAAAAATCATAACTTATTCATTTGATATCCAATTGAGATGATTCTTTTTTCACTGTGTTTCTAATGAAGAGAGGAATAAATCAAGATCGATATTGCATATTTTTTAAGATCATTAATATTAAGATTTTATTATATTTATTAATAAATCAAAAATTATTTTCACTACTTTTTCAAACACAAATTTTAATTTTATTCCATACTCAGATTAAAATTTAAATGCACATCCAAACGTCAATTCGAATAACAATTCAAATCACTAACTCAAATCCTAATTCAAATCACACTAACTCAAATTAAATCACTAATTTGAATCCATTTACCAAACGGACCCTTAGAATTTGTTTTTGAAGAGGTAGTGAAAATAGTTTTTGATTTATTAAAAAATTTAATAAAATCTTAATGTTAATAATCCTTAAAAATATGCAATGTGGATCTTAATTTATTCATCTCTTTACTAGGAACACAATGAAAAAATAATCATCTCAATTGGATATAAAATGAAGAAGTTATGATTTTTTTCCTCAAATATAAGAGAGAAAATTTCAATTTTTATTGTAGTAAAGATATTCGTGTATCAAAAAAGTTTAGGGGATGAGAACTATGAAAACTTTTAGATTCTTGATACTCAAAGGATTCAGATTTTTGGAAAACAAACACATATCAAAAGAATTTTTGATACTCGAATTTAAATTTGAGTCTAAACAATACACGAAACAACATGCCCTTAATGACTTTATTAGTTTGGAAGCACGTGTTAATGCACGAGAATAGTCAATCTGTTTAAAAAAAAACACTTAAGTTAGGAAATAATTGAAAGAGTCATTGTAATAGGAACTCGTTAGTAAAAATATGAATGGTCAATTTAATTAAGATATGAGATTCGGGGGTAAAAAACAAAAGTTTGAATCATACAATTAATTGTCTTAGAGAAAAATTTTAAGAGAAAAGTATAAAAAAAAAAATTATACAGATTTGAGAAAATATGTTTTCCGAATCTTATACATGTTTGAGAGAAATTTCTAGTGTGAATTAGTTGGGAAAAAGGGTATTTCAACAAAACGAATTTGAAAGTATATAAAATTTTAAGAGAAGAGAAAAAAAAAAATCAAAATGAATAGAATCAAATTTTAGGGAAATTATAAAAGAAAAGGTAAAAAAAAAAAAGGACTCAAAGAGTGAAAGAGGAGATCTCTTCGTCAATATTTCAAAAAGGAGAAAAGAAGACATAACAAGTAAATTTTGGAGCTTACTAAAAAAAAAATAGTAAATTTTAAAGGGAAAAAAGGACAAAAGCTTGAAAATGTTAAAAAAAAAAAGTGAGGGATCATCACGCTGGTTTGGATTGAAAGGTGAATAGTAGTTTTTGACATTTCTTCTATAGCTAAATTAGATTAGATAAATCAAAGGCAAAAAAATTGAATGAATCATAAATAAATATATAAGATTTTTGGTATGAAACAAAAAAGAAAAGAGCAACAATTAAAAGAAGCAAGAACAAAATTAGCAAGGAGTACCAAAAAATGCAAAAAAAAAAAAAAGAAAAGAAAAGAAAAAGGAAAAGGGCAAGACTTTTACCCATGTACCATCAAAGTAAATAAGGGGAAAAACAGTTGAGAAAGCATTTAAGAAAAGAAAAAAGCATGAAAGAGTGACATGAAAGGAAGCATCAATTCATGCCTTTTTTTAACCAAAACGATGTCATTTTGGTTGAAAACATTGAAGAGTCTCGTCTCATCAATACATAGTTAGCATAACTTACTAGCATTGCAAGTGGCATGGACCGATCAGTTAATAGCGTATAATTTATAACAAATCAAGAATAAATATTTTGAGAAACATAATGCCCTTGCAAAAGTGAATTTCTACACCATAAAATTATAAAATTTAGACTTACAATATAGGCATGTTAAAATATAGTAAAAATTCTTAAATATTTACAAATATTTAAAATTAAAATCATATTAGTAATTACTTTGAAATATATTTAGCATAAAAGGTGATGATCATTATAATAATTATACCTAATTATGTTATTCTTAAAATATTAAAAGAATTACTATTTTTTAAATCCACTTTTGTAACTATGTCATGTCATGTAATTTTATTTTAACTACTTAAATGGCAAGTACTAACGTCACCCTTGCTTCTCCTCAAGGGGAAAAAAAAGAATTACCCCGTGTTAATTTTGAAATTATTTTCCGCAATAGATGATTTAATATGGTATGTTTCACTTCTTCTTTTTTTCCCTCGAATTGAGATGATTCAATATTGGGATCCGGTTAGGGATAAAAAATACTAAAATTTTTTGTGTTGTGCTAATAGCAATAGGACTTTTGATTTATTAAGGGCCTATTTGAAAGAGCTTTTTAAAAGTTGTTTTTGGCTTTTTGAGTCTAAAAGCAGCTTCAAGAAATGTTTGGATGAACCGTTAGCAATGTTTTTGCTCTCAAGATGTTTTTTCCTATTAAAGTTATAAAATATGACTTCTCAAAAAAGCACTTCTTAAATATACTTTGAAATTGTATCAGAGTATTAATAATACATTATAAGCTTAATATAACATTTTTGTAACTTAAAAAAATCATTTTGAGCCATTAAAGCTCTTTTAAAAATATAGTTCTAAACACTACCTGAAAAGTTATAGTTTTTGATACTCTTTTTCTACTGACTAAAAAAATAAGTAAAAGCTGTACCAAACAGGCTTAAAACTTGTTGGACCTATAGTTTGACAATGCCTAGAAACCAAACCAATGAAACGTGATCATTATAAGGTGTCGGCATAAGAGTTTTACGATCAATAGAAACTTATATGCAGGTATGCAGTTAAGTCTCCACACTTTTCTTATAGGATGTTTGACATGGTGGTTAGAACCATTGGTTATAATTGTTTTTACTATAGCATGTGAGAGAGCTTTACACTATAGCAGCTTTTTTTTACTGTAGCATGTGAGAGCGTTATACTGTTCATAACTGAGATAATGGTTAGGACCGCTCCTTGCCAAACAAGCTATTAGTCTCTCTCTGAACACGTTGTGAGAGTTTTACATTATAACAATTTTTTCTTTTTACTATAGCATGTGAGAGCTTTACACTATTTATAACTGAAATAATGGTTAGAACCACCTTTTACCAAACAGGCTATTAGTCTCTCTCTAAACACGTTGGATTGCCCCATGCATGCAAAGTTGTCTTCTAAAGCAAGAGGAAACAGGAGGAACAACTATTTGCCGTATTCACGATTTGAAATTTTCATGGCTTCAAAGGTACGTAACAATATTGATTTCTTAATTTTTAATGTTTGGTATACATTGTGTGACATGTTTTATTGCTAGAAATTACAGAACTTAAAAAGTTTTAGGTTTCCGTTCCCGTTTTGATTTATTTTTATATATGTATAGACTAAACCGAAACACTGCATATCATCTATATTAATTCGTTACAGTGTGTCTATCCAAGGCTTTGAAATAACGCAGTTTGACCCCACACTTTTACTTTTTCTATATATTGCTCAAAATTTAAAATACTTGTAAACTCATTTGGGTTCTTTAAAAAAAATACAATTTTTTAAGGCGAAATAAAATTTGATTAGATTTATATGCTGTTTGACAAGAGTGGTTTCAACCACTATCTTAGTTATGAACAGTGTAAAGCTCTCATATACTACAGTAAAAAGAAAAAAGTTGCTACAGTACAAGGCTCTTACATGTTACAATAAAAACAGATTTAACTAATGGTTTCCACCACCATACCAAACACCCTATTAATGAAAGGATGTGCAAATGATTTTGTGAGCATGTTTTATATCCCAGTTGTGACATTTTGTACATTTAAAATAGCAAAAATTACTCTATATAATTTTCATAAAAATGTAAAATTTTGTATTATATAATATCGACATTAATTTTTGTTATTCTTAAATATTCTGAAATTTTACTTTATTTTAACATTAGTACTGAGATTTTGTCATATGTCGAAAATCCCAATTTCCTACCCAAAAGTTGAAATTTTGTAGACTATGTTGGGATTTTTGGAACCCCTTAACCCCTGTACAAGCCACTACATTTGTAAACTGTGGACTTGAATATAGAGGAAATGAGGATCAAACCTGATCGACCGTATTGATGTTTCCAGCTTTGGATTGGGAGGAACCCGACCTGAGAACGAGAAAGTCATATGATGCATATTCTAAGCTGATGTAGGTCAAAGATACAATCAGAGTGCATAATTACAAATGAAGGTGTATCATCAAAGAACACTAAAAGAAAACAAAACAAAACTAGAAATAAGGAAGAAGGGATTGAACTTACCAAACCTTAATGCTCTAATTGGTATGAGTGAAAAGTGGAGGAAAGAAAGCATTAGAAAGATTTTAGAATGGAAATTGATATGATGTGGTGTTTGGTAGAAAAAAAATTAAAATAGAAAGGAAAAATAGGTGGAAAAAATAGCATGTGGGTCCCACTAAAAATGATAGGTGGAAGAAATAGCATATGGGTCTCACTAAAATTGATCTCTCCAAATATGGATAGATTTTGTGAGGAAAAAGTTTGATAACAATGCAAAGAAAGTGAAATTATCAATTTGTCTTTCTTTTCTATCAAAATTCTAACAAAAAATTTGGGCACCAAATTAAGGAAATAACTAAATAATATTTGGGCAAAATAATAATTGTATTAATTGTAGTTTTTCATTCCTTTGGTTTTCTTGCAATACCAAACAAGAGAAGATAAAATCATTTTCTTTTCACTTTCACATACCAAACAAATAAAGGGAAAATCAAAATCCTTCCTTTCTCTACAGTTGTTTTCCTTCATGGTTTTTTCTTCTCTTCTATTTTCTTTCCTTCTTATCAAACGGAGCATAAGAGCTAGACAATGCCTTAGAAAAACCTTTCCAAGTTTTCTGACATGATGTAGAAAACTTAATATAGATTGCCAAGACCAAAACATTGATAGCAGCCCCTTTGCTACCAAAGTCAAATATAAGAACCAAAGTCCAACATGCAAATACATGAAGAAAACTGGTAATCCTAGTAGTTATCATCAAATGCAAAATGTTGATCTAAGTTTGCAAGAATCTGAGTTGCCAAATGTTGATCTAAATTTGCAAGAATCTGAGTTGGCTCTGAAGAAGGCCACAAGAGGAAATGTGAAAGCTGCAATATAAAGGAAACAATGAAAGAAAAATTACTATAAAATTAGAAACCAAATATTACAACCTTGAAACAATGACCGAAACTGTAATGACCAGGAAAAAAAATTATTAATAAAACTTAATATTTAATTAGGTTTAATTAATAAATTTACCTTTAAAATTATAACTTTTGTAAAATTATGACAATATATAAATAAGCAGTATTAATTGAGTATTACACTGTGAATGTGATGTCATGATGGATATTTTTAATACAGATTTTATGAGTTAAATTACTCAAAAATTTGTAAATAATATCCATAAAATGAATTTTGTATCACAATTAATTGCAAAATTGTGATACAACCTAATGAGTACTTAGAATACGAGTAAGAAATAGAGTCCACTGAAACCCAACCTAGTGTAAAAAGGAGGCCGACGCATTAAACATATACTGCTAAGTGAAAACGCAGATATAGATTGCAAATACAATGCCTTAGAAAAACCTTTCCAAGTTTTCTGACATGATGTAGAAAACTTAATATAGATTGCCAAGACCAAAACATTGATAGCAGCCCCTTTGCTACCAAAGTCAAATATAAGAACCAAAGTCCAACATGCAAATACATGAAGAAAACTGGTAATCCTAGTAGTTATCATCAAATGCAAAATGTTGATCTAAGTTTGCAAGAATCTGAGTTGCCAAATGTTGATCTAAATTTGCAAGAATCTGAGTTGGCTCTGAAGAAGGCCACAAGAGGAAATGTGAAAGCTGCAATATAAAGGAAACAATGAAAGAAAAATTACTATAAAATTAGAAACCAAATATTACAACCTTGAAACAATGACCGAAACTGTAATGACCAGGAAAAAAAATTATTAATAAAACTTAATATTTAATTAGGTTTAATTAATAAATTTACCTTTAAAATTATAACTTTTGTAAAATTATGAGAATATATAAATAAGCAGTATTAATTGAGTATTACACTATGAATGTGATGTCATGATGGATATTTTTAATACAGATTTTATGAGTTAAATTACTCAAAAATTTGTAAATAACATCCATAAAGTGAATTTTGTATCACAATTAATTGCAAAATTGTGATACAACCTAATGAGTACTTAGAATACGAGTAAGACATAGAGTCCACTGAAACCCAACCTAGTGTAAAAAGGAGGCCGTCACATTAAACATATACTGCTAAGTGAAAACGCAGATATGAAAAATGTTACGTTTGGCCTTCAAAAATAGACTAAAGGCCAGTAAAATAGTTTACACAGTCTAAGGTTACGAGTTTGCACTAATTTGACTACTACAGTGTAGAAAAAATACTGAGTGGTGAAAAATTATACAGTGTAAAATTTTTTGAGCCGCTAAGTGGACACCCAACAAAATCCTATTGGGCCACCACATCACAAAAAGTGGCCCAATCACAATTTGCCATCTAGCAAGCCCATTAAATTGTTGATGAGTCACCATAGTTGTGATAAGCTTGTATTAATTATGAAACAAGTCAAAATCACTCTTATTTTCTTCCTCACCCACTCAGCAGCCTTGGAGAACCATTCAACAAAAATTTTCCAAACTCAAAATCTTGCACAAATTGACCCCAACCAAATTCAAGAAGCATAGGTTAAAGGATTTCTTCAAAATTGAGGTAAAACCTAAACTTTTTTTTAGTTTTCTTAAGGTTTTTTATGGGTTAAGGAGGGATTTGATTCAAGAAGATTTTTACATGAAAAAATGCTTAGGAAAGAGCTTCAAAGGAGTCCTTGGAAGGCTTGAAGCACAAAATCTCTATTGGGTAAGTTTTAAACCCTTAAACTTGAATTTATGTAATTTTTGTTTTGATCTTTATTATTTCTAAAGCATGTGATGTTTTTAGGCAAAGTTTTGATTATATTCCATGAGTATGTGACTTATAGTATGATGGTATAGTCAAAATTATGGGTTGTTGATGCAAAATGGTAGTTTATGCAAAACATGTTATTTTTGTAATTTTAAGGTTAAGTTTTGCAAACATGGTGTTTTGGTATAGAAAAGGTTTGGACAAGGGATGAATCTGTCTATGCAGTGGCTGGAAGGTAGTTTTAAAATGGATTTTTACAAAAATACCCCAAGGACTAAATTAAAAGAAAAAGCTTTCCCTCAGCAGATTTGAAAAATTTCCAAAAACAACCCTAAACACTGAGAATTTGGGAAAAGTTAAAACATAAAAGTTGTAGATCTTGATGAAATTGTTAGGCATCATGAACGGTTCATCGAAAATCTCAACTGATTGTGAGATTTTAATTTTTCAAGAATTTCTTAAAAGAGGAAAAAATGTTAAAATGGAAAAATGTCATTTTTCAAAATGATTTAAGATACGGTACTTTGAGTAAAAATGGTTCTTATGAAAAATGAGAAATTTTGGTTTAAAGAGATAAATTTTAGGCCCGAGGGAAAAATTGTAAAAAATTTTCAATTAGGAGCTAAACTGTAAAGTTTTACAAAAATGAGGTGTAGATATGAAATAAGGAGATCTGAGCCAGTAGGGTATTATTTTAAAATTAATACGTGACTATTTTCGTTAAAATAACGAAATCGAGCTTGGATAGGTTAGTAGGCTCACGGAGGGCAAAATTGTCATTTTTGCCCGTATAACCCGAACCGCGTCAAATGTTTCAAAAAGGGAAAAAGTAATGATTAGAAAGATTTTTGCCCTTCGTTAGAAACGGTAGGGTAGAGTTAGATAGAAATAAGAAAAAACCAGTGGTTTCCAGAGTTGTATATAGTTATACAACTTAGTTCATTAATTAACGATCATTGTGTGTTGAAACATAGTGAATATTGGCTAATGGCTTTGAAATTGGTCAACGGGATCCTAGAAGTTTAGGACGGAGCAAAATCGAGGTTGAATTACCTGACGTTCGAATCAAGTAAGTACCAATCCTACCTACAGTATGAAATTGTAGGTATAGAGTGTGACATGTGTATATGTATACCTGTGTGTATAATAATGTGTATACCTATGTGTATGCTATGATATGAGTATCTATAAGTATGTTAGTGTATACCTGTGCATATACATATAACTGTGTGTATATTATATGGTATACTGGTGTGTGTGTTAACGTATACCTGTAAGTATAAAAGTATGTACCAGTGTGTACTATTTCGTACAAGAGTATTTATGTATGGTGTATAACATGCATTTGTCACTTCATGCATGGTACGTTAACCATAATAATTGAGCTGGTAATTATGTCACCAGAAATTAAGAAAGGTATCGTACTGACTCCTGATTCAAGAGGAGTTCAGGGATATAGTATGGTCACGGTATTACGTAGACCTAAGTGTGCAATGGTACGAACACTTGGGCCATAGTTAAAGATAAGAAATGAAAATGATAAAGAATATTTATAAGAAAACATAAATGGTTCATGCATTTTATTGAATGAGCATGTGGGTTATATGGGACTTACTAGGCGTAAGCACATTAAGTATTTCATGCTGTAGGTATTCCTAATAAAAGGTCAGAACCAAGTCACTGATGAGCTGGCGGAGGGTGATGAGTAATGAGCAGAAAGGGGTATGGATGCCGCCACAGTTACGTTTCTGCTACTGTATATTTTAAACTTGTTTTCTTTGAACGTGCTATGTAAAAGCTAAACATATTTAAGTATATTTAAACCTCTCTTGAGAATATTTAGCAACAATATTGGAAAGGAGAGTGTGTTATGTAAATATATGTATCTATTTACACCTGATGAGTTGCTAAACTTCACATGAATGACTTGTCCTTAAAAAAAAAAATTCCTGAGTTTTACACCTATACGTAAGTATATATATATATATAAAGTCTTTCAGAGCCTAGGAAAAGGCGGGTTGTGATAGAAACTCAATTGGAACAGGTAACCCACGTTGTGCATGCATGCATTGGGCCCCTAACCCACCGGGGTGGTGATTTGCCCCTCCTTGTGCCTGAGAGAGCCTCTTAGATACAAGATCTTGCCCAAGTACAAAAGTGCAACTATTTAAAAACCATATCAAACTTTAATGCCTAACCAATGTGGGACTCTACATTTAGGCTTTTTCCAACAAAATTCAAATGTCAATGAGCACACTTAGAGCATCAATTTCTCATTCACCCGATTACCATTTTGAGCATATAAATATATGATTTTAATCTCCTTGCGATAGAGAATGCAAATCCGACAAGGCTCGTCACTTTTATAAGGTGAGTCTCACTCAAAATTATGCCTCAAAATGGCTCCTCAAAATGATTATTAACCATTTTTTTCCAACAGAGGGAACGCCTTGGAGGTCAAGGGGACACCGGTGTGATACCGACCAAGGGCTCTCTGACGCTCAAGTAAGGCACTTGTTTGGCCAGGAAAGAGACTGCGTTTAGGTATGAGAGAGTGCACTTACCTTGAGGGTAGAGTTAATGCTCCTAATTATAGTGCCTTACATAGACCAGGCGTAGGGCAGGTCCGCTCTATGACCCGGGTACACCATACCATGGCATCAAAGTGGTACGTGATATGTGTCACAATCTCAGGTGGTGGACAACCCTTCATCTAAGGGCCGTAATAAGACCATGTGGTGGCCTTGGGAATGGGTTATTACCCGACTTTCGGCCATATCCATCTGACACAAGCATGCGTTTTTCTCTAGGAAGCGATATACTGAGCAGCGATTAAAGGGAGCCCTGGGGACTATCTCGGGAAAGTGCACTGATCAGCTGAGAGTTGTGCGAGCTTAAAGAATGCCTTTTGTCCAAGTAAGGTGGTCGGACATTTGAGGTGAGCTCTTTCAAAATGGTGCCAAGCATACCCCTAATAGCAGCATAGGCCTATCTACTTATGAAACCACATGCCAAAAATATCTATTGATTTAAAATCTGTTATAAATAGCTTAATTTGTATAAAATTTAAACATTCCCATGGCATTTCTTGGCAAGTTTTACACCCAATACAACCATTTTTTTAAGGTAAAACTTTATTTAAACTAATAATAATAGTACAAATGAAGTTGCATATGCCATCCATTAAGGACAATTTATCCCGACTAAGACTAGATCAACCAGCACAGACAAAATAATATAGAGGGATAAATTACATGAGATGAGACCTAAAAAGGGATACCCGCTCGGCATCATGAAACAAAGAGCTCAATTAAGGCTCTTTATTATGACCCATAGATTGACAAACCCAATCGACTAGGTCTAATTTCTCCAAAACGGAAACATAAATAACCCGACCTAGATACGGATCTAGTTGAATACAACTACACGCCCTGTTTTTGTCGAATGCGTGTACCACACCAAAGAAGACCAGAGATGGAAAAATCATCTCTATTATTAATCACCGTCAAAAGGACGGCGGCATGTGGATCTCACGCACTGAGCCAACTAGTGGCGCTGCTGCACACTCTGTTCCACCTTCCTCGCCTCCCTTCCGTAACCTAGTTCCCAAAATTTCAACGAAATCTCATGGTGAACGCGTCCTAGATCTACAGTCGAAGAACAACAACTTCTTCCCCTTGAATGGCTCCATTTCGGTGACTACCTACACTTTCATCGGTACGAACTCGACGCCGGTGACCTTTGCAATCTTCCCAAAGTACTTTAGAGGTCGGAAGCCTGACTAACCGCCAGACCACCAAACTCAAACTACACTCCTTTCTCTGTTTTTTACAGAGCCTCTCTCACTTTATTTCTCTCTCTAAAAAACCAACATTTTACTTTGTTCTTTTTTCCCCCAATATAGCCATTTTGAATGTCAACATTTGGCAAAAAAATTTTCATGAATCCAACCCTAACTATACAAATAGTGTGTTTGGGAAGAACGTTGGACCCGTAATTCTATGGTTCCAATCCATTTTTGTACAATATTTTTATTTCACATACTACAGTATTTTTTGTTTGAATTTATAGTTTTAACTGCGTTCCAAAAGGTACTATCCTAAAAGTAAGTCCATAATTCAACATTTAAAAAAAAAAAATTAAACGTCCATAATATGCCAGAAAATTGAAAGTTTTTGGAAGAAAAAAAGGTTGAAAGTCCATTGCTCTTTAGAAAAAGGAAAAGAACATGAAGAGGAGGAAGGAAATAGTCTAATAATATTGGAAAAAGGGCAAGGAACGACACGTATTGTCGTTATTCAAATCATTAATATTTTGTTTTAGGCGTGTCAAATTGAAATAATTATGCAATAGTGCAAGTCTTGGCTAGAGCATCAATGTTGTCCCATTAGCTGACTTGAGGACATTTTGGTGCGATCCAATATTATTTTTAATTATTTATTTATATATATTTTTAAACAAACAGAATTGTATTTCTTCTTCTTTTTTTTCATTGTTGAAAATATAAACAAGGTACATGCAACAACTGAAGGGCAACAGGGCAAACAAATGTAATCCTGCGGTTGCTTTTGCTGCTCTTTAAAGCTTCACCATTATTTGCGTTTTGAATTAAATGTGATGATTCCTCTGTAACCCTTCTTCTTCTCTCCAAGTGTTGTTGTTTTGCAAAAACTTGCAATAATTGTAGTGTAGTCCCCCACAACTAGACCACACAACTTTACAAAGTCAACCTTAACACACCAGCTTACTTCATGGTCTCTAGAAAAAACTATTTTCAACCCTTGGGCTCTAGCAAAGACCCCTCACGTGGAGTGAGTCCTATCAAGTGGGACTCATGTAGCTTTCATATAATAGAGCCTATTTATGTGAAGGGCCGGGATTCTAGCTTGAGGGGTTGAATAGAACTGTCTTAGTATTTAACATATCGGCTTACTTCATAGTTAATGTCCATGTTTCCAAGGGGTCTTTTAACAAAAAGGCTTTAAGAAAAAATTCTTTTAGACAAATAATTTTTTTTTGCATCAAAAATCAAACTTTTAAGGCAAAAAAATTACTACAATTTTTTTTTTATCATGTTGAGGTTTCTTTTCTTGTTTTTATTTTTTCTTCATCTTTCTAAAAAAAACTGAAGCAATTTTTCTGCCCAAGAGGCTTTTTTTTTGTGGAAAAAAAAATCGTTTCCCCAATTAAATTTTTTAGGTGGCCTTTTTTTCAAATTTTCCCTATTTCCAATGACATGATGTTGGTACAATTACATTTTCCCTGTTTTCTTGTTTCCATTTTTTTCTTTATCTTTTTTAAAAAAACTGAAGCAATTTTCTTTCCTAAGAGGCTCTTTTTTTTTGTACAAAAAAAAAAGATCATTTCCCCAATTAAATTTTTTAGATGGCCTTTTTTTCAAATTTTTTATGTTTCCAATCACATGATATTGGTACAATGCAAATAGCAAACAATTAGACAACTTGTTTGTTTTGCAGTTTGAAGTCACAGTTTCAACTTTTTACAACAATGTTTCTCTCATAAAAAAACTTTAGAATGTATAACATTCTCTTTTAGTTGTTATAATGTAAAATTCTCACATACTATAATATCAAAAAAACATAAACTACAATATAAAACTATCACGTGCTAATGTTTTTATTTAAAATTGGTTCAAATCAATACTCTCAAACACTCTATAAATTTCTGTTCAAACTTTCTGTTTGAACCAAATGGGTTATAGATTTTACATGAGATTCCGACGACGATTAACTGGTGAGCCTATAAAATAGAATCTGGTGGTTCAATCATAATAATACAAATGATTATCTACTGAGATGTTTCCATACCCTGCAAGTTGTGAACACTAGGAATAGGAGAAGCAAGTAGAATGACAATATAACGGTTTACTCACAAGAAAAACATTTATTAATAGGATATTTCCACAGCTGCAATCAGTTTTTGAGGTCAATATAGATTGCTTGAATCCGGGTTGGAGACAAAATTGGATGATCCAAATTCACTTGAATGCACAACCATAGTCAGTAACTGTTCAACTGTAATCACAAAGCAAGCATTCCACCTAAAAATTACAAACTTGTCAAAACTGGACAAATCCCAAATCTAATATAGGAGCAGAGGAAAGAAGAGAATCATGGAGAGAGGCAAGCACGGTATTGGAGCAGAAACTCGTCTTCGATATTTGACAAGTGAGCATGTCAGAAAGAGAAAGTGGGCACTGAACAACAACATCCTTGAGAGATCAAATTATAGCTGCTGATCAAGATAGGGATCCCTAGGAGTTTTTGGAGATGACAGGTACTCAGAAACACCTGAAACGTAACCTTTCAACCAGGAAGTGCTGCGAGTCAACCAACCAGTCTCTGCTTGTTCCTTTACTTGAAGCATACTCCTCCTTTCTTCTTCGACGAGTATCTCGACCCACCTCTTAGACATGAAAAGTTTGACGGCTTCAACCCCCTCATTCACTACTTCCTTAGGCGGGATAACAAGTGGATTCTGCTCCAAGTTGAGTTTGGTCAAGTTCTCAAGCCGGCCAAAGGTATCGGGAAGAGCATGAATTTGGTTGTTGCTGAGATCAAGTTCCCTGAGATTGGTTAGATCACCAATAGTGTCTGGAAGTTCTGTTAAGTCACTGAAATTACTGCTCAGATTGAGAACTTCAAGCTTTGTCAACTTCCCAATTGCAAGTGGCAGGCCATGGATCTCATTGAAATGAGCATCCAAATAGCACAGAGATCTCATCTCACAAACAGAAGTAGGAAGTGAACGAATCTTATTCAGTTGAATTGAAAGTCTCTCAAGATTAACCAATTCGTAACCAATGTTTGTTGGCAAGTATGTCACACTGTTGAAGCTCACATCCAACTCCACCAAGGCACTGAATCGTTTAGAATGCAGAAATAAATATCTCAAAAGGATTCAAAACGAAAACATTTGCATATTCCAGAAAGGGCGTCTACATAGGAAAATGATGCCCCTTCCTTCTATGTTCTGATATTTTATCAAGTATGTCATTCTTATAATCACAGAAAAAGAGAGAATAATTACCTGCAATGACAAATAGTATCGGGAAGGCGGTTAAGCTTGTTTCCAGATACATTCAGAATCTTCAATTGTAGCAACAAGCCAATTGAGTCTGGCAGTGAAAGCAAAAGATTGGAAGAAGCATTAAGCTCCTCAAGGTTTTCCAATCCAGCTATTGAATCGGGAATCATCTGTTAGTCTCGAACGGGTTACATGTAAGTCAAAGTTAATAACGGCCAATACCACAAAAACTTTTCGTCTTTCAAAATTACGAACGCAAAACCAAAGTTAGATGACTGAAGCACACCGTTTATCAGCCTATTAGTCTATTGGTGATGTGATAAAATATAATGAATACCATTTAAGGAAACGTCACAATGTCTGTGGAAGAATGCTCGAATGATAAACAAATAATAACCCTTAAGCTTGCCCCTAACCTAAGAAATAATGTGATTATCAAATAGTAATTAGTGAGGAAAAACAAAAGAAACGAAAAAGAGATGGACTTCAGAATAACATAACATGGCCGAACACAGTTCCTTCGCTTCCATCTGTCAATTTGGCGGAGGAGGCCTTAAAAATCTCTCATTCCCCAACAGTTCCTCCATCCATTAAACCATATTGTCAAGAACTTATATGCGTTCACAGTAATAGAAAGCGGTCATAAAATCATCTCAAGAAATCAAGTTCTTTAATTTTTCTAGGAAAATCTTAAGCCATTACTATAAAGTTTAGTCTCAACAAATCCTAATTTGCCTCTTACACAATTGCATTTATTACTTATTACAAGCACAAAAACAGCATTTAAGCATAACTTTCTCAAACTCAACAACATATCTTAAACTTTCTTGAAAGAACTGAAACTATTTTCATGAAAACAGAAACAAGTAAATCGACAAGAAAGAAACGAAATTACTCATCGATTCTTCTCAAGAACGAGAAATTATAATGCACAGAAGAAATTAAACTAACCTCAAGTAGATTGCTGGAGACATTAAGAACTCGCAATCCACGAATCCTCCCAAACGCCTCAGGCAAGAACCTCAACTGCCGACCAGCAAGATCCACTCGCTCTAATTCCGTTCCAGAAGCTTCCTGCAAAATCCCTACCACCTCCTCGTTCACCTCCTCTCCGGCCACCTCCGCCTCCGCCGCCTCTCCGCCCTCCTCCGCCGATTCGTAAATCTTCACCAGCCTCTCCTCCGCGTCCTTGAGAAGCTTCTCGTACGCGTGGTGCATCTCGTCCAGCTGAACCACCGCCTTGTAAATCTCTCTCTCCTTCTCCGCCGATCGCCGGCACTCGTTCTCCTTCTCCGCCAGCTGCGCCCTCCACTGTCCAATGTCGACCTCCGCCGGCCGCGGCGACAGCACCAGCTCTCCAAGCTGCTTCGCCAAACTCGCCTCGATGTCCACGAGCTTAGCCCTAGCGGCGTCCACCGCCTCGTGGTCGGGCCGATCGCCGATCGTCCGCAGAACCGATCGGGCCTCGGCCACGTCGGCAATCGCCCGGGTCATGGAGGCTAGGAGCTTCGGGTCGGTCAGGCGAGGCATTTCGTCAACTATCTGGAGCTCAATCGCCGTCGCCGACAACGAGGACGACGAAGAAGGATCGGAGGGAGGCTTCGACGGCGGCGATGGAGGCTGCTCAATGTCGACGGCGTGCGGTTCGGATCCTCCGACCGGCTTGGACCGGAAGGTCGGGAGGTGGCCCATGACGTAGGAGAGGATTGGGAAGTTTTTGGGATTCGGATCCATGATCGGAAAGAGAACTCTTCAGAGGAATTCTTTGTTCTTTGTTTGGATGATGATTTTTTTTTTTTTTTCCAGAGAGTTCCTTGATGAAAAAATGGTTTTTTTTTCCCCTTCTATTGTTGGGGGAGTCAGTTTCGAGCGTGGGGTGGGGACCGCGGCAAGTTTTTCTATCAGTGCGTGGGCCCCACAGATGGATCACTATCTGATTGCCACGTGTAAGTTAGAGAAGGCTACAGACTCGGCCTTGGGAGTACTACCGGGTCTTTGGTTTTAGATTTTCGGTTTTGTGAGGGTTAATTTTGCCACTGAAATATAGCAATCTTTTTTTTTTTTTTTTTTTTTGGCCTTTTTACAATGTAAAATAGCATAAAATTAGGGCCGTTTAAAAAAACTTGTGTTTTTGTTTTTAAACCATGGAAGAAAAAAACATAAGTTAAAACTTTTTAATTAGTATTTAGATAGTATATAAAAAAATAATTTTTAATTTTAGAAGTACTTTTAAATTTGTTTGTTTAAATAAGTCAAAAACCTTTATTGATATCAAAAGTAACTTAATTCAAAGATATGCATGAAATTCTTAATTTGTTAATATAAGGTCAAAAATATAAATAAAAAAGTTTTTCATAAGTGCTATTTTCATAATTACCTTAGTTTGGTTTCTTCAATCAATGCTTGTAAAAGCCATAAGCGTTTTCCTATGGGTCATCCAAACGGACTTATAAGCAGGTTTTGGATAGAATAAGTCAAAAGCAGCTTGAAATAAGTCATTCTAAATAGGCTTTTACTCTCTAAGTTGATTAAAAAAATTGTAATTTTAATATTATCGTCAATAACAAAACGTCAATTTTTTATCCTTTTTAAAGATGTGTAGGTCAAATGACTTACTTGTGAAAGATAATATAGTAGAGCTATAACAATATGTAGGCTCTAAATAAAGGAGGAGACGATACTTACGATAAAGCAAGGAAGCATTTACTATCCTAATTAGAGTTTTTCAAAGTCTTAAAAGTCTATCTTGTTTAAATTTGTTGTATTCATTTTTTCAACAAGTCATGGGACTCGCACGTATTTAAAATCGTAAAAAGTTAAAACGCTTCATTGATAAATACATGAAAGTTGAACTTTTGATAGGTTCAAGGGTTAGTTTGTGTCATTTTGAGTTGTACAAGATAAGGTTAGACAACCACTATTTTTTGATGGTTAAATTTGAAATCATAATTATAATTATTTTTATGAGAATACTTGGGTTAAGTTTAAGACTTATATCGGTATGGTTTTATTTTAGACCATCAAGTCTAATCAAAATCATTTATTTTCATCGGATCCTAACGGTTGAAAGAAATGTATACGTAGCACTTGGTCACTTTTTCAGTACCTGTTGATATGCTCTCATGAAGATACAATTTTTAACTCTCAATTTTTTGTTAAATTCTAGTAATGTATCATATCTTTTAGCTTATAATTTGAAGTAATCTGACAAGTAATAGTTGTGTTCTACCATAGAGTACACGAAGTTCTCTTTTATTTTTATAATGTTAACATCTACTATTCAATTTGTTTAATCTTTGTCTGACTTGTCTCAATGTGACATCTTCTCGAGTAAGAAAAATATGAAAATAAAGATTTTATTTTCGGAACCAGCTTTAGGATTGCCGATCATGAAAGACATGTTTTCTTGTTTATCATGATGGGTTTATCTTGAAAAGGTTGGGATGAAACTCATGAATGAAGAATGGAAATTATAATATGTTTTCAAGGGAGATGGGAATAAATTGATAATAATGTGATAGCGGCAATATGGTTTCACTCACTCAAAAAGGGTGTCTGGCATATTAGTTTGAACCAAAATTTTTGTTCAAATATTACAGTATGTAAAAGCTTTATATTGTAGCTGTCTTTTGTTTTACATTAAAACATATGAGAGTATAATTTACACTGTTTTTTATTCAAACTAATTGATTTGAATCAATATATCATATACCCTATAAATCAAGGTGAGAATAGCTAATCCAAGAAACCAACTACTTTTGTACCTAAAATGATGTATACTATTTGATTTGTTGGCTTGAGACTAGCTTTCTCATGGATTAATCAAGCTTATTGAGCACAGACAAAAGTCAACAAAAGCATGTACATTTACTTTGTGACGTTAATTTTCTTTTTGTTCTATTGACTAGTAGATCGCATCAAAAGGGGAAAAATAGTGAAAGAAAAAGGTGCATCATGTTTGGATCAAAGAGCAATGTCCCGCTTAGAGGTCAAGAGAATTTCCTCCTCTATCAATGCAAAAATCTCTCTCACTCTGTCTGTGAACTTGTCAATAATGTTGTGAGTGATCCTTTGTTTTTGTTGGAGGTTTGTGCTTCTTGGCCAAATGATTTGCAGGTACACATCGCACTTGCATGCATTATGAGCAAGAGCGGATTTCTCAATTTGGTATCTCAAGTGAAGCTGCATGCACACAAAAGAAAATGAGGACTATTAACATTGCTCAACTTTAAAAAATACCCTCTTCATAAACATAATTTAACAAAGTTTAGGGTTCCAAATTGTTGTTTTACTCTACTGATAGGAACTATTATTTTAGCAGTATGATTTAAGAATCCACATTAAAATTTTATCACACATAACGCATAAATGTTTCTAATCATCAATTAATCGGTTAAAAAGTTGATCTAACACCTAAAACAACAGTTTCTATCAACAGAGAAACGTGATTATTCTTATCAAATTCCCCAAATTTTAATAAAATCTGAAGTTTATAACTTTGTCCTATCAATGAGATATTTTATTTATTGTATCATAAAATTCTCACTTTTGTTATTTGATATGAATTTAAAAGTATATATAAATATATGAATTGTCTCAAGTCACCCACTTGCAACATTTTTTATTTACAAACATAACACCATTCATATATGTATATAACACTCAATTTGCTTTAGTGTAATACCTAATAAATGTAATTCACTTGTACACTTAAGCATATTAAGTGTTACACGATTCCACAAATGATGTAAAAATGTTGCAAGTTCCATGTTAGTTAAAGTGCCGGATTTGACACACACATATAATATACATACATACATACATGCATACATATATATATATATATATATATATATATATTATAAATAATTCACATACACGAAAGTGGTCAGAAAATGGGACACCGTGAAAAGCCATAACTTCATTCAAAGTCCACCCTCGGCCATTTTCTGCATTAATGGGTGATTTTTGTTGCGTGCAAGTGACTTCTCCTCCGAAGACTGAGACATGGCGATTGAATTTGTAAGAGAGACGTCGTTCAAGAACGTCATCTTTCAATGCTTCCCATGCAGTTGTTTCGTAATTTAGGCAACCGGATTTCTCCATTACCTTTTGCTCCAACGTTCCTCCCTCAAACATCTCCATCACCGAGTCTATCTGCGCCATTGCCCAACATAGTATACAGCTCGAAAGTTGAAAAACGACAATAGCTCTTCAAGAAAAATAATTATAATGACAATAATAAAAGAATGACACGTTACCAAACGACCAATTGTAGCAACGACATTAAAATAAAAATAAATAAAAAAACTAGGTACGAATTAGATCACAACTTCCAAATGTGCCTAAAAAACGACAATATCGTTTACAAATGACATAAAAACTAAAAAACAACAACATTAAAAGAAGACAGCTACTTTCAGATGTGACCTCATAAAAAGGATAATATCCTCTATGAGACAATTTTTAATAAAAAACGACGACAAAACTGAAACGAAAACATCTTGGGAACAAATATTAATCATGAAAACCATTCATAAACGAATATAACATGGAAACGACAATCGCCCAAGAAACGACAATAAGTTAATAGGACAGGTATTCTCGTTTAAGCCCTTTGACAAAAGAAATATTGAGAAACGAAATTATTCTATTGTAACTTTACAAGTACAAAAATCCAGGAAGCGACATTAAATAATTCAATAAAACGACAACAATTCAAGGAGGAGGTCATCCATAAAACGACAACATCCTGTCTAGGCCAATATCCCATGAGCTATGTAGTAAACTTAAAAACACCAAGAAGAGACTATCACGAACGACAATAATTCAAAAACGTCATCACTTTCTAAAACGACAGATGACAAAACCGACGCTAACTTAGGAGTATAACAAAAGTTCAGACTCATGGAAGCTGGAAATGTTTTTTTCAAAAGACAATCAACTTAAAAAACGACAAGATCTACTAACAAACTTTAGTGGGAAAAAAACAGAAACGACAGGAACACAGAGGCTTGAAAGCGCAAAGTGTGAATACAAAGAAAACTGGCTGCATATTACAGGACTTACGTTGATAGGAAGTTCTGCACCATAAACTTTGGACATCTTTGCATCTTCAGCATCTAAGACGATTTCGGTATCTTCAACCGTTGTAGATCTTTCTTCTTGGTCTTCTTGGTCTTCAGCTATTTCAGCCTTTTGCTCAGGTGCTAGAGTTCTTGTCCTCCACAATGCCATAATTGTTCTGCCAATACGAATAGTTTCGGGTCCTAAATCTGCCTATGGAGACGTAAATTTTGGCAGAAAAACATATATACGGAAAAAAAAGAAACATATACACACATACACACCTGCTAGCCACATTGAATGACACAAATGACTGAAAACAAAATCTAAGCCTGCCTTCTTCATCTTGAGACTTTGCGCCATGCCTTGTGTCGAGGCCTCGATCCTTTTTCAAGATTATGACCAGCAAAGGGCTGCCTACAGATGCCAATGTTGGGGGAAGTAGCTGGATGTCTTCAATGTCTTCCAAAAGAAAGAAGAACTTGGTCTTGTGACCAAACAAATTTGCATAAAACCCCACTATTCTTGCGGATAGAAAAAGCCTGCCCTGCATTAGTAGAGTCACAAAAACAGTTGAATTTAGGCACTGGGGACTATTAAGGAAGTTAAGGTATAAAGCAATGCATAGTTTCTATGACGCTTGTCAAAAGAAAAATAGATGGGAGACAGTCACAGAGATTAAAGAAGCCAATATTGTTTCCAAGTTTGAAAATGAAAATAATCCATTGTGCAAATATTGGAATGAAACCTGTAGCAGCAGTTTTCTCTTCAGCTGGCATGTAAAATCACTAATGAGAAACTCTTCTGGTGGCAAGCCGAACAGCTTTTGGAACGTCGAATTCCTGTGAGGCGATCGAAGGTTCAACTGTCATGCACCAAACAGGGAAGTTAGACCAAGATCTGTATAATATGTGATAGGCACAAAATAGACCAAAAGATGAAATATGGTACTTCTAGTTTCTTACCTTCTTTCCCACTTCCTTTTCCATCTTGGTCAAGTACTCCCTAATTGTTTCCTCCCCATTGGTGTTATCCAAAAAGATTCTTAAGTGCAACTTGGACTGAGATGACTGAGCGAGCTTCCCCTCGAGCGGGACCCACATGTCTGCAAGCTCAGTAGACGAGTGTTTCAAGAAATTGATCTCAGCATGCCCAAGTGAGATAGCTTGATCAAATGGTCCATCAAAATCATACACTTCCACGTCCAAAACCGACGGAGGTTCCTCCATAGCATCAAACTCGAGTATCTCTGCATGAAGTGTTACATATTCATGAAATCAATATGAAAAGTGGATGGAAGAAATTGGTGAATAACTGGAGAGCATATTAGAGTCTCACCGTTCCAATGAGGGTCGCAAGTTTGAAGCTTCACCGAGCTTCTTCTCGTTGTGGCATTGCAGGCGAAAACCACGTACGGATCCGGTAGATTTAAAGAGCCTAAGGATGCCAAGTTGACCCCTTCAATCAAAGCCACGGTAAGAAGCCATCCATCACCTTGTGCTTTGACTCCATGATCACCTCCTGTTGAATATATGCTCAAGATAAGTGAATCCTGGGAATAAATTCACACAAGTGACAATATTGCGACGGGGTTTTAGACTCGGAACAAGAGGTAGGCTCAATGCCAAGTTGTACAATGCGCTTATTACCTCTTTGCCACCTAGCCTTCACAAAGTGCAAGACCATGTAATAAACATGCTCCAGTTGAATGACTAAAATCCCACATGTGAGGAGCTCCCCAAAACTGTCTGGCAAATCAAGACCGAAAAATTCCATGCCTTGGACTCGGCTGGTTTCACTTAGTAATATATGCACAAGAACATACAAAACCAGGAAAGTAGTGGTAAATACAGTGACATTCCAAAAGTACTTGATCGCCAATTCCCAGCAGGATTGGTGTTGTCCTTGTAAAGCCGATAAAATGTGATCCTTTTCGCATAATGTTGTCGAATCCAGCGTCTTAAAATGTTGAGCAAGCAAATTTGCGAACTGGTCAAAGCCCTCCTTAAGCCCTTGACGAGCGCCTCCCTCGATGAAATTCCTCATCAGCGTCGATTGGAGGAAATTAACCCCCCATGATATTGTCAGATGAGAGGACTGTTCCCCTGATGATTGCTCGGGTCCAGGCATTATCTTGTAAAGCAACTCAACCTTGAAGCAATTCCCATATGGAACTTCTGGTGTACTTACAGATGCAAAAACTGCATATTCCTTTCCATCTGCCTTGACATATGTTTGCTCCTCCGTGGCCTTAACTGCCTTTAGCATCTTCGTTGCAGATTTAGTGTACGAAAGAACTCGCATCAAACACGACATGTCTCCTGAATTCCACACCCAGGGCCCCTCCTGCACATCGGTTGTTCCACGAAGCTCCGCTAGATCTCTCACAAATTGCGAATTTGGAGTGAAAAGGAACGTATTGAGATCACAAGGAGATACCACATATGCTTGATCAATTAGAACACCCCCTTGCAAGTTCTCCGGCATTTCTTGTTCCTTGCCTTTTGACTGCTTCATCTCAAGAGCTTCTTCGAAGTTACAGTTAGAGAAATTGTCCTCCATGCAATCCTCATATTCAGATTCCACACTAGACAACTCTGAAGAACTGTCCGGTTTTGAAGCTTCCCCATTCTTGTGAAAGATCTTCTCTAGACCTCTGGCAATAGTTTTAATTATGTGTTTTCCTTCTGGTCTCTTTCGGTTCAGAGATGATACATGGGCACTTTGTTGAGCTTCCTGAACACTGACCTCTGAAGTTGTTTCAAGGAGGTTGTTGTTGAGATGGTCCTGGAGTTTTCCGTGCAGAGAAATAGTGAGAAGAATTTTCCCTGCAGATAGAGGAAAATCCCTATAACAGACTTATAATAGAGGCCACCATTTTACATATACCCTTAATAAACAAGGAATCGAATATTTTTCAGAATAGGCTTAAGGAAAAAAAAAAAGGGAAGTTCTGAAGCCTAAAAGAGCTCTGCCAAGGATATAGTGCATACTTGCATACTTTTCTTCCATAAGATAAGAAGTTAAAAGATTAATGTGTAGGAAAAATAATCATCACACTCTACTTAAACTACTACACACAAAGTACAGAAAATCTTGTTCATATGCTAATAGAAAATACTAGAACTCGTGGATCACAAGACATCATTTCCTCGTATGATTTCTTGGCCACTTTCACTGAATATGACAACCATTGACATAGAGTTTTTCTTTCCAAAAATGTTCCTCATGTTCCATCATCTAATGCAAATTTCATCATTAAATTTTCATACTGGGCACTTTCACTGAATATGACAACCATTGATATAGAGTTTTTCTTTCCAAAAATGTTCCTCATGTTCCATCATCTAATGCAAATTTCATCATTAAATTTTCATACTGGGAAAGAGGTTGTTTGGTATCTCGGTTGGAACCATTGGTTCTCAAATCAACCAACAGTGTAAAGCAAGCAAAAAGTTGTTACAATATAAAACACTTACATACTATAATTTTCAAACAATATTTTCAGTTTCAACTGCTCTCCCAATCACCATATTAACCTCTAAGGTATCACAGCATCCATGGTCGTTTCCTATTATAGGAATTAATGAAATGCCATTTTACTTGGTCAACTACAATCTACAAAGACAAATATTACCACCAATCATTTGATAGGGTAATTTCCCCCTATTGAATTCGATAAATCCTGACATGATGAGCGAGGTATATGAACAATTTAAATTGCAGGAGGTCTATATGCTACGCGAGGATGCAATGTGTACACAACCTCTATGCCTATACTTTTTTTTTTGTTATTAAAAAAAGAAAGTTGACACAGAAGGAAGCTAGAAAAGATCCAAATTCTATGGCTGGAAAAACAATTCCCATTTTAATAAATCAATATTCAACTCCCCATTGCAATAAGGATGGCTAACAATAAGAGTATTTATAACCCACTTCAATACAACAACAAATATCCACCACAGTCACACAAACACTAAACAAATAATGACAATTGAAAACAAATCTAAATTGACCAGCCATGACAATACAAATGTAAAAACGACTTCTATAACAAAATGTCCGTAACTAAAACTATGTCACAATTGATGGGTCCCACCTGATGTTTTCAATCTTCCTACAATAAAGACTGCAAATGCATTACCCAAAACAATATTTTAAGAGACAGAGAGGGAGATGGGTTAATTTAATTTACCACAATTCTTGGTGACATGTTTACCAGTCTTGGGCCTTTTCAGGCAAAACCAAGTGGCGGGCAAGGTTTGGTTATCCTCAGCCAGAACCGACGAGACCGGAACCCGAACCCGACCCACCAAGTCCCCGGACCCATGGAACAGACCCGAATCATGCTGGTCATGATCATGGCTGTACACATTCACAACAAGCTCCTCGTCCATGTCATTGACTCTGAAAACAAACTCCTCGTTCCAAACCAGATTGTTAACGTTGGAATTCCTCAAAATCCTCGTCTTAGATTTGTGCTTACCAACATGAAGCTTCACGTAGCAGTTTTTCACGTGCAACTCTTGCCCTTCCAACACATACACGTATAACCTCATATCTAAACCAATTCTAATATTATTGCAAAAACTTATGAACAGATCAGTTTCTGTAATTTGGTTCTTGAATTTCAGGGGAGTTATATTTGCTTTTGTTGGAGAAGAGAGAGAGAGAGAGAGAGAGATGTGAGAGAGAGACATTTAAGCATGAGAAAACGTGGAAGCAAGAGGCAGCAAACACGAGGGAAGTGAGGAAAAATAGGGAAATAGAATAGTCGGTTTTGGCTTGCGTTTTGGGGAGGGAAAGGTCAAAAAATTGGGGTCTTCTTGTTACTTCTAATTTCAAAACCGTTGCCTTTTTGTCATGTCGGGTTGCTATTATTTTTCCCTTTTGTTTGTTCAAGTTTGTGGAATTTGCAATGATCTTGTAAAACTTCTATATTTATGTGTGTGTTTTGAGTCTTTTAAGACAGGAAAACATGTTGGAAAAGACAGAGAGAGAAAAATAGGACATTGGAATATTAGGCATATTGGGTTGGGATAGTCATTTTGTGACGTTGGATTTTGACTCTTTGAGTGACGAATCCAATGCCCTTTTTTAGTGAAGACAGAATACGTGTTTAAAGCTTGGATATGTGCAAGTTTTTCTAGCAAAATGCATTAGTGTAATATTGTATGGAAAAAGTGTAGTACATTTGGCAGAATTTTTTTTTCCTTTGGTAGAAACACAAGTACATTTGGCAGAGTTTGTGGTTACCACATACCAAATTTGTGAGGTGAAAAAGTCCCCCTAGCAACAAGTCTGATGTCAAGATGAAAAATAGGGCAACCGTTCATTGATGTCGTGTAGAACGGCATTTGCTCTTAACCCGGCAGAATTAAATGCCAGCCAGTGTCTTGAGAAAGATAAGATCCGATGTGCATCTTTTTTTATATTAAAATTTTTTCTATTTATAAAATATTTTTATCATAGGCAATTTTGTGTGGGAAATTAAAAAAAAAAAATTACTGCTGGTGAATATCTGCCTTTCTGGCTTTAAATTTGTTAAAAAAAAAAAAGATTTTGACTGTACATCCCCTATACAATTCCTTACCCAAAAATCCTCTCTGTCATAATAATAGGTATCATGTTTGTTTTTATAAACAGTAACTCTAGGGTCTTGACAAGTCCAATTTTTTAAATCCAAATATGCTATCACTATTACACATATTTTTTAAAAAATGGTAGGATTATTTTCATATTTGTCCCTTGAATTATGTCATTTATGTCATTTTACCCTTTGATTTTTAAAACGTATCACTTAATCTCCTTAAACTTTGTTCTGTTAGCAAGTTTTCTCCTTCTATCTAACTCTGTTTAGTTTTTGGATGTTTTTTGTGAAATATTTTTATATTTTCTCCTCAAACTATGCCACATATGTTAATTTGTCCCCTCAACTTTTAGAATGTATCACTAAGTCCACCAATTTTTTGACTAGCAAATAACCTCCTTCCGTCTAATTTTGTTCGGCTTTACAAGTCAATGTTTTTTTTTTTCCTTCTAACCACATAAAAGAGCTTAAGGAGAAAAAACCCACAAAATTCTTTAAATATATGGATTGTTTTGGCATGAAGGTCTTATAAAATTAGAAGAAAAACAAATCAATTTATTAGCTGAACAGAATTGGATGGAAAGAGGTTATTTGTTAACCCAAAAAAACAAACACATAGTAACACATTTTGAAAGTTAAAGAGTAAAATGACATAAGTGATATAGTTTGGGAGGAAATATATACATATTTTGTAAAAAACCATCCAAAAATTAACGGAGTTGGATGGAACAGAAATACTTACTAATGGAACAAAGTTTGAAATGATTAAGTAGTATGTTTTAAAAGTTATGGGGCAAGTTTAGGGGACAAATGTGAAAATAATTTAAAATGGTTTTAATAGACATTAAATGATCATATCCAATTAAAAATGTCATATCATCAAAAACTTAAAAAAATGATATATAATTATTTTATTTTTGTGCTCTAATATACAACGTCATTTCAAATGATATACCTAATTTTTATCATAATTATTAAGCTTACAAATATAAGAGTGAAATTTGATTCTTAAAGTAACAGTACTGGACAATTATAGAAAAAATGCATTGATTTTTTTTTCTACCCAAAACATGCATTAATTGATAGCAAATAACACATGTCAATTGTTTACATTCAAGCAAGGAAAGTACAAATGGGTTGACATTTGATTGCTGTTAATGATTTTACTATTTATCCTTTACTCATTATAACATTAACATTTTTAAATTGTTTTAGAATTAAAAATTTACTTTTATAATTTATAAAATTTAATAATTACGATAAAAAAAGTTGATATATATACTTGAAATAACATTGTATATTAGGACACATAATTGAATATCGAATATTGTATCAAAAAGTAAATGATTTTTATTGGTTTATGTCAACTATGATATTATCACTTGCATTTATATTAGACAAGATCTAACTATGCATTAGAGATGTCTAACTAAATATTAAACAACATAATTAACAAAATTAAAAATAATGTATTTTTTTAGCTAAATTACACTCATGCACCTTAAATTTATCATCTTTTGCATGTTGCACCATAAAATTTTAATTTTAACATTTAGAATCTTAAACTTTATAATGCTTAACAATGCAGTCCAATCAATAACTGACGTCAATTAATAAATGACATTAGGGTCTGGAATTTCAATATTTAAAAAGTTTAAGATTCAATTTGCCAACCAACAAAATGTTTTACGGCCTATTTTTGCAAAAATCTTGGATAATTTTAGTTTAGCAATTGATGTCCGTCAGTTGTTAGACTATAATTATAACAAATTTTAAAATTTTGTATTATTGTCAAAATTAAAATTCAAGGTCCAAGTTGTCAAACACTGAGTTTGAAAGTTTGAAGTGCACCAATACAATTATTTTTTCTTTTCCTTCCAGTCCGTTGACCTTTCAAAAAAAAATTTTGGTAAGAACAAAAAAAAGAGCTGCTTATCATTTTGATACCATGTATGTTAAGAAAACATCATATTAATACATTGTTGTTTATAAAATATCAAAACGGTACCTTGTAACTTTTAGAAATATCATTTTGTTACCCTAAGTCAGTATTTTATGACATGAAATTTTCAGCTTCCTTGTTATTTAAGGACCCCCAAATTATATATCTTTTTAAGAAAACCCCAAATTATATTGTTAAAACTATATAAAAAAAGAAACAAGTGCAGATGATACTAAAAAAATGAATTAATATTTTCTTTGATGAGTTATATTTAGTCTTTTATTTTGATTTTCGATTATAACTTTACGAAATTAATTTGGGGTCCATTAATATAAGGGTAAAATGGAAATTTCATGTGAAAAATACTAACTCAAAGTACCAAAATAATATTTTTGAAAACTATAACGTGTCATTTTGATATTTTACAAATAGTAAGGTGCCAATGTATTATTTCTCTAAAACATAAAGTATTCAAATGATGATAGCCCTAAAACATACCACCAATGATTACCTGTCTTCTAGGCGTCAAATCTAAAAAAAAGGTTGATTTTACTTTTGGCCTCTGAACCATACAAGTTGTCCCATTTTGGCCCATGAATTTTAAAACGTAATAAATTACACCCCTAAACTATTCCACTTGTCCCATTTTGGCCTTTCGGTTAACAAAACTGTTAAATATTAATAGCATTAAGCCAATAATTTGACTTTTGACCCCTAAACTATGTAACTTGTCCTATTTTGACCCAAAAACTTTATACAATAACAAATTATACCTTTAAACTATGAAACTTGTCCCATTTTAACCTTTCCATAATTAAATATATTGAGTATTAATGGATTGAAACAAATGATCATTTTAATCTTGTGGCTCTAGGTATGTTTTTAACATATATTTTGAAGTCAAAATATCCATTATATAAGTTTTACTATTTTATTCCTTTTTTATATAATTTTGTTGACAAAATTTTTACTTTTTTGCTCAAAAAATTGTATCAAATTGTCTCTATCATATGTTTAAGATGAATTTAAGTAAAAAAAAATGATTAGCAGCAAATAAGGAAAAAATAGATATATGGGTACCTAACATAATATATAATACTTCGTTTAATTGGATTTAAAATAAAAAACCTCAATTTTTTTTTGAAATTTTAAGTCAAAAAAATGTACATTTGTTTGTGAAATCATTGTTGTAGGTTTGAAATGCGTGAAGTCAATTACAAAAGATTTAATTTCGACTGTCGATTTATAATTAATCGATTAGGTACATATATATATGTGGCTTAATTTATTAAATTTTAATAAATTTAGTAATTAAATGACCAAAATAAGACATGTTTCATAATTCAGAGGTATGATATGTTATATTTAAAGTTTAAGGATTAAAATTAGGCAAGTTGCATAGCTTAAGGGGCAAAAATGAAACTGTTGGCTTAAGTCTATTAATATTTAACAGGTTTGTTAACAAAATGTCTAAAATGAGACAATTTAAATAATTGAAGATATAATTTATTATGTTTTAAAGTTTATTGGCCAAAATAAAACAAGTTGCGCAGCCCAAAAGCCAAAGGTAAAATTTACCCCCCAAAAAAAAAAAAGAAGATAAATTTAACAATGACAAAAGAACCAGGTGAAGTTCCGTAAGCACCCCCCGCCAAAAATAAAAAATAAGTGTGTGCCTGTGAGTTGTCGTTTTTGAAATCTGTTCTTCGGAAGGAGGCGAGTGAGAGCAGAGCAGAGAAAAATGTTACAGTTCCCGGGGTTCATGACGGAGTTTCCATGGTCGACGACGAAGATTCCGACGTCGTTGTTGCTTCCATCCCAGTGGCCTCAACCCCACAGCGAAGACCTCCTTCTTGCCATGGAAGAGTCCGAATTTGAAGACAAGGTATTCACTTTTACAATCTCACCGACTTCTAAGGCAAAGGAAAATTGTTTCAATTTCAACTTCTTTTTTATAATTCTGTTTTTTATTAGGTCTAAGAATAATAGATATTTTGCCTATTTCATTGTAAAATTATATTTGAATGTCAGATTTGCTGGAATTCTTATATAGATTTTGAAGAAAATTAGGGTTTGTCACTTAAAGAAAAGTTGTTGTCTTGAGTCTTTCTTCCCATAGTTTCCCCCCTTTTTGGGTGCATATCCTTGGCTGAGTTGAAAAGAAGTTGCAGAGGACTCTAATTAAGGCAATGAAAGATATAAAGTACAAAGTTTTGAAACTTTTATTTTTTGCTCAAAACAAAGTTTTAGACCATATTTGTAATATGGAAACATTCTTGTTACAACTTATCTAATCGTCTGGTCTCCAAATTTCATCAACGATTTTTTTTTTTTTTAAGTTACAAAGAAGTTTGCAGTTTGGCTCATATAAAACTTCAAAAGTACTAATTTGAAGCTCCAATTGGCTGGAGCCCCAAAACATCACACACGTGAATTTGAAGGTTACAATATCTCAATAAAGCATATGGATTTGACATATTTATGCTTATTTCAGAACTATAGAAACTTAGGTAGTTGGGACTAAAGGCTGTGCTTGGTAAGAAGTAAAGGAAGGTATATAGTTTTAGGTGAGGAAAATGAAGAGGAATGGGAAGACCTTTCTCTCGTTAGGTTTAGTATAGATTCGTGGCTTTAATCTCTTTGGGATTGGATTAAGATTGAGGTTAATCTATTCCCTCAAACCAAAAATCCTAGGTTCCGAAATCCTTCCATTAATTCTCTAATTTTTGTTCCTCCTTCAGCTTTTCCTTCCTATCAAACAAGCTCCCAAGTACCCTTTGAGGCTTATGTCCTTGATTAAATGTCCCCATATAAGAAGCAAAGCCTAAACCCCATCTTAAGCTTCCGTTCTTTCCTCTTTCTGGGGACCTATGTTATCTTCTAGTTGTACAGATTGTCATCTGATCGGTACAATATTCAGAAGGTTGATATTCCTTTTTTTTTTTGTTAATTTAATGTTGTTTAGATGTCTCCAAGCTAAAGCAAGTGGAGGAAAATAGTTAAAGTTGCTAATAAATAATGATCCTATTTTCTCTCTTTACAACTGTTGATGCGTATACTCATATTTGTGCATGTACAAGCGTTATGTAACTTTTATAGAAAGGTTTGCACTATGGTTTTCTTATCAACTATTTTATGCTCCTCTTGACATGTCAATCTCTCATATAAATGGCTTGGCAGCTTAATGAAATCAGAAAGACTAATAGCAACCTGGTTGTGATTGGGAAAACCACTACTGACAATGACAAGGAAGACTATGATAATGATGCCGATGACGATGATGCCGACAATGCAGAGGAATCTGAAGGTGAAGAATTTGAGCAGGAAACTGGTTAAACAATGCTAATATTTTCCCTTTTCCCTTTGTGGCCAAAGGACCAGTTCACTTGGACAATTTTATTAGCTTATGTAAAAAGTTCTACTCTTCCATCCCATATAAAGATAGTGCTGGTTTTTTCACTAAGGAATTGTATGGTTATATGTGATACTCCCTTTTTCATTTTTAATGAGTTAAATTTGGAGAAAGTTCGATTCTTATATCTTAGGTAATAGCCTTGTTTGGATGTTGGTGAAGAAGAGGAAAGTTTGGCTACAAAGCTTAGAACGAGGAAAGCTTTCCTTGGACCCATGTCTCGTGTCTGAGTGTCTCTTGTCTGCCTCAAGTAGGAAGAACACTAAAAAAGCATATTTGTGTCTGTCTGATTACTTGGCGCCTTTTGTAGTTTTTCTAATACTAACATTTTCTCTGATGTTCCTCACATGAAGTTGAAGAGAAAAGATACTTTTCTTACTCTCCTTGTCCTCAATTATTTTTCTTCCTGTTATCTAAAGTAATCAATTACTTCTCTCTTGGTTGGCTTCCGATGGTTGCTTGGAGAAACCAATGATCCTCCAGTTCAACAGCTCATTTGTTTCTCTCTTTGCCCTTTTTTTGGGGAAAGAAAAAAAGAAAAGAAAAGAGAAAAAGGAAGCTGAATTTTAATAACACGTATACTCCAACATTTGGCCACGCAACTCTCTTGACTATGCTCTTAAAATCCCACGTGCCAAAAATGCATAAATGGCCGACTTAACCTAAGCGCTTCCTACAACTTGGCAACTATCCATATGCGCTCCAATGAGCTTGAATTGTAAAATTACGACTATATTCCCAACTTCTTTTTTCAATAATCGGGACATTCCCGAGTTAGCAGGAGCTTTAACTATGCGTTATTTTTGTACTTCTGGCAAATTAGTTTTCCATTTTAAACTTCCGTTTTAAAACTTTAATTGTAACTGATATTTTAATTATAAAAAGATATAAATTTTATATTGTAATAATTTTTGTTTTTTATTATAACTATTAAAAATTTTATACTATTTACAATTAAAATATTAAAACTCATTGGTTAGAACCCTTAAATGACGTTTAAGAAGACGTTCTAAAAAAAAATTAATAAAAACCTTTTTTCCTAATATCGATAGCTGGTAAAAGTTGGCTCTCCAAACCTTCAAAAGCCATCTAATACACATTTCATAAATTATTTGTTTTTCCACGACTTCTACTCCAAATCCACCAATTTAGAATAGCTCTCTTTTGCCACAAGCATCATATCTTATCTTATAATTATTAGAATCAACCAGCTGTCCAAATTGTCCCTCTCTTTGCAAGTAGGCACTAATATCGCATAAAAATATTCATTTTTCTTGAGTTTCAATGTCCCTACTTGTTCCTTTTTCTTTTTTCCCCCCTTTTTTTGATGAGTACTATTACTTGCCTACTTACTCCTTTAATTGTGCATCTCCTTGCAAGTAGGTACTAATATCCCATAAAATTATTCATTTGCTTGAGTCTCAATTTCCCTACTCTTTCCTTTTTCTTTTTTTTTTTACCTTTTTTTTATGAGTACTATTACTTGCCTGCTTTCGCCTTTACCCCCGTTGATTAAATTAAAATTGTTAAATCATATTATATATAATATAATATAATATAATATATCAAACAAGTCCTAAATGTTTTAGGCCTCAGTCTCAGTTGATGATTTCAAACTAAGGGCCAAACGACCTCTCCAAATGGGGTTCACCAGCCGTTTCTTCTTTTAAGAATTTTCCTTCAAGAGGTCCCACAGCCAAATAGGTATCTAATTCCTTCTTAGTTATCGACCTGCAAAAGAACCAGAAAGTTAAACAAACGACATTTAATCAAAAAGACTACATATTTGACCAAAAAGAATTGTAAAAAATATACATATGAAAAAAAAAAAGAAGAAATATACTTACACGTGTAACATTGGAAGGGCACGCGTCAAGTCCAAAACGGCTTCTATCAATGCGTTTGGCCACGAGTAACAATTTAACAAAGAGTTCTGAGTTCATATCCATGGCAAAGAAAACGGCGAAGTTTGAGCCATTCCATAATTAGGTTTATTTTGAGGGGTCTTTAATGAAAAGAAAAGTATTAAAAGTATAGGACAAAGAACCATAGCACGAAGATCCAAAAAAAATCGGTTCTTATAATAAAAGAAAAAAAATTAATATTCAAAGTCCAATCACAAAATTCCTCTATATTTTTTCCCTTTTTCGATTATTAAGTATTTTCGCCATTATCAATAAATTTCCTTTTCCTCCTACTTGTCCCTTTTTCCTGCGCCGGATTTTTTCTCTCTCCTCTCTTTCGGGTTCTCCAGAAGTTTTTTTTCTGAAACGCCAATTATTGCCAGTAATAACACCGAGGAACCTGATGACACTGATGATGATGAAAAATCCCATCGGAATTTTCCTGATGATTGCGAGAATAGAATCTGAAATTTCCGGCAAGTCCTGCGATGGGCGAGGGGCCTCGGGAAACGAAGTACTTCGGAACCGATTTCACCGCCGGGAACAGCGGAGGCCGCCTCGACGGAGGAGGAGGAGAGAAATCGACGCTCTGAGCCACCGACGGAGGCGGCGAGACGGTCTTGACGGATTTCCTCGGCAGAAGCACGGCTCTGATCTTCGACAAAGAAGCGCGGTCGTATTCCTCGATTAGATTCGCCAGGTCCGCGTCGGAGGTGATCGAGACCAAAGTCTCCAGGTCTCCGTTCGGCAGCTGGCACTTCAACGCCGCCGAGAATCCACAGAACTCTCCGATCTTCACCATTAACTCTGCGTCAAAGAAAGCCAGAAAAAAAAAAACCGTAAAAACCAAAAGAATCATCGAAAAAACTCATCGATTCTTTATTTTCTTGAAGATCGGGGAGCAAACGAACCTGCAAACGAGACGGAGCGATCGACGGCTAGGACGCGGTTGATGCCTCCGACGTAGCGTAGCTTACCGTCTGGGCGGCGAGGGAGGATCTTGCCGTTGTAGCTGCAGAGGAACTTTAGGGTTTCGGAAGCTTTGTTGTTGTTGTTGTTCTTGTCACACTCCTCCATGACTTCTTTTTTACTGGTTTTCTGTTTCAGTTGGAAGAAATAAGATTCTAGAGAGAGAAAGAAGGAAGAGATACTTCTAGAGAGAGAGGAAGAAGTAAGAGTATTAGGAGTCGTTTGCGCTTGAAACCTGGGAGGAGAGGATTCCGCGAGTATTTATAGCGGCGGAAAGGAGCGTTCGAAACGGGCTGGGAACTAGGAGAGAGGGGGTGATGTCAGGTAGTGGGGCCCACACGTAATTGGTGCTTTGATTTTGGGAGGAAAGACGAGAAAGAGGGAAGCGGTAATAACAAAGAAACGAAGCAAAGGAAAGGGCTGACCAATGAAAATTCGGATAGTCGAATTTTGGTTTGGGAAGGAAAGAGCAAAGAACACGACGCCGTTGAATAAATTTGAATAGAACGGGACTTTGGTGGCTACTTTGGAGGACGGGCAATTGGGTGGACTCTCTCGGTCCACTTAGATGTACTTTCTTTTTTAAAAACAAAATTTAAAAAGAAAAAACGAGGAAAAGATATAAAGCTTTATGTGATAGTAGGGGTGAACAACAGACGGGTTTGCGGTTTTTGGGTTGGTGCGGGTTGGCGATTAACCAACCCACAAACCACCCATGGAGTGGCGGGGGGTTTCGGTTTGGGAGCGGGCGGGTTGGGTCTACACTAATGTATAATATAATTTTTTGAGCTCTTTTTTATTAAAAAAAAGTGAAGAAAATTTGTAAAAAATATAAGACGATAATGTATGAAGCATTCTCAACAACAACCAAGTTTGACGCCTAAAGACAATAACTATATTCACAACAAATTAAGAAACATAATCATTCATTACAACAAGAAATATTAACTATATATGAAGTGATGAACAAAGTCAAGAATTCTTGTTCTTCCATAAAACCTGTTCATTGGGTTCGAAAATAACAGGATACTACAGATGAAATGATGAACAAAGTCAAATGTTCTTTTTCTTTTTAAAGAATGAGAATTGGGAGAGGTTTAGATTAAGTTTTTTTTTTTTTTTTTTAAGAATTAGGCGGGCGGGTTCGGGTTGAACCATCCCCCTAAAATTTAAAACCGTACCCGCCCGCCAACATATGTAGGCGGGCGGGTTGAACCTGCATAGTCTTTTTTTTCGGGCGGGCCGAGGGCTGTTGCGGGCGACCGGCGGTTGCGGGGCGGTTTTTGTGCACCCCTATGTGATAGCATTAAAAAAAATAGAATCAAGTCTCCGGTTTAACACCTAGATCAATTCAGTGTTTGTAACTTTTATTCATTTGAGCATGTAGTACCTATAAAAATAGTTCAATATATATAATATTGTAAGTTATATTTTAACAAATTAAGTGTTACAAGAATACATAAATAAAGTTATATTTATGAAAGAATAAAGTTACAAATCTCAGACTAATCAGGGTGTCAGACTTAAGCCAACATCTAAAAAAATATTAGAACAATGTATAGTTTTTAATTAAATTGTTTTTTAAAATTTATTATTCTTATTTGAATATAATTAATTTAACTTTTGATTATTTAAATATTAAAATCAATACAAATTTGATTACTCATCAAATTTTTAAAATTTAACTTTTGATTATTTAAATATTAAAATCAATACAAGTTTGATTACTCATTAAATATTTAAATTTTATAACAATTATTTTAATATAATTAGTTATAGACGTTGGATTTACAATTAAATAAAAATATATTAAATCAATTTAATATTCTATTATTCATAAATTTGGGCCCTCAAATTACCGTTATTAGCTTTTATGTATCTTCAAAGAACACTGTTAAAGTAATCACTGAAAAAAATCAGAATTATGCTGAGAAAAATTAAATAGTACTAAAAACTAAATGATACCACACACAAAGATTTATATTGGTTCACTTCATAAAGAGGGCTACGTCTACTGTTCTTTACTATTAATAAACTGGGTGAATATAGATTATATAGATATTAGAAGTAGCAACGTGTAAATAAGGGAAAATTTCTACAAAGTTTCTATAAGCCTCTCTCTCGTGTCTCACAAATAGAGACGACATTCCCTTATAGCACGAAATGACAACAATAGTGGGACACCTATTGATCTGTGATAAGTTGCAAAAATCGTGCTTTTTCCACATCCTAGGTTATGGCTTGACATGCTCTCTTATAACTATTAGATCGCATGCACTGATCTTGTCAAATGAATACTTGAAAACAAACCCGCAATGACAGAAAGTTATGCAAATGAAACACACGATCAGTTTATAATCGATCGAAGCCTCAACCCGTTTAAACACTAGATAAACGATGCTCACGGCAAACCGCCTGGAATCGAACAATCTTGTTGGGCTTGTTTTGCTCTAGTCGAAATTTAGAATCCTCATTTTGGGCCTTAACGAATAATTTAGGCGTGACCAAATCATACCCCAACACTAGTTTAATTTTTTATTATTAAAATCATTTTGTAATCTTACTTCTCAAGATACAGGAAAAAAAAAATTATAAATGACACAATTTTTTGGCAAAGATAAATAACAAAAAAAAATATCACTATCCATTCAAAAAAAAATTCATTATAATAATTATTATACATTATGAAATGTGAAAATCATTATAATAATTTTTATATAATTATTTTATTTCAAAACATTGTAAAACATTATTATCCTTCAATTTTATTTTTCATATGCCAACATAATGTAATTTTTTATAAAAATATATATTATATTATCTATATTACAAATGGTCATGCGATAAAGAGAATAGCTTATGCGGGACAAGTTTGAATCTTGTCATGATTTTAATTAATTTAATTTTTTCTATTAAATTTATTTCATTGTCAGAACAGTACTTCCTAACCTAATTTTAAGAGTCTAAATTTCATAGTTTCTTCTTTTTTTATTTTCTCATAAAATTTGAGAGTTGCCTTTAGGAACTAATTATGGTCACAATTTTTGTTCTGTTAAGTTGATTCTAAATTTAGTCTAGTTGACAATCTTAGATCCTCATTATTTTATATCTGTTTAAACAGTTCAGCTTAAAAAAATTATAGCACCAATTTTAAAAACTAAATTAATCAAAACTTGAAATATGTTATAATTACGATCTAAAATATAAAGAGAAACTCCCAAACTATGTGCCATATCACAAATATAATGCAATAATTTGTGCACCAATATCAAATATTAAAACACATATTTTTTTTTATATCAAGTATTTATTACGTTAGTGCATGTCCTCTTGCAACTGGAAAGGTTAGTTTACAGCTAGATATGGACGTCATCACAATACAAAAACGGAAAATGATTCGTCTGCCAACGGAAATTAAAAGAAGAAAACAAATGTTGTTGAAGAGTTTTGAATACTTTTATTTCTTTTTCTTTAAAAAAAAAAAACTTAGCAAATTTATTTCTTTTCCCTTTATATTGGCCAAAAGCTATTAAACTTTCTTAAAATAAAGTGCCATAGCGTTGCGAAATTATCAATTTGAAATTTATGGAAGAGATCAAAGCTTCACGTTTCCTGCAACATTTCTCATTATCGTAAATTTGAACGATTGTATTAATATATGGACTTTATTTTTTTCCACTATTAATTTTATTTAAAGCGAACTTTTACAATTATTTCGTAAATCGATATATTGACAACTTTCCTTACGGGAAAAAGGCATGATATTTCGTTCAAAGTTCAATGTTGCTGCGACACTTCTATTACCAATTAGAGTCATTCATTAGTATAAAAAAAAAAAAATTCAAATTAAGTTTCAAATGCATTCAAATACTCCACTTCATTGGGGAAGAAGAAATTGGCATAAAAGGAAACAAATCATGGAGAGTTCGTGTTCCAAGTAGAAACCCATGTTTTGGGAAGAAAATCACGAAATCACTAAGCAAAATGTTGTTCAATTGCTGAGATCATTGTTGGGGTGTGCTTGGTGCTGTTCCCGAGGAACATATCCTCGGTGGCTCGGCAACTGTGCTCGGTAGATGCATCGAGAAGGCAGTCTTGACCATCAGGAGCTCGGCTAGTCTATCTGAGGTGCTCTACAGGGCCCCCGCTGGTTGTGAGGCAAGTTATCGCCTCCTTGTATAAGACGCATGCACGGGTTGGATTGTCAGAGCCTGCAAGTAGGTAGCCACTGACCACAAGTAGCCAACAAATGGCCGCGTTTTTGTCGTCAGATGAAGACCAATCCACCGGCAGGCGCCATGACACATGTCACCTACATTCCAACAGGCCTTGATGTGATACACGAGTCATGGGCAAAACCCATCTAGTACTTGGTTCACGTCGCAACCTATCAATAGAGCGTATTTACTGCAGCTAGAGGTGAACGTGCTCCTTTCCAACTAACTAGCTCCCTTTCTTTGCCGAGCAGCGCTTACCTTGAGCGTCGAAAAGCCTTTGTCCAGTACCACACCGATGTCCCCCATTTACCTCCAAAACATCCCTTCTCTTGTTGCAGATACATCCACACAAGCCGAGATAAGCAAGGAGAAGCTGTCCGAGCATCGGGCGCAACCGCACGTAGTGTTGACTCGCCGCCAGTCACTGGTAAGCATCAACATTTTAGTGCTAGAAGAAAAGCCTTTACACCTTCACTCAAAATTATTAGCCATAACTCTTATTGTAACCTAAGCATGGTAACGAGAGGGAATAACTATGATAAGGGTGCTTGACAGAAGGGGTCGGGCGAAACCCAAAACTAGAATCAGAACCTGAACAGACCTCAGGGCCGCCCACGGGCTGCTAGATCTTGATCCGGCAGCTAGGGCAGCGCGACCAGAGCTGAACAAAACACAAAAGACTTGGTCATCTAGGGTCTAATACGAGAACTCACAAATGCTGTCAGACTACTAACACAACAGATCGCCCAGCAACATGCACAACGTCAATCGGCTTCTATCCTCCTACCCCCGACCTAAAAAGACTAGGCCGAGGGTCGAGCAAGATAGGGGTTGAAGTCTAAGATGATGCCGACTCCGAACACTCCAAGCAAACCACTCATAGGGTCTCGGCTAACAACCGCCTTGTCCGGGAAGGCCGACTTGGCCCTCAGAGTGGCTGGGGATAGTCACCTCAAGGCTCTCGAGCATTAGTGTTTGACTGGCTCAGACACCAGGGAGAAGTTCAACAAGACAGGCAACCTGAAGGAGGCAAAAGGGTTGAGAGTGGAGCCCTATATAGGGTAGAACTACACGAAGATACCTATAGTCATCAATTTCGAGAACTGCAACAACAAATCAATCAGATTCGCAACAGTAGGTTTGGGTTAGACGAGGGAGGCATGCCAAATCCGTCGTTCACCGACGTCATTATACGAGCCCCCATTCCCCCGAAATTCAAGGTCCCATAGATCAAGGCTTACGACGGGGCGACAAATGCCGATGAGCACATTGAGTTGTATCGAGGGCATATGTTACTTCAGAATGCCAATGACGTAGACATATGCAAAGCATTCTCACTCATGCTAATCGGCCCTACTCGGCAATGGTTCAAGCAAATAGAGCCAGGCACCATCACCTCTTTTCGCCAATTATCTGATGCCTTTTCCTCTGCATTTTCAACAACTAGGATGAGGAGGAAGGAAGTTACTCACCTCTATCCTGTCAAACAAGGGGATGGAAGTGTTAAGGATTACATCAACCGATTCACCTGAGCTGTACTAGAGGTATGGCATAACGAAGACGAGACCCTGAAACATGCATTCATAGAGGGCCTTTGAGATAAGAGCCTAACCTGGTTGCTCACTTTTGAGCAGCCGAGCACCTTCTCTCAAATGCTCGAGTACGCTCAGAGGTATGCTGATGTGGCCAAATACATGAAGAGCCATTGAGAAGGTGAAGGAAGCAGTAGCGGTAGCAAGAAGGGGAAAAAACAGAAGGCTCTACCTGAGCAGCCCAACACCAAGCAGAGCAAGAAGCTGAAGAAGGAAAAGTAAAGATTTGACAAAACCAAGGCCCCAACCAGAAAATTCTAGAGCTATACACCCCTGGTTGCCAGCATTGACAAAGTGTTGACCCAAGTGAGTGGTAGGAATTTGTTGGTAGATCCACCTAAGCTAAAAGGAAGCAAGCCTAAGAGGGATCAGAACAAATATTGTAACTTCCACAAGGGCATCAGGCATAATACCCATGACTACATTCAACTTAAGGATCAGATCGAAAGGGTAGTCCAAGACGGGCATTTACAGAAATTTGTGGAGTAAGTCCTAACTCCTGGCTCGACAACCAGGAGAAACGACCAGCTAAACTGAGACACACAGATCTGACCACACAATGAAGGTAGTAACACCCTGGAACCCCCAAACATCGTTCACATGATCTTCGACGGGCTTGTTACGGGGGACACCTCAAGTGGACGGTCGGCATATGCTTGGGAAGCTCGGCTGATCGAGAGAGACGGCTTCTTAAATATGTTTGAGCACATTAACAAGATCTGCTGACAAGAAAATGTCCTCATCACTTTTTTAGAGGAGGAGGCAGATAAGCTTGTTCACCTGCACAATGACGCCCTTGTATGCGAACTCCAAATCGCCAACAATATTGTTTGGCGTGTGCTGATCAATTATGGCAGTTTGGCCGACATTCTTTTTAAGCAAGTCTATGACTAGTTGAAGATCAATAATGCTGCTCTTATCCTGGTCCAAACACCACTCTACGGCTTCACTAGAGAATGTGTCCAAGCAGTCAACAAGGTTGGCCTATCGATCACCTTCAAAGAGGGGGCTGCTCGGATAACCCGCATTGTCGATTTTCTTGTTGTCGATAAACCCTCACATTATAATATCATCATTGGGCAACCAACTCTGAATGCCTGAAGGCTATGGTCTCCACCTACCACCCTGCGCTGATGTTCCCGACGGAGAATGGGGTTGAAGTCATCAGATCGTGATAGAAGGATTTTTAAGATTGCTATGCAAACATCGTCAAGGAGGCTTCAGCTCGACAATTGAACGTTTTGGTGATATATAAGGTGGACAAAATGTCTCTCCTAAATAAGCAAAGGCCCAAGATGTTGTCCAACTTGGACCCTCGACTTATGGAAGAAGAGGTAAGAGCCACACCGATGTAGGAATTGGTGTCATACAATCTAGACCCCAAACATTCTTACCGAACGGTCCAACTCAGTTTTCAGCTAAAGCTTGAGATCTAAGCCGATCTGGAGAAGTTGTTTACGGAATATCAGGATGTATTTGTGTAGTCCTAGGAAGACATGCCTAGCATCGACCCCAATATCATTTGTCTCGCCTCAACGTCTGTCCCGAGCATAAACTGGTCATCTAGAAAAGAAGAGCCTTCAACCCAAAAAGGTGTGATGCCATCATCAAGGAGGTCCAAAAGCTCTTGAAGGCCGAGTTTAGCTAAGAAGTCACTTACCTGGAATAGTTGGCGAACGTAGTCTGGGTTAAAAAAACCAATGGGAAATAGCGGGTCTGCATCGATTATACTAACCTCAATAGAGCCTGCTCAAAGGACTGCTTCCTACTTCCTCAGATAGACTAGCTCGTGGATGCGACGGCTGGACATGAGCTGTTGAGCTTCATGGACACCTATTTTGGCTACAACCAGATCAAGCTGGCCGAGGAAGGCCAAATCTAGACTGCCTTTACCACATACCAAGGACTTTTTTGCTACGTAGTTATGCCCTTTGAATTAAAGAATGTCGGAGCCATATATCAACGCTTGGTAAATAAGATATTTGCTCGGCTGATCGGTAAGATCATCGAAGTCTATGTAGATGACATGCTCATCAAATCAGTCTAAGCAACGGACCACATAGCCGATCTTTGAGCAAGTTTTGATATTCTCTGGGAATATAGAATGAAACTAAACCCGACCAAGTGCGTATTTGGGGTTGAATTTGGTAAGCTCCTCAGATTCATGGTGCACCAGAGGGGTATTGAGATCAACCCAGCCAAGGCCTAAGTTGTGATCAACATGCATTCACCTCACACAATAAAAAAGGTGTAAAATTTGACTGACATGGTGGTGACTTTGTCTAGATTCGTATCGCGATCTACCGACAAGTGCCACGTATTTTTTCAGGCACTCAATAGGAGGTTTGAGTGGACCAGGGAGTGTAAAGAAGCATTTCAAAACCTCAAGAGGTACTTAGCCATGCCCACGCTCTTGTCCAAACCTTCACCGGGAGAGGTGTTATACGCCTACCTAGCCGTGTTTGAGAAAGTTGTGAGCTCAGTTCTCATTCAAGAAGAAGAAGGTGTCCAGAAGCTAGTTTACTATACTATTCATGCATTTCAAGGTGCCGAGGAAAGGTATCCTCCATTGGAAAAGCTCGCGTTTGCTCTCATCACCTCTACCCAGAAACTCCAGCCATATTTCCAAGGTCACACTGTTCAGGTCCCAACCAAGTATGCCTTGCGACAAGTCCTCCAAAGTTTGAAGATATCTGGATGGATGGCCAAGTTGTTGGTTAAACTCTGATAATATGACATACACTTTGTCCCTAGAACAACCATTAAGGCATAAGCCTTGGCCGACTTTATTGCCGCATTTACGGATTCTAGGCAAAGCACCCCTTCTGTCGAAAAGGCTCCTATCGAGGCCTAAGACTTTCCCAACAGTAGCGGAAGGGCCAACATCTCTGAACTTGAGCCTGAATGGAAGCTTTTTGTGGTCTGATTGTCCTGCGCTGATGGGTCGGGCATCATTCTGGTCCTCACTAGTTTGGATGGATACAAAGTAATATATGTCCTTCACTTTGACTTCAAGGCATCCAACAATGAGGTCGAATATGAAGCGTTGCTTGCTGGGCTTAGGATTGCGCGAGACCTCGGGATGGACTGTATCTATGTCTGTTGTGATTCAATGCTCATTGTCTAATAAGTCACTGAGGGATTCCAAGCTCGAACGGAGTCCATGATTGCCTATTTAAGAGAGGTCAGGGCCTTGTTGGGGCAGTTCAAAGCTTATTATTTCATCCAAATCCTGAGATTCGAGAACTCCAAAGCTGACGCCCTTAGTTGGCTGGCCTCAGGATTAGGTGACAACAAACTTTCATCAATCCTGATCTAGAGATTAGCCAAGCTAAGCATCGTTAAAGAGATGGCTAGTGTAGCTGAAGAGCAAGAAAGCTCCTGGATGGACCCGATTATTTGATACTTAACCATAGTTAAGTTGCCCAGCGACCGAGAATAGGCACGGCGTATCCATAATAGCTCAATTCGGTAGTCGATGATCGGGGGAAAACTTTGCAGATGTGGCTACACCACCTTGTGCTTGAGATGTGTAGGACCCGGAGAAGCTTGGTACCTTATGAAAAAAATCCACGAAGGACTATGCGGCAACCATGTAGGGGGCATTTCTTGACCCGTAAGTGCCTCCATCAAGGATACTATTGATCGACCATGGAGAAAGACTATGAAGAATTTGTGCAAAAATGCCTCAAATGTCAACAGTTTGCTTTGGCAATCGGACACCACATCGAACCACTCACCTCAGTCACATTTGCTTGGCTCTTTGCTAAGTGGGCTACTGACCTAATCGAACCTCTTCCCCAAGCCTGGTCATGGTTCAAGTATTGTATAGTGGCCATAGACTACTTCACTAAGTGGGTAGAGGTTGAACCATGCACCAGCATGACCGAGGCCAAGTGCACCAACTTCATCTGGAAGAACATCATTTGTCGGTTTGGAATTCCGTGCACTAAAGTTACCAACAACATCAAGCAATTTGAATCATCAAGTCTCCTTCGCATGTGCGAGTAGCTCGTCATCAAGAAGGTTTTCTCCTTGCCCGGTTATCCTCAGAGCAATGGGCAGGTTGAAGCGATTAACCAAACAATCAAGGACAATATGAAGAAAAAGCTAGAAGGCCTCAAAAGCGCGTGGATTAACGAACTCCTAAAGTTGCTCTGGGCATACCGAACAATGGCTTGGACTCCCACAGGGGAGACTCCATTCTCCCTCGTTTATTGGGCCAAAGCCGTCATCCCAGTAGATGTTGGCTTGCCGAGCTTTAAGATTAAATGTTATAATCATGTGTGAAATGCCGAACTCATGATGTCTGAGCTCGACCTATTGGAGGAGGAGAGGAATCAGACGACAATTCACATCGCAGCTCAAAACCAAGTTGTTGCTCAGTACTATAACAAGTGAGTTCAACGGAAGAGTTTTAAAGTTGGTGACTTGGTGCTTAAGAAGGTTATTGTTCAAAAGCCCAAGCTTGGGTTGTTTGGACCGAAATGGGACGGGCCATTCAAAGTGACCAGCATTATACGGCCAAGCACCTACAAGATAGTGGACATGGAAGGGAACGTGCTTGGCCACCCTTGAAATGTCGAGCACTTGAAGAAGTTCTATTGTTAGCAAAAAGCTAGAACTCCTTTTTTGACCTCTAGCTCTATTCTTTTGAAATTGTAAGGTGTGTTAAGCAGAACCAAAATGTATAAAAATGCTAATGAAAATGTCTATTTTAAAGAATTCCTTTGAGCAATTTATGTCTAAAAGGCCGTAACTCCCAAAAAGGGAAGGCCATCCTAACTCTTATCTAGGGGACCAAACTGTGACTCCCGAAGAGGGAGGGTCTTTCCAAAAAATTGAACTGGGGGGCTGGTCAGTATGATCCTGACCATAAGTGGACTTGAAACACCAGTCCACTAATCTGTCGCAAAGTAGACGACCTGGTCAAGAGTCACCCTGATACGACTATAACTCTAGGGAAATTAACTCTCGACCATAATTAGACTTGTAAGGGGGCTACCGAGCACTATACACCATTGTAGTTAACCCGAGTCGAGAAATGGGGTCTTCCCTCTCGGTTGGACTCAGAAAAAAAAATGAAAGTAAAGATTTCCTTTTCAAGAAATTCGTTTATGAAAAACATTGAACTTGGAAAAATAAAATCAAAATTTCCTTTCTAAGAAGTTCGTTTTCGAGAAACATTGAACTTGAAAAAAACGAAATTAAAGATTTCATTTCTGAGAAGTTCGTTTTTGAGAAGCGTTGAAATTAAAATGAAGTTAAAGGTTTCGTTTACAAGAAGCGTTGTACTTGGAAAAATAAAATTAAAAGTTTTATTTTCGAGGAGCGCAAAACTTTGGAAAATGAAACTAAAATTTCATTAAAAATAAAATAAAATTTAACTATTTCTAGGAGGTACAATTAACAAGGCACCTCCCAAACCCAAATAGAAAATAATTACAAAACACAAAATCTATGCCTGGGCCCTATCCCTGGCATTGCCATCCTCGTAGTTCCAGTCCTCGGCATCTAGGTCCACCACCATGTCTTGGTTAACCTACTACTCTTCCTCGCCGACCTTTAACTCAACCACCAAGGACCAATCCAAGGTAGCTAGCTCGGGGTGTTTCTCTAAAAGGTAGTCTTGCAGGTCTTTCATCCTGAGGTAGTAATTGTCTGCGTACTCCACGGATGCCTTGAAGTCCTCAACTACCTGGGCCATATTGTCGGGCAGCTCCTCCCTCAATAAGCGCTTGTGCTCCTCCCTAGTGGCTTGCAGATCGACCCACACCTGGTCAGCATCAGCCTGCGCCTGATTGGTCTTCTGTCGGGCCCTTGTTGCCTTATCCTTAGCCTTGGTGGCATCAGCCTTCGCCTGGTTGAGCTTGGCATCCTTCACTTCAAGTACTTTCTCTGCCTTGTCCTTTTCCTTATCGGCCTTCTTGGCCTTCCTTTGCTCGAGGTGAAAGGTGCACTAGGCAATAAAGTCTGCCATCTTTATATATGTGAGGCCTACAAGGAGAAGTGGTTAGTTAAGAAGACATTGGGAAAATATTCCAAGTGAAAAAAAAACCCTCGAGGCTCGGGTTCAAAATACCTTGACGGATAACCGAAAAGCAGACCGGAAGCAGTCCAAGAAGGTTTCTTCTCGAGCTTGCTCAAAGAATTCCTCCCCAGGCACGGCATCACCGATGGTCTCAATCATCAGGCGTCGCGTGGTGGGACACCTTTTAGGGGGCTTGGATGGTGGTGGCCGTACAATAGCAACTGCAGTAGGCAAACAGTCTCGGCTAAATGACCCGTTAGACAAAGTCTGTGGTGGCTGGATGGGTGGCTACTCAAGGGCAAAGGGTGCTCGGCCCTCAATGTCCTCTTCCTCTTCAACCCTGCGACTGCTTTCCCTTTTAAATAGCGGAGGTTCTCTATCATCCTTTGCCTTTCTTGCTTGTACACTTGCCTCGAAGACATATCTGCAAGGAGAAATCACCAAGTTAAGGCAAGCTCAGCAAAACTCAAAAAAAAAAAAAATCAGAGCTTACCCCCGATTCGGAGCTGGCGCGATGGAGATAGGTGCTTTATTACGTCCTCGAGGTCCTCGTCGGCAACGAGCAACCCTAAATCGAGGGAACCACCTAAAGAGTCCTCGAAACTAGACGTTGATGGCTCCCTCATCGGCCACCTGGATCGACTGGTGCTCGGCCCAAGGATGTCTATGGCACTGGCCCTGGCGATTGTTCTTTGTCTGGCCGACTGGGCAGGTGGGATGTTTTGGCGAGGTTTTGTTAAGCTGGACCCCTCAAACCAGTCGTAGTGGGCGACATTGGTCTTCCGAAGCAGGAAGGATTGCTGCCGAGTAGACTCAGGCTTGGTGTAACGACCTCACTCAGGGCGGCCCATGGCCTCTTCAACCAGACGTGTCCCTGCTTAAATCTCTTCAGGACCTGTTGGTCCTCGAGTACCACTTCACCGGCCTGGGATATCCTTGATGAAGAACTACTTGAGCTTCCAAAGCTTGTTCAAGTCAGGGTTACCTAAAATAAAATCTTGCTTAAATCCAGTGAAGTAGTACCATCCCGACTACAAAGGAAGCCTCTACATTTTGTACATTTGCTTGAAGGCTTTCCACATCATCTTGGTTGCCCAGTAATACCTCCAGAGGAGATACATCCCAATCATAGAGTGGTAGCAGTTTGGGTTCAGCTGACAGCACACGTTTGAATCATTTAGCACCCAGCGAAGGAAGGGATGAAAAGGCAAATAGAGCCCGGCTTGAAAAAACTCGACGTATAGTGTGATGTGGCCTTCGGGCAGGTTCAATGGTGAGTCTCCCTCCCCAGGTAGAACAAGGTTGACGTCATCCAGGATATGATGCTCTTGATGCAACGCTTCAAGCAGGCTCGACATCATTGCTGAGACGTACCCAACTACAGAGGCCTGGCCGGCCGAGAGCTCCTGTATGCTATCATACCTGGACCCTAGTGGCAATTTGCCTTTCCTCGACTTCCTCGTCCTCGATGGCCGTCTCCCGATTCTTCATCCCTAGCTGGCCGGTCCTCAATGAAGATGTTAACAGTTATTCGGCTTGCGACAATGGCTAAATTCCTAGCTTCTCAGCCCAAGGTGCTCAACACATCGAAAGCCGGCAAGTTCCCAGGCTATAACTCGGGACGTACCCGTGATGGCAACACCAATGAACAGGTTTTGGCCCCTGCACGGCCTAACCTGTTGCCTCTCGTCTATCATATCAAGGAACTCTTGCTCAGGTAAAATCCTGACGCTAAGACTCAGTGTTTCAGCTAGTCAAACCAGCCGTCATGCTCAGGCAAAACTTCCTTGATGTCAATTTCCTCGATCGTCGACTGGTCGGTATTTCTGACCAGGAAATATTTATGTCGTTTTAGGAGTCGCTAAGGTCACTTATTTTTAAGTTCTATTCTAGAAAATATATGCTCGGTTTGTAGGAGCTTAGGACGAAGTCTTAATTTCTCAGGTTCAACCTATGGCTCAGCAGCTAAAACTCAAAAATCCAAAGGTTTGGATGTGCTTACACACTAGTATAATGGGAAGTTAGCCCTTATTTATAGCCAAAATGTGCGAAATTCGGGCATAGAAATCGAAGAGGCACAATAATTACGCTCGTCAAGAAAACACGTAATCGCATGTTAACATGCGTCCCACCGAGCTTGATTGTGTGCCTTTTCATTTCTTGTCGTCCTAGGACACCACCCCAGGGCCAACCTGAGCTGACCACACCCATTCGGCATAGTCCACCCGGTCGAGCATCGACTAGGTGCATTAGGGGGCTACTGTTGATGGTGTGCTCGGCGCCGTCCCCAAGGAACATATCCTCTGTGGCTCGGCAACTATTCTCAACAGATGCATCGGGAAGGTGATCTTGACCACCAGGAGCTCGACTAGTCTATTTGAGGTGCTCTATAAGGCCCCCGCTCGCTGCGACACAAGTTATCGCCTCCTTGGGTAAGACACATGCTCGAGTCAGATTGTCAAAGCCTGTAAGTAGGCAGCCCTTCACCACAAGAAGCCAACAAATGGCTGCATTTTCTCTGTCAAATGGAGACCAAGCCATATACAGGGGCCATGACATATGTCACCTACCTTTTAATAGGCCTTAATGTGACACACGGGTCATGGGCAATACCCATCTAGTACCCGGTTCAAGTGGTAGCCTAAATAAAGCGTATTTACTACAGCTCGAGGGAAACGTACTCCTTCCCAACTAACTAGTTCCTGTTCTCTGCTGAGCAGTGCCTACCTTGAGAGTCAGAGAGCCTTTGTCCAATACCATACCGGTGTCCTCTCTTTACCTCTAAAACGTCCATTCTCTTGTTGTAAGTACATCCAAGCAAGCCGAGAAGAGCACGAAAGAGACGTCTGAGCACCGTGTGCAGCCGCACGTGGTGTTGACTGGCTACCAGTCACTGGTAAGCATCAACAGTCATGAAAAGTAAAAACGTCTCTTTAGATTGTTTTTGTGTTTATTTTTTTAGATCTCCAGAATGTTGAAAAGGTAACTCAATAATGCATATTTATTTTTTAGCCCTTAAATTTGTAAGACAAACAAGCTATACAATTGATTGATGTCAACTCGATTCGGCTAATATCTATTGTTGATGCTTGCCGGTGGGTGGCGGCAGATCAACACCACATGCAGCTACGCATGGTGCTCAAACAGCTCTTCTTTGCTTGCCTTGGTTTGCTTAGACGTACATGCGACAAGAGGAGGGACGCTTCAGAGGTAAAAGAAGGGACACCAGTGTGGTGCCAGATAAGGGCCCTTCGATGCTTGAGGCAGGCACTACTCGGCAAAGTACTGGAGCTAGTTAGTTGGGAAGGAGCACGTTGGCCTCGAGCTACAGTAAATGTGCTCTATTTATAGGCTGCCACTCGAACCAGGTGTTAGGTGGGTTTCACCCATGACTTGTGTGTCACATCAAGGCCTATCAAAAGATAGGTGACATGTGTCACGGCTTTCATCGGTGGATTAGCCCCCATCTGACGACGACAGTGAGGGCATATGTTGGCTTTTTGTGGTGAGCGGTTGTCTGTCCAAAGGCTTTGACAATCCGACCCGAGCTGGCGTCTTTCCAAAGGAGGCAAAGGCGTGTGCCGCGGGCGGCAGGGGACCTGTAGGACACCTCTGGATGAAGAGCCAAGGTCAGAAGGTCAAAGATCGTCTTCCCCGTTACATCTACCAAGCACAGTTTGCCAAGCCACCAAGGATATAATTCTTGGGGACGGCGCCAAGCACACCCCCCATATCTATAGTATGAAATATTGAAAATCTATACTCAACACATAAAATTAGATAATCTATACTACAAACGGAGACGAAATAAAAAGGAGAGACAACCCTCGATGATCTTGACCAAATTTAATGTTTATATTGAAAATCTATACTCAACACATAAAATTAGATAATCTATACTGCAAACGGAGATGAAATAAAAAGGAGAGACAACCTTCTCGATGATCTTGACCAGATTTAATAGTTTAAAAACATGTACTACCAAAAAAAAACCTTTAAAAAAAACAAGACAACTAAACAATTGTACGAACCACATCGCAATATATGAATAGAATTATAGTATCTAGCTATGTGGCGGTTACCATCCACATATTCCTTGATGCTTTAAGTTGACTCGTCCCTTGTCAATGGCCAGGCTACAATAATCAATATATTTTATTTTCGTCCCAATTATACGGGCTACAAGAAAATAAAAAAAAAATGCTAATCTCACACTGCATCTAATTCATTTCCTTATTAGCTCAACAATGAAAGTGACCAATAAATTAGTTCATGCATGGAATAAAGAAAAATACTTGAAAGCCCCGTCAATACTTGAGAAAGCGAATCCGAATTTTATGAATTTCAAGTTGTTGCTTTTTTATTAGTGTGTAGTGCTGGGCACAACTTTTGCAAAATCTCAGCAATTGAAGTGGAAATATAAAATGGCAATTTTATAATCGAAGGTCACTTTTTGCTCTCAAAAAAACCAAGCAAATGAAGGGAAAAAGTAAAAAATGTGTTTAAAAACACCGAATTGGAAAAGAAAAAAAAATGGTTTAAACCTATTTATTATAATGTTTTTATTAACAAAATTTTAATTACTAAAGTGTTTTCGATTTAAACCTTTGGTTTACCCTTTAAAATAATTTTCTTGGTTCGAATCCAAATTCTTTTCTTTACTTATAGGGTATTTGAAAAAACGGTTAAAATTAAAAACGTTAGTTTAAAAACTGTAGCATGTGAAAACTTTACATTATAGAAATTTTTTATATTTTATTGTAGCCATTGAGAACATTGTTTGTCGCAATCAAGATATCAAATAAAGGCTTATTTATGAAGAAAAACAAGGGACAAAACCAGAAGGAATCACTGTAGGTGGGCTTAGGATATCAACAACACCAGCACAAACCAATCTTCCGAAGCACAACACACCAAATATGAAGACCATGTGAAGAAGAGATGATTCAGTCCCCACGCCCACAAAACGAAGAGATGCCTCGTCACACCCAAGGGAAACACGTGGACTACAACACACATGGGAACGTGAAACGTGGCAGCATGCCGTTGTGGCACACAACAAAACGGAAAAAAGTGTCGCCCTCTTGGGCCACGCCAGAGATTCTCCCAAAGAATTGGTTACTAAACTTTTTTTTTTTTGTCTATAGATGAGGAAGCGTTTTATAACAATAGATTTCTTTTACTGAACCCCAATTGTGTATCATGGTCATCCTTTAGATTCTCTTCATATGGTGAAGTTGAGAGGGGATGAACTTGATGGGTTGGGTGGCACCCAAATGAGTCATATCAGAATTAGACCCGTGAAAGCTAAGGAACAAGCTACAATGTATTTGGGTGTGTTGGGGAACATAATTGAAATAGAATCAAAATATTATAGCATATAAGACCTTTATATTGTGGTATTTTTTTACTTTACACTGCAACATGTCAAAGTCTTAAACTGTAATAGTTGAAACTATAAGTTCTAACGATGTAGTGAAACTGTGGCTTTATTGTTGAAGAAATTGGTGGGAAAGTGTTTAAATGCATAGAATTAAGACAAAAAATGAATGGCTTGAAGCACAAGATATTTTTTAAGATGTTATTTGTTCGAAAGTTTGTTAATGGATTTTTGTCACAAATTACTATCAAAATACAACAAACTACAAATTCAGCAATTGACAATTTTAATGAATTCCCCAAAAAAAAAAGCATGAGATTTCGAGCATTTGAAACACCCAATAAATAGTTTTCTATATTTTCAATAATTAAGATTTGTTATCATTTGATGGCAAAAATTTGAGCACCATAAAAAATTATGATTAAAAAGCACCATAATTACAATTTAAAATTTTAAAATGTATTATAATCTTTAAATTAAAAAAAAAAAATCAAAGCACTATTGTATTTACCGAAAGCTACATGTTATCCAAAGAATCGTATGCGTTTTGGACGCTCCTGAATTGTGGTCCTTACTCTGGCTTTGGAGTTTTGTGTCGTTTTTCTAAGGCTTGTGGTGGTGATGTGGGTTTGACAGTTGACAACCTTTTGTGTGATGGGTAGAAAATGAAAGGACATGTTTTGTATATGATAATATCTATGTCATTGGATTGGTTTTTCTGAGGTCTGAAATCTGGATAGTGACGGGGGAGGTTTTAGTTCGGTATTGTCGTTTTCTTAGAGATTAATTGTTGGGGCACTAGGCATGCAAAAGTAGAGCTAGATGTCCCAATTGTCTACTTGGCACGCAATATGTCTGGCTTGAGCATCAAAATCAAGGCTGCAGCCGAAGCTGGTTTGATTAGAAAATGTTGGCACAAAACATGTTGGACAAAATGTGGCTAAGAACTAAGCATTCCAGATTTTGTTATATTTTACTTTGTTGGTTTCCTTGCATGGGGAACGGGGAGATGAATTAATGGTATAAATTATAGGTCACAATCATGGTAACCTAGTGACCAAAGATAGTGGCAGCATGGTTGTGAGAGAATGACTTATGAGAACCTTTTTTTTTTTATCTTTTAAAAATTGATTTTACTCGTCTACATTGAGGCTATAATTATGCCTTTCAGTGAGCCTGTTGAATATGGCTTTGATAGATGTGAGTTGGGCTCCTTACATGTTAGTAGACGAAAACATATACCAACTTACTTAGTCGTTCTATATGTGGTCTTAATAGATTCCTCATAAGACGTTGAGTGAGAATGCAATTGTTCTCCGTTTTCCACCAAAGAAAAAAAAAAAACACGTGATAACCTAATAATTCTTTATAAAAAATATTTTTTATACATTATATTTTAAGGTTATTGAAAAAATAAAGTTAAGACTTAAACGAGGTAGGACGTACCAGAATCTATTAATGCTAATTGTCACCGTTTATCCTGTATTAAAAAAAATCATAAATTGTATTTTAAGAATATCAAGTTTACACCTTCAAAATTTAAACTTATGACTAATTCTTATTTTTTCTTATACAACGGTCAATTAAATTGAAAAGAAAAACCTAAACGCTGTTAAAGAAACAAAATAAAAAATGAAAAAAAGTAAAAGATTAAAAATTAAAAAATTGTCAAGGATATTTAGACCTTTTTCATCATCAAAATCAACCTCTTATTAAAGATAAAGATTTAACGTGGATTTGAAACGAGAAACTATAAACGTAATGAAGTCTGAAAATTAAGGTGTTATTTTAAAGGATGATAGTTTTGTGATATTGAGCTTACTCTTAACTATTTTAGTAGATGAATGGTTTTAAAGTTTAAGTAATTATATTGAAGCATTTGAGACTATTTTAACATTATTAATTTAATGTTTGCTAGCTTTTGATGAAGTCAAGGTAATGCATTGAATAACACAAAGTAGTTGTGATTCAATAGGTGAATGCCACAGCCAACGCAGAACTAAACAAGATTTGTTGAGTAATCGTGAAAGAAGCCAACAAAGAATGAGGAAGATGAGGAGGAGACGAGTGGCAGCAAGCTCGGCGTCGATGAAAATCTTTCATTACATTCTCATTCCATTATATCCCACCCTTAAAAAGCACAATTTCCTTTTTCAATTCACTCGAAATCCATGAATCTTGGTCAATCTCAAGCTTAACGAAAAACAACAATTAAATTTCTATTTGTGCTATTTCCATTAATGGGACCAAAGTCCTCTTGCAAACAATAGAACCGACGCAGCGCAAGTTATCGTTTTCATTTGTTAGACATCGTCGTTTTCCTTACATTTGTTTACCTAGAATATCGTCGTTTTTAAAGTCTGTTATGTTGTTTATGTACGTCGTCATGGATGTTGTTTTCAAATTATTGTCGCTTTTTGACATGTTTACGTGTCTCATAGTTTCTGGTCGTTTTACAGGCTGTTGTGGTTTTATATTTCTAAGTGGTCGTCTATAAGAAATTTGTCGTTTTTTAAAAACATTGTCGATATTGTTGTCAATTTTTAATATTCACTGTCGTTTGCAGCATTTGTTATCATTTCTGGAAAACGCAGCTGTTTTCAAAGATTTTTGGGTTTTTGATACAATTGTTCCCTGAACTTTTTGCATTTTTGTAATGTGGTCCTTAAACTTTTTTTTGTGGTAATTGATTCCTCAAACTTAACAAAATGTAAGTTCTAATTACAAATTTTCTTTAAAATTAGAATGGAAATGATCATGTGAAATGCATGTGATCCATTTAGAATATTTATACACCTCGTTTACTTCTAATAGAAGTCAAATTATTTAACTTTATACCAAAAATTTGTATAATTGTTAAGGATTTTTTTTAACAATTTGGTTGGTTCATATGTATATTTTAATTATTGTAACGCTCAAACTTCATCCCTTCTCTTCTAAATATGTCATGTATGTCTAATATAATCATTTTTCATCTTAGTTTTGATAAACGTTAGTGATTAGGAACTTAATTGCTACACTTAGCTAAGTTTATAGACTTAATTGCTACGAAAAAAAGTTTAAGAACCGCATTACAAAAAAGCCTAAAATTTATGGGGTAAATATGCCAAGAACCTAAAAAAAATTTTGCCGTCGTGGGAGATATTGCATCCCAATTCATTGTCGTTTTTTGTGTTTTGTTGAGCTGCTGAGTTTACATGTTGTTGTCAATTGTTGTCGTCTCCGTAGACAGTTGTCATGACTCAGAGTCATGTTTTACCCTTTTATAGACGTTGTATTATCTTAAATGTCGTCGTTTTCTATCTTGATGTCGTTTTTTAGAGGTTTTTTTTCCCAAAAAAAAAAATTTATCGTTTGTAAGATTACTGTTGTTTTCGAATGTTCATTGTCGTTTGTCCAATGTCGTCGTTTTGTACATTCTTTCCACCGGCCGAAAGAGTAACGAGGGGTCGTTACCCTTAGCCCTCCATTTATCCTAAAATGATGGGGAAGTATGGCTTTCCATATCTATATATATAATCTATTAAATTATATAGAGATGGTAATTTTTTTTTGTTCTTCGACAACTTATGTGATTGTTTCACCTCCTTGCTTGGTTGGTTTTTTATATTTTGTGCTTTCTTTAATATTTCAACATCTTGTGTGCTTTTTTTTTATTATTTGTTTGTTTTTTTCTCTAATATTTGGCACTTCTTATATTTATTTGTTTGGTACTTTTTTCTCTAATGTGTATAAATTTTTAATGGAAATCTCTACAATAAGACTTTTTAAAAAGTCTTATCAATAAAAATATTTTTCTATCCATCAGACCAATAACTTGCGGTTTAAAAACAAATAAGCTCACCAATAATATAATGAATTCAAACACACCAAATTGTTTTAAAAAAATCCAAAAAATAATAAAAACACTAAAAGCTGAAAAAAAGAGCATAAAATTGTTTAATTAGAGCTACTATTTGTTTCTTTAATTTTACAATAATAGATGATTAGAAACATAGTTTCATACTAAAATATTAATAACATACTTAATAATTGAAGATGATTTTTTTTGACAAAAAAATGCATAAGAGATAAAAAAAAAAAAATTAACGAGGGACGCGGACCTGCCAATAATAGGGAAAAATTACAAGGGGAAAGAAAATCATTACTTTTTTTTCCCCTTTTTTTTCCTCTCAAAGTGGAAAAAAAAAAAAAGTTTACTTTTTCTGCTCCAATTTGATCATTTTAATGTGATCCATCTAAAGTTCAATACTAATATGAGGGTATTATCGGAAAACTGAATACCTAAACATTATTCTCAATTTTTAGTGAAATTCTAAAGAGTTGAAAAGACGTCTAATCTTTGGTTGCGTCCAATGCTGAAAGTTTCCATGCAATGTGGAACCATCAACCATGTGAAATTTTGACCCTTTGACTAACATAAATGATATAGAGTCCATGTTTATATATAAAAAATATATGTTAAAGTTTCCCATAGTTTGCCACTCAGAGGCTCCTTCAATTTTTACCTCAACAATTTTTTTGGAAATTTAATTTGGATTGATTTATGCCATTAAAAATATTTACAAAGAATACTATGGCCACATCATCATCTATATTAGAAATATCAAAATATACCTTTAATATGTTGGCCAATATCCAAAAAGAGAGAGAAAAAAAGAAAAAAAAAACTAAGTTTAATTTATAGGTATTTTGGTCGGTACATAAAATATTATTTATACACTTAACATATTTTCAAATAATTTTTGAACATATGATATAAATCCATCCAATTGTAAAATAGGTGGCATATAACATATTTTTTTTTTTACACTTTCTTCTTTATATGGGATTTTTAAAAAAAAAATTTCCAATTACACACCGAAGTTTTAAATTTAACGTATTTTGTGTTTAATACCCAAGATGTCAAATATATCAAAAATCAATGAAATTGTGATACAAGGTCACAGTTTTGTGTGTTGTAAATGTAGTTATAAAAAATATAATTGTATTATTATTTAATTGAAATTTTGAGTTAAAAAATTGCAAGAGTTTTATATTATTTATTAGTTAGAACTACAATTAAAATTGAGTTCCTAAACAATACAGTAGTTTGAATATTCGGTTTGAGTTACATCCTTTAATATATATATATATATATGTATGTTTATATATATATATATATATATATATATCAGTCACCGCAGGCCATCAACCGAACAAGACCTCATGTAAAAAGAAGAAAAAGAAAGGGTACTTTATCGCCGCCTACGTCAACGTTTCCCTTATTTGCAATGCTGAAACTCCACACAGCAGCCGACTTAATATGAACTCACTTTCATTCTTTTTTTTTTTTTTTTTGGGCTAAAATTTCATTTTTCCTTTACTATTTCTTTTGGGTGACGTAATTGCAGAACTAGAAAGTCAGAGAATTTTGGGCCTACAAGTAGAACTCGGGCCTCCTGGACATGTAACTTCTTCGACTGGGCTTCCTAGGCCATTGATAATCGTCATGAAAAGTCAATCCCATCTGCTTCCTCCTCCTCTTTTTTCCCCAAGATTAATTAAGAGGACATGTTTGGGAGAGATTCTAAGAAGCTTTTTTTGCTTCTCGAATCCAAAAGTTGTTTCTAGAAGCATTTAAAAATCTGTCATAAGTGCTTTGATTCTTCAAAAGTACTTTTAGTCAAAACCACAAAATACAACTTCTTAAAAAAGCACTTTTAAAATAAACTTTAAAATTTGTACTTGAATGTTAATAATACATTATAAACTTAAATATAACATTTTTGTAACTTGCTAAAAAAATTTAAAGCTCTTTGGTAAACTTGTTCTAACAACAAAATTAAAAATGCTATAATGCTACTAATCATTTTGGCCTATTTAAGCTCTTTTAAAAATAAAGTTCCAAACACTTATTGAATAGCAATAATTTTTGTTTCTTTTCTTCTACTGACTAATAATACAAGTAAAAATTGTGCCAAACGAGCCCTCTATTCCACTTTTTAAATTTATTTATTTATTTATTTTTTTTTAAAATTTGTAATTCATATACATAGTTTAAAGTACTTAAAATTAAATTTGTGACAAAAATGGTACGTATAAAATTCAGCTATGTAAAAATAGTATTTCATTAACTCATCCTATTTCCAACCAACTGTGAATTAGAACAAACTGTAGCATATAGTGTCTGGGAACGAGTTTAAACTATGAATTAGAACCAAAACACTGTAGCATATAAGAGCTTTACATTGTAGTTGAAACTAGATTGCCAAACAAATAATGTTTCGGTTATGTTTTGCTAAATGGTGAATCCCTGAATACAGCACCAAATAAGCCACAAAGTTTGCTGCCTTCCCTCCATTAAACACCAAAAACAAAAAACATGCCTTTTCTTATACCATGTATTATTCTCGTATAATCATAATCAAGAAATGAGTTTTGCTCTCTAAAGCAACCTCTAGGGGGAAATTATTAGACTAATAATGAAAAGATGTTCTAAGTCAACCAGGACAACAGTTTTCAGAACAGCTACCAACCATTCAGTGAAACTTGCCCAAAAAAAAAAAGAAAAAAAAAGTTATCAAAAAGAAGAAAAGATACGTAAAACTACATGTACATTAATTTTTTTCTTATAAGCATAATTTTCATTCATTATAAAAAAAAGTTTTGAAAACAAATTAAAACTTAAATATTATAACATATAAGAGTTTTATATTATAATAGTTAAAACTTATTCTTAAACACACTATATGTTTGGTAAACTATTTCAATAATAAAGTTAAAATTACTATAATTGTTACAATTTTTAGTTTTAATTATATTACTAAACAAATTTTAAAATATTTAGGAACGTGTTTAAACGACCCTATCAAACACAACATACGTACTTAACACGCAAACGTGCTACATGCCCCACTGACACGTGCCAAAGATTTGAAGTCAGATACTGCTTTCATATCACCTGTTTTCAAGTGAAACACAAAACATCGTGTGAACATACTTCAAAAAGAGAGCAGTCATTGAATATGTTAATGAAACAGTATTGTGTCAGTATCAATCATTGAAAATTTATCATTATACGCACTTCTAAACACGATTACTCTCGTATTATCCCATATAAAAGTTACTTTAAAAATTACAACAAAAATAAACTCAAACTTAAAAAAAAAAAAAAATTGAATAGAAATGGACAACAGATGCTTTGAATCGTCCACCTAATGATGGTGGCTTATGACCTCATTTTGGATCCGATGATCTAAAAAAAAAAAAAAAAAGACAAAGTTCTCTTTATCATCATTTTGGCCTCTTCAATTCATGCTTCACGTGCACTTGTAAACATGATCTCTTTCGCTTCACCGGCGGCTACTTGCCGGTCACCGCAATCTGTACGGATGGGAAGTTTCTCTCTCTTCCACGTTGCTTTATTGTACTTCCTCTTTCTCTTTCTTTCTCCAGCTTCAGCGCTCGACTTTCTCCTCAACTCCTTCTTCGGCGCCGGCAACTCGACCAACATCACGCTCATCAACGACGCGCGCTTCGACTCCTCCGTCGTCCGCCTCACCAACGACTCCAACCAGTTCTCCTCCGGCCGCGCCTTCTTTCCGACGAGGATCGCCATGCGAAGAGCAAACGCTTCCTCTGTTACGTCGTTTTCGACCTCCTTCGTCTTCTCGGTGTTGCCGGAGATAAGCACTAGTCCTGGCTTCGGCCTCTGCTTCGTCCTCACCAACTACACCTCCCCTCCCGGCGCCCTCGCCAGCCAGTACTTCGGCCTCTTCACCAACGCCACCGAGGCGACCGTCGCTCCTCTCTTCGCCGTCGAGTTCGACACCGGGCGAAACCCCGAGTTCAACGATCCGGACGACAACCACATTGGAATCGACCTCAACAACATCGAGTCGGTGGTAATTCAGTCTGCCGGGTACTACAGGTCCACCGGATCCTTCGTCCCGATCCGAATGCGAGACGGTCAGAATGTTCGCGCCTGGATCGAATTCGACGGCGAAAACCTCGAGATCAACGTCACCGTAGCTCCGATCGGCGTCTCTCGCCCTACAAGACCGACTATCAGTTACAGGAATCCGGCGATCGCGGATTACCTCTCCGACGAGATGTTCGTCGGGTTCTCGGCTTCGAAGACTCAGTGGATCGAAGCTCAGAGGATTTTAGCTTGGAGCTTCAGCGACACCGGAGTCGCGAGGGAGATCAATACGACGAATCTTCCGGTTTTTCTCCTTTCAGAATCATCATCTTCTTTGTCTACCGGAGCAATCGCCGGAATCGCAGTCGGCTGCGCTGTGTTCGTGATCATTTGCGCAGCTTTAGGGTTCTGGCTATGGCGGAAGAGGAAATTGAAGCGCGAAGAGGAAAACGACGACGTAGAGGATTGGGAGCTCGAGTACTGGCCTCACAGATTCTCCTACGAGGAGCTCTCCGACGCCACAAAAGCCTTCTGCGCCGGCGAGCTTCTCGGCTCCGGAGGATTCGGCAAGGTCTACAGAGGAACACTCCCGAACAACACTCAGATCGCCGTGAAATGCGTGAACCAGGATTCGAAGCAAGGATTCAGAGAATTCATGGCGGAGATCTCAAGCGTGGGAAGGCTTCAGCACAAGAACCTGGTCCAAATGCGAGGGTGGTGCAGGAGAGGGAACATGCTCATGCTCGTATACGATTACATGCCCAATGGCAGCCTCAACCGTTGGATCTTCCACAAGCCGGAGAACCTCCTCCCGTGGGACCAGCGCCGCCGCGTCCTGGCTGACGTGGCGGAGGGGCTGAGCTACCTCCACCATGGCTACGACATGGTCGTAGTGCACCGGGACATAAAGTCGAGCAACATCCTCTTGGACGCCGAGATGAGGGGGAGGCTCGGGGATTTCGGGCTGGCGAAGCTGTACGGGCACAACGAGGTGCCGAACACGACGCGCCTGGTAGGCACGCTAGGGTACATGGCGCCGGAGCTGGCGACGGTAGCGGCGCCGACGGCGGCGAGTGACGTGTACAGCTTTGGAGTGGTGGTGCTGGAGGTGGCGTGTGGGCGGAAGCCCGTAGAGATGGACGCGGTGGAGGAGGAGGCGGTGCTAATTGATTGGGTGAGGGACTTGTACGCCGATGGGAGGGTGCAGGAGGCGGCGGACAAGAGGATTAGTGGGGAGTATGAGGTGGAGGAGATGGAGGCGGTGCTGAAATTGGGCCTTGCCTGCTGCCACCCCGACCCGTTGCGGCGACCCAGCATGAGAGAGGTGGTGGCGGTTTTGATCAGCGAGCTGGGTGCGACGGCGGCGCCCGCTGAGGTTTTGTCGGAGTTGGCCCGTGGTGATACTAGTGTTGTTGGAAGTGGCGGCGAAGAGTCCGTGCGGTCGTCGGAGGTGGCGGCTCCTCTTCAACCTCAGCCGCGGGCTTCCAGGGCGTGAATATTGTTTTTTTAATGGGTATTTTTAGTCATGCGTACGGCTTTTATATTTTTTTTAAAACCCTAATTATTGATTTTTCGAACCTCCCTTTGACTAATTTTTTGTTCCGTGGGCTGAGGCCCTCCCCTCTTCTACAGTTTCTTGTCTATTTATGTCTTTCATTATTAGGCCACGGCTTCGATCGGCACAGCTTTTTTATGTACTTTTAGTTAAAAAAAACAAAAACAAAAATAAGTGTCTGTAATTATATTTTTAAAATTTTTAATTGTCAAAATAGTTTTATTTTTTTTAAGTTATAAAAATATTACATTTAAACTTATAATATATTATTAATATTTTGATATAAATTTTATAGTCTATTTTAAAAGTATTTTTTTTAAAAGTTATATTTTGTGACTTTGATAAGAAGTTTTTTTAAAAAACAAAAATACTTCTAACAGTTTATTTAAATACTTTTAAAAACATCTTTTAGACTTTAGCTTCTAAAAAACCTTCTCAAACAAGCCCTGTTTCTAATTGTCCATGACAGAAATGATAAAATTTTGTGAAAACTAATGTGGCGTGTAAATTTTTACTCTTTGATTGAAAAGTGTTGTTTTTTTTTTTTTTTTTGGTTTATTTGGCTTGCAAATGGGAGATCAAATGGTATCAAAATTGCGTATAAATCTGTATGATGAAAATGGTAAAGAGTAATATCTAGTACAAGTGTAGTTGATTGTGTTGCATGTGATAGTCAGAGGCTGAAGATTTGAAAAGAATCTTTTATCCCTTTTTTGGGAGCCATTGGGACAAAACATAATTTAAAACACTCAAGAGAGAGAGAGTTTGAGAACTTGGATAATGTCATGTATGTCAAATATTCTTTAAAGAATATAGATAACGATAAAGATCCAATTCCAACAAGTCCAACTAAAATAGTGAGTTTCTGTTTAAGCAACATTCTCATTATTATAATCATCCTTCATCACCATATCATTTAAAAAATAAATAAATAAATAAAAACTTGGAAATGGATGAGATAAGAAGCACTACAAAGTAAGCTGACCCAAATAATTAAAAAATTGATTGGTAGTTAAGTTTGTTAGTGGATTCAGAGCTAATTTTGGAGATCATGTATAACAAAGTAACATGTAAACATGTGGAATTTCATTATATCATATCTTTAGTACCAAATAATAAACATGGGCAAACCAAGCTTTATTGATATTAAGTGTTGATGACTACAAGGGATGTAATTCCCAAAATATATATTTCGTCTTGGCAACAATGTGTATATATCTATATCTATATATTAGCTGGGGTAGGAGGAGGGCTTCGGTGGGAGGAGGGGTTGAGATGAGGAAACCATAAAAAAAAAAAAAATTTAAAACGACTTTTTTTTGTTTTCAAAGTCTAAGCAAACAGTGTTTTGAAAACGTTTTCATTTTTGTGTTTTTGAAAATGAGAGAAAACGTTTCATGAACATTACCAAACGCCTCCTTGACGTTGGAATTTAAGTTTTTTTGCTCAAAAATAAATATACTTGTAAAATATGATGTTAGAAACTTAAAAGTGTAGTGTATAAGAGCTTTGCATTGTCACATATTTTTTGTTTATACTTCCAACTTGATTCTCAAACATACTGGAAAAAAATAAGCAACATTGCATAATGAATAAGCTCCATGCTACCTTCTTCAATTCTTGTCCACTTAAATCTCAAAAATACTATCCTAGCTATATGTTGTCTAAGGCCCGTTTGGTAGAGATTTTGCTTGTGCTTTTAGTTCGGGGTTGTTTGGGATAGCTCGTACTTTTACTTTTAAGCAATAGAATAAAAGAAAAATAAGCTAGGGCTTTTTAACTAGTGTTTGGATAGAGCTTGGAAAAATGCTTTTTTGTTTCAAAAGAGCTTTTAAACTTGTTTATTTAAATAAGTTAAAAGCTCTTATTGGTATAAAAAGTAGTGCAATTCAAGAACAATTCTTCGTAAACAAAAAGTCAAAATTTAAATAAAAAAGCTTTTTTTATAAATACCAAATAGTTGGCTTATCCCAAAAGAGCTTATAAAAGCCAAAATCACTTTTCAGAGTCCATCCAAATATGTTAAAAAGCAGCTTTTGGAGTAAATAAAAAAAGAAGCTAAAGACAATTTTTTTAAACCTTTCCAAGCAGGGTCAAAAAGAAGCAAAAGTTGTGGTTTTTCAATTTATGTTATTGGAACTATATTTTTAAAAGAGTTTAAATGAGACAAAAAATTGTTTTTAAAATGACAATAAGTAATAAAATATTCTAATGAAGTTTATGATATATTACTAAAACTTTTTTGTATAAGTTTCAAATTTTATTTCAACAGTGCTTTTTTGAAAATCCATGTTTTGTGGCTTTGAGTAGAAACATTTTTGAATAGTCAAAGTACTTCTGACGGTATCTTGTGTTTTAGAGAAACATAACATTAATTTACTGCTATTTGAAAAATATCAAAACGGTATCTTATAGTTTTCAAAAACATTAGTTTGCTATATTGAGCGCGTGTTTTGTGACGTAAAATTTTCTTTGTATCTTTTTATTAGTGAGCCTTAAATTAATTAATTTTGTAAAGCTATAATAGAAAATCAAAACAAAAGATTAAGAAAAACTCTAGAAAATAATCATATACACGGATTTGTTCACCATTTTGTATTGTTTATATTTATTTTTACATAATTTTAACAAAATAATTTGGAGTTCTTTAATAAATAGGTAAGTTAGAAATTTCACATTACAAAATATGAGTTTATGGTACTAAAATTATATTTTTAAGAAATAAGGTATCGTTTTGATATTTTCTAAACAACATGGTATCAATGTGATGTTTTTTTAAAATACATAACACCGTAATAATTAAAAAAACCCACTTTTAACAGGTTATCCAAACACTTTTAAAATCAGCTTTTGGACTCATGAAGCCATAGACAGCTTTTAGAAGACCTTCCCAAACATGTTGAAAGAAGAAAAAAAAGTAAAGACCACTGAAAGATAAAGGCCACCGAAAGTTATAGTGTAGTGGTCAGGACGCATTTGTTAGATCTTCTTTATCTTTTCATCCAAGAACCAAAACTCCATAGCCTTACTTGAAACCACTTGGCACTAGGCCGAAGGCATGAGGGGAATGGTTTAGGCTTTGATCTACTTCTCGGTGGTCTTTATTGCCAAAGTGCCAAAGGAAGCTAGGGAGCATGACGAGCATCATCCGATTTTTTTAGGAAGAAGAAAGAAAGAGAGAAAGAAAGAAAAGTGAAAAGGGGGAAAAAAAAAAAAAAAAAGCTATGCCTTTTTTGTGGGGGTGTACAAAATTGGAAATGTCTGTTTTGCAACTTGTAATTGGATATTTTACACTTCTATTTTTTTAATGAAAAAGTGAAGTATTTCAATAATTCGATTATTATGTTACCTACTTATGAAAGCCTCGTGGTCGATCTTTATGTGTATTCTTTGCTTCTATTGTTTAATAATAATTATGAACTGTTTTTTTTTTTTTTTTGAATTTCTATTTACCCCAAGAATCCCTCAAGGTACCTAAAAAAAAATTCCCACAAGGTCCATTATTCCTACGAGAAAAAAATATATATCAAGATGAAGTAAAGTTCCATCATATTATTAGCTAACTTATAAACAAAAGTAAGCCTATAAATATAGACTTGAGTATGTACTGCCAAATAAGTGAATTAGGTCCATAAAAAATAAAAATAGAATAAAATAAGTGAATTAGGTAATCCGGTCTATAGATGAAATGGTCAACTTTTGAGTCAAAAACCTAACAAACTTGGGACAATTAGATTGAAGCGAATGTATTTAAGTAAACTATTGTGTCCTCACCAAATACCTCCATTCATATTGCACTATCCAAGGTTTACAAAAAAGATTCATCTAAGGAAGAAAAAAAATTGTAGAAGAAACATTACTATAGTTGGGAACGCACAAGGTATACCCATTGAACTTGTTCCAATTGAGATATCATTTTATCTCTCTCTCTCTCTCTCTCTCTCTCTTAAAATTATTATAGTTTTCCTAGCATGCAACACAAGAACAAGGTCTATCTGTTACAGTTTGTGTCCAACCTATATATTTAATGTTTTTTTTAGGGCAAACAATTTCAAGGCAGTAAAAAATAAGTCAAAGGAAAAGTCCAAAGTTTGGATTCATAATGGACTTCTTTTTAATAGCTAAACATTAACAAAATCCTTTAGCGGCTCATAATGGTCCTGTGAGAATTATGTCATGGATATATATTTGTTAATTTGTCTTGTACATTGTCCAAACCAAATTGTTTACTCAAACTTGGTCCAAGTACAACCTAAAAAAATATCAATTAGAATCATGTATTACGTCTAAATAATAATATTTATCTTGATTTAAGACAAGTTTAGTGGTATTCCCATCTGGGCACAGTGAAAAAGTCTCATATTCAGACATCTATATAATAGCTTAGGTAAATTAAGAATATTATAGTAATACCATCTTTGAAAATTGCAAATAAATGTTCAATCAAAGACTTTTTTTTGTGCATTTTTTTGAATATGAGGACGATTACAAAAAAAAGGAGATGCCTTCAGAATTCAATGGAAAGTTGGAAACTGTACTGAAACTAGAAAACCACACATATGGTTGAAGGAAAATCAAGCAAACAAAAAGAGTTTCTTGTTAAGGTACCCTTTTCTGTTACAAAGAATACTATGATATTACATGAAAAAAATATCTTTTTAGATATAATCAAATCATATCAAATTTAAAAAATATAATGATTTAACATAACGCGATGATTCACCTTTACACCTAAGAAGAAAAAAGAAATAATAGGTGTGGTAGCATTCAAAACAAAGCTTGACAAAAGAGAATCTTTATTCCTTTTTGATCCCTTGTTGTTTTCTCCTCTTTTTTTTTTTCTTTTTTTTTTTTAGCTTTGACGGCAACGACTCTTTCCTTGTGAACCCCATGACAAATCCACTATAAATCCAATCGCATAATTTTCACTCTCTAGAAAACTAGATTCATGTCATTTCTCTCTCTAGCCCCTACAATCTTCCCCTCATATAGGTATTTCTAGACACTCTTTTTTGTTCTTTACATGTCAATCATGCTAGCTACTTAGAGAGAGAGAGAGAGAGAGAGCAGAAGTTAAATGGAAGAGAGAGAATATGTGCCAGGATTAGCCATTGAATATTATACCAGCTATAGAAGTAATTACAAGATCATGACACCAGAAAATGAGATAGTGGAAGTGGTTGAAGAAAATCACAGCAAGAATAGCTCTATCAAGATATCAGATAGTATTAATGTTAATGAGGGGGTAAACGACGAAGTTTATGTGGCTGTTGGGAAAGACGACTTGGATGTTGTGCAGTGGACTCTTGATCATGTCGTTTCTCCTGGCGCTCGTCTTTGTCTTGTCCATATTTTCCCTCCCATCACCTATATTCCCACGCCAGGTAAAAATTTTAAATTTAATTGCAACACTTGAATTTTCATGTGAATCATGTTTTCTAGTATACTTACATGTCGTTTGTTTTGCGGGTTTGAAACGAAATTCAAATATTTTTGCTACAGTATAAGAAAAAAGGGCTTTCGTATTTGGTGTGTATAGCTAGATAATTGCATGCTCTTGAAAGAAGAAATTTCCTTAATTTCTGATATGTGAATGAATCAGGATGAAACATTTTGCTTTATAAAAAAACATCTTTAGTGTTAGTCTTTTTTCTCTTCTTTTTTTTCCCTTATCGGAAGATCAGGAGTAGTTAGACAAATGCTCTGAATTTCTTTAACCAAAATAAAGTATGAAGGATGATTTCATATGAGAGAATTTAACGAGAAAAGCAAAGACTTTTCAAACATGTCACGGACACTGGTTCTTTTGGGGAAAAATTAATTGAAATCACAAGTGGGGCCTCTTTTTCACTGAAAAAAAAAAACATGTTGCGAAATTAATGGGATAGAAACAAATAACAAAAATACGTAAAGAATTTACGTAGAAACTCAAAATGAAAAAAACCACGGGCAGAGGAGAAGAAAATCACTAAACTCGTAAAGATTACAATGGAGGCGCTATGGAGGCTCAAAATTCGCTAATGATTAAGCCCTAACGCAATACATCGTATATATATAGGTATAGGCAAAACCCTATGGGTCTAAAAATATAAACTAAATGACCCAACAACAACGGACCGTACCGCGGGCTCTGCCCTCGCACCTCCGGCAAGATCAGTGTTGGGCTACGGGCTCGATCCCTCTGCTACCACCACAGATCTCATGAAAAATCTCACTTTTACTTTTCTCCAAAATTTATCGCACCACGAGCTTTTCGAGTCAGACCAAACTGAATTCGAGTCACCATACTCTAACAAAACATAATGGGATCAAGGTGGCATGTCACTCTCTCAGATATACTCCCATTCAATTGGCTCGGAACTTAGACCATATACTTCCTAAATGAGAAATGACCCAAAGGTTAAGCGCCTGAATAAATCGACCACCCGTTGGGACACGGTCTAATTGGAATTCAGAAGTGAAAACGTTTTATGGTTATTATTCATAAAGGAATCAGGAAAAGCAGTAATCTGTATCCCATTTCAACTTCTGTTCAAGTTTTATCTGCTGAAATGTTTTTTGTAACAGTTGGAAAATTATCAAGAAGCCATTTAACAGAAGATCAAGTGAGATTCTACATGGATGAAGAGGAAAATCGGAGGAGAAACTTCCTGCAGAAGTACATTTGTCCGTGCAACGATGCTAAGGTGCGAGACAGCATCGCCGAATTGCACAGAGAATTTGAATGTAAAATGATTAGGACCTTTACAATCTTCTTTTGCTAAATCTTTTGCCTTCATGGCAGGTAAATGTTGACACACTGCAGGTAGAGCATGATGCCACAGCCAAAGCAATTGTTGATCTTATTGCTATTCATAAGATTACCAAAATCTTGTTATGGGACTAAAAAGACTCCCTAATGTTTTGTTTCCCGTAATTCGATGTGTAGATCGCCCAAAAAAAAAAAAAAAAGCTTTGTTTTAATTTGCTAATCAACCTCAAATTGATAATCTTTGGAAGAAATTGGAGAAATAAGGGAGTGATGATGAGGTATGTGTTGGAATTAAAACATGAAACGCAGCGGAAGGAACGGATCGTTGACAAACAAAAATTTTCTAAAAGCTTTGTTCATCGGGAATAGATATATAATTTTAATTACATAAAGTTTTAGGAATTTTTACTAACCTTTTGAAGACTATCAGGGTATCCTAGCTTTTCTCTTTGACACCACGATCTTCCAAACCAGGCCTCCACACCAATGGAAATACAAGTGTGCGTCAAACTGCAAGAATGAATTTTCCTCACACTTTTCTGAATCTGCTATGTACTCAACACATAAGATAGCAGACATTTTTCTTTAGAGAAGAACTCTCAATTTTTTCTCTTTAAAAATTATGTGAATAAAAATTACTGAGATAACTATTATCTCTCCTTTTTTATAATTAAACTATTAGTAATTTTACTTTCTTTTTTTCTTTTCCTTTCTTTTTTCTTCTTTTCTTTTCCGTTTTCTTCTTCCAGTTTTCACACATATACGCATATGTATATAAGTTACCGTGAAAGAAAACTTGCCCCTTTTTTTTTTTTTTTTTTACTTTCCCGAATCACTTTTTTTTTTTTTTTCTCACACACACACATATATATGTATATATTAAACGGGAATCGTAACATCATGTTACGTTCTCCTTTTTTTTTAATAATATTATATTAATATATATATATATATATTATAAAATCTTATATATATATATATATATATATGTGAAAGATTTGGTTCAAAACCATATAAATATATAAATCTCAATTCAAAAATAAATTACATTTATTTAAGAATAGATTTTAACAATAATCAATTACTTAACTAATGCTCAATTAAATGTAATAACATTTATCACATTACATTATGTGTCACAGAGAACATTTTTCTGTGTCACGTTAATAATTCAAGTGTGGAAAAATTAATTCAGAATTCAAAAATTCTGAATTAAACATGTATAATTCATTCTATGCAAAATCCAATATAGTGTTACAGAGGTGGTATTGGGGACCTATGGACCTATAACTCAAGCTCCAATAAATTTGACATTTAATCAAACTCTTTAATTAATGTGCCAAATTTATTAGTTTCAGTGTTACTCCACTAAAAACCTGAAACTGAACTCTTGAGATTACAGTGAACTTACTCAAAGAAAATTAGCGAGTAGTCCATTGATATAATCATTACATATAAGTCAGTCCTCCATAAATAGTTCATAATAAGAGCTAGGTTCAATTTCCATTCACCTCTCTTATTACATCTTTATCCTTGAGTTCCAATAATTCTCTAATAAACAATTAATTCATAATCTTATTATGAACGAGTGCTCTACTGTTCAAACCTTGAATTATCACTCAAGAGAACTATTTTTCTAACTCCATAGGGAAGGAATTGATTCCATATCTGTATAATATTATTCCCAGCCATTTATTACTTTATGTTTCCAAGATGCTAAGTTATAATCTGTGCTTAGACAAATCTTACCATGCAAGTCAAAAAACATAATGTAATAAATAGGAGTCTAATAAATACTCAGGATTAAGACTGTCAAATATATGATCATCATAGTGATAAATTTGAATACTCTATTTGTAACGGATGATTATTAGAGATTCATAATTTATCTGGTCCAGTCCTATATAATCTCATTATATAAAGTACCTCCAACACAATGTCTCTACATTAATAGTCCGGATAATGACTATTTCATTTTAGATGAGATTGGACTGTACTTGTAATTTTTAATTAAAGATCCCAAACTTTAATTAATTATTACAAACTATTTAGATTATTATCTATAAATTTTATCCCTAAGCAAATAACACTTATATGCTAAATTTATAGTCACATAAATAATCATGGAATTTTCTTGATGTTTATAAATGCATTCATAATACATATAATCAACCAAAATAATAATAAATGTCATTTTATTTATTTATTAACAATATGTACAATGTCACAGCTTTTAGGGCATCAAACCCAACAGTATGTACATGCATACAATGCTTCTTAAAAGAAAGCTAAGCAATTTCCCCAAGTTGAAAGATTCTGAGTTCCTCAAAACCAACATAAAACTCATTCTAAGATTATGCTTGCAGACTATGTTATTTGAAGGAAAAAGAAATACATCAGCCTTGACATTTCACTTAATAAAAGTAGTTCAAATTTTAACGATCAAATTGATTTTTCCATCATTCGACGCCTGATGAATTCCTTGTACAATTTGTCAGTACAACCAGAAAAGGCTAATTGTTATAATGATGATACTACAAAGCAGTGATTTTTGTTTTCAACAAAATATGTTCATTTGTTCTTCAGGATATTGAAGACAAGAATGGCTAAAGGGGAATATGTGAAGAAGAGCGCCCCGGAATTTTGTGAAGTGACCATTGTTCATGATGGCAAAAAGTTTTCTGAAAGTGAAAACATTGTAAGGTTTGTCCATTCTTCTCAGGCATCAAGTCCCAGGAGATCCTCAACTCATATTACAGGCCATTCTCACAGAAGCTTCTTTCTCTGTGCATGCTTTTCAGGCAAGTCCTATTCATTGATTTAATCCCTATCTGTTCCTTGTTCATATGTCATGGGGGATTAAGAGGGCTTTATACTACTTAGGAGGAACATGATATGATACTAATAATTCATTTTGTAGAAGAACAGATAATTTGAATAGCAATGGAATTTTTTTTTTTTTTTTTAATTTAAAGACCAATAAGATAGCCAATAAGCCTTGGAAATGCATGATATGAAGTTTAAAACTCCAACCATGCCGGTGAAATTTTGTAATCTTTATTTTCTGCCATATGGGTGGGACGGAAAGGGATTAATCAGTTAATTGTTTGCTTAGGACTAACCTCTTGCAAGGTTTCTAGCATGTAAATGCATATGAAACAATATCTACTAGATTTTTTTAGCCTAGTGATTAAAAAAAAATCACATTTTGTTACATTATCTAATATTTCAATCTATATATTTGCCATTTATAATTTGAAAAACAAAAAAAATATATGTATATACCAGCGTGCATGAAGTAAAATGGAAGATTCTTGAGAATTCAAAAGATGAGACCCTATTCACAGGAACACAGTTTGCGATATCTGAATAGAGCCTCAAACGAGCAAGAAGTCGACACCATCCAGAAGAGAATCAAGAGATGCTGTGGAAAAATGTTCACTTGTCAGCCTAGCCTACGTGAAGAATCAAGAATGCTCAATTACCTCCTCTTTTGTTGTCTGAGAAATGAGCTCAAAGTTCGAGATGGAAAGACAAAGAGGAACTAGTTTTATGGAATGTCACGCTACGAAACACGGGTGACATGATGGGTTAATTAATTTAATTAAATCAAATTTATTAGGTCAATTAAAATTACCTATTTAAAGAATTTATTTGATTATGAAAAAGGTGATAAATTTAAAACTTCTCAAATAATTAAAATAATAAAGTGATAGGATAAAATAAAATAATAAGAGAGAGAAATATGTATTGGGTCTCACTTGACCCACAACTTGTGTACACACATGTATTGACAATAATTAAATTACACCTGTAGTCCAATATGAGAAAAGGGAAATTAAAACAATACATGCCTTGATTAAATAATACAAATAACCTATTAAGATTCTTCTACTGCTTGCAAGTCCGACGGTAGACTCCCGATCGGTTCTAAACTGAATTCCACTTAGGGGAAAGGATTTGAAAACAAATAAAATGTGAGCGAAAGGCTTAGTAGGACTATGTTTTAAAAACACCAATTTGAATATAAAATTTATCATTAAAGGAAATGTTTAGTAAACAGAATTTAATAAATAAATAAATTCAATTAAACCATTCTTATCAAAAATTGTTTATTGTTTGTCTAGAAAGAATATCATTATCTTTTCTTGGGCAAACCAAAGTTATCACCACCATAGTGGCCCAGCTAGGTTTTGAGACTTGCCCTTAAGGTAGCACTCTACACGACCCGATCTCTAAATATGGCATCATGCTCATCTATGCATTTCTATAGTTATTAAAATCTCACTTTACCAAGTCTATCACTTACATTCATTATGCGGTTCATTAAGAATACCATCTCGTTCAACAGTTTATGAAAACAACTGATAAAAACCCTCTTTAATCATTTATTGAAAACATTTTGAAAGAAATTATTTGAGGCCAAAACCATTAAAAACCTAGCTACCGAAGAAGAGGGAAGAAGTCCTACCTCAATACCTGGCACTGCACCTCAGCACCACAATTCTGCTCCGTTATACGTTAGCTTCATAGAACCACGAATAACCCTAAATGTAAACTAAGTCCATCAATATCTAGCTTAAGATATTCTACACTACTAAGCTATCTCATGGTGTCCTAGTGTGCCATTTATATCCGTAAAATCATACTAGAAAGTTAAAATCTTGATTTGGGTTTAAAACAATGAAAACGGGTGGAAAACGGTCATTTTTCATGGAGCCCAGTCGGCCTGTCAAACTTCCTGATCAGGCCTGCCAAACTCCACAATTCGCCCTGTCAAACTTTTCCAAGTTCGACCTTCTGACCATATGAGTCCAGCTTGCCTAACTCATGAGTCCGGTCTACCGATGCTCAACATCGGCTTACCGAACTGGAAAAATCTAGGAGGTTCAAGGCTTCGAGCCTCGGCCTCCCCGAGTCCAAAATCTCAATCTAAACCTGTTTTCTCAATTCTCAAAGCATATAAACATTCATAAATGATAGATAAACATGCTAGAACACATTTAAACAAATTTAAACAAGTTTTACATAGAAAATTTCAAAGAAATCCGAAAATGGAGAAAAAGAGAAAAAGTTAATAAACTTGATTTTGTCCGAATTAAGCTTAGATTCGTGAGGGTTTGTGATCTACTAACCTAAAATAAAGGTTTTCTAAGCCCATAAAACTCAAAATTTAACATTTTAAAGAAATTAAAAGTCTGGAGAAAAATTTTGAAATTTGAAAAAAAAAAAAGTTAAACTAACCTTGAATCCGAGCTTGAAATCTAGTTTGTGGAGATTCAATCTTGCCTCTAGGCCTCCAATATTGCTAGGAATCGAAGATTCGTGCTAAATTTTTGAATCAAAAATCTTGGGAGAGAAGAGAGAGGGAGAGTCAGCGAGTCAAAGGGAGAGAGAGAGAGCTAAGAGCGATGAAGAGAGAAGAGAGGGAAGAGAGGGAAGTGGGAAATAAATAGAGGAGTGCAGTGGTTTTCAACGTGAAAACCATGTTTCAAATGAGACATTTTTAGTATTTGACAAATTATTTTGTTTTAAAATTCAAAATAACAAATAAAAATACAAATAAAATAATTAATAGTGAAATTAATTTAAAAATATCACAAAATAATTCAATTAGTTTAAATTACTTTTAAACATATTAATACACCATGTTACACATTAATCATACTTAATTAATTTCGTGTTGTTACATTGGTGCAAAACTTCTACGCTAGAAGAGGAGCAAATTTCAAGAAGGCAAAAAAGGAGAGTTTCACTTTTAACAGCTTTTTTCCTCTCATTGAGGTTTGCTTTTAGTTTCCACTGTTCTTTTTTGGAACTCCAAGCTTACCCAAGTATCAATAACACCAGAAGTCTTATTTGCTTCTAAAAGGACAAATAGTTTAAAAATTAAGTTGATTTTTTTTTCGTATGTTTGATTAGGAAAAAATGAGAACGATTTTTTTTTTTCTATTAGCTCATGTTTAAGGAAAATATTTACCCTCCCATATCGAATGAGAATGTCAATAGGCCGTTTGAAAACGAAGCTCAAAACACACAAACGGGTCTTAATCAACTTTGCTATTCACAAAAATTTGAATTTCAAACTAATTTTAGTTCAATCACTTCTCTCATCTACATTCCCGGACAGCCTACTGATATAAAGGAATATTAACATAGAGGAATATAGGAAAGGGAATGGTATCTGAGGATAAAAATCTCAAGCGTAATAAACTTTTCCTCACTTCTCGTAGCTTGCCAAGCATTAAATGGCAATGACTTATAAAAATCAAACACTTTACTCAAAAACATTAAATTCAATTTGCAAATAGGTTAAACAGGACTGCATCCAATCGCACGACCACACATTGATCGCTCTCACTGTCTAAGTCCAGACATCTTTTTAATCCTTTCAAAAGATAATTCGGACGATGTACAATTCATGACAGCCATTCTCCGTCCCCAAGAGAGAACGGATTCAATCACCCCCGACTTGCCTCTTCCATGAGTCCTCGACGATCAATTCATCGACTCCCCAGTCCTCATAGCTGGAGGATGTAAAAGAAAAACAGCAATACTTAGAACACAAATGATATTAGAGAGAGAGAGAGAGAGTAACAACGGAGCAAACTACTTATAAGGCATGCATGAAATAGTCTGAGAAACATTTTGAGCAATGACTTGATACTCCATGAAAAAAATCCAATGTTATGATGCCGAAGAAACAACCAAGTATTCTTGATAAAAGAACCTCACCTTCCATCGGGCAGGTAGCGCCGGATCGTAAAGGGAATCTTCCGTTCGCGAAGCTCCTTCATTGCAATCTGAAAAGACAGAAATCAAAAGTAGTAACATATTTAACAAGAAGGAAAAAGCGGAGTGAAGCATACAGCAGCCGTATGCGCCAAAAAAAGTGTAAATTATGCACGTATCATCTAGTCCTATTGGCTGTTATATTATAAAACTGTCCAGATTATTTGACATTTTCGAAAGACAAAATGTCACAGAATCATACCTCAAGTGGGTCTGTCTCACCTTCCAGCTCAACCATTACGGGTGCATTCATACTGTTTGTCAGGAAACAAATTTTATTAACGGGATCCATTAATCTTGCTTTTAAGAGAGAGAGAGAGAGAGAGAGAAAGAGGTGAATACCTGATCTGCAGGGCACGCGTACCCAGTATTCTTGCACGTTCATACTTGGTCATATATTTTGAAGTTTTACGAGGACGTACCACTGGTTCTTCCACTTCTTTGTCCTCGGCTTCGATAGCTTCCCCACCAATCTCATCATTGTTATTGTTATCTACTTCTTCCTCCGCCCCTTCCTGTTCACTCATTCAGTTAAAAACAAACTTCTAGTTCTGCAGTTTAAAGAGAACAACAAAAAGCAAATTTGAGCTCTTACTTCAATTTCGGGTTCTGGTGGCTCATCCTCATACCTGAACAAGAAAAAAAAAAGTTTTTGAATAATTTACTTTCAAATGTAGTTCCACGGCATGAACACAATAGTATCTAGAATAAGCATTCTACACTATGTAAAAAACAATATTGTGAACACTAGCACAGTAATTAACATACCACTCCATGTGAAGTGTATACATTCAAGAATTAAATTGAATCAGAAGATGCTTATTATAACCAAGCTTGAAAAAATTAATATTGACTTAGAACAATATTTAAATCAGTCCGAAACGAGACTATAAAATCCTCAGCAAGCATAGCAAACAATTTTGCAGTACTCAGCAGATATATAGAGCTCCAACCAAAGATATACACAATTGTGACATGGGTATATCAAGCTCTGAACAAACATAGGAGACTATGCAATAGACAGACTCTAAACTTGATCAACAGACACTACCATTAAATGCAAAATATAGCCCTGATTATGCGATATATATATATATATATATATATATATATATATTTATAACCTTTGCATCATATCTTCGATGGAACAAACTTCCATTTTAAACAAAATATCTTCAACAAACCCATTACCTTCAAGTTCTAAATTTTTCACAAACGTTCTCAAAGATATTAAATAAATCTTTTTGTGCAGCAAATACACAAACAGATACAAAACTTTCCATCTAAAAAAGCTCTTTTTTTAACAAACAGAAGATTCTCTGTCCGATTAACCAAAAACAAGGGAAAACAGAAAAGAGGGGGAAAAAATCAAAAGCCTAAGGATTCACGTTGCGCAAAAAGGTGATTTTTATAGCATGCCTAGTTTCTAGTCAAAAAAATAAGACAGAAACTTGATATTTTAATTCTTTCCCCAAATCGCAAAACCTAAAAGAAAGAAACCAAACTGAAAAACCCTAAGCCGAAGAACTAAGCAGAAAAGTAAGAATTGAGAGTAATCAGTAGAGGGAGAGAGAGAGACAAACCCCATATCCATGTCGTTGTAATCGTCGTCCGCCATTGTAGATCAATGAAGAAGCTCAAACCTGTTTTTCTGTCCTGAAGGAAGCTCAGCCCTATGCCCTGACTCGAAGAAGGTTGTGGTGATTTACGACAAGTTTTAGGGCTTAATAATATAACTCATTTTAATAAGGGGACTCGGGAGGGAGAAATTTAACGGGCTGGGCCTCAGCATCAAAGGCCCAGACAAAATCCATAAACAGCGAGTATATTTAGTAAGGCAATTAGAACTAAAAGATATAACAATCAAGTTACCCTTTACTTGACTATTTATGCCGTCTTTAAAATAAATTTAAGAATTACAAAAGACTCTTTAATAAAATAACAAAAAATGACAATTATAAATGACTTAGTTACATAAAAATTCTTTTTTAATAAATAAAAACTAATGTATATCATTTTTCTTTCCACACACACCTATATGTAAGGATAAAACTCAATTTTCACCACTCAATGACTATTCTCAAAAATCATATGACTTTTATTTTATTAAATTATGTACAAATAAATGTTTTTTTTTATATTTTGTTCATAGTTCCATTTTTTTTGAATAAAATAGCATTCATGATAAATATTTGTTTAGTTAAACTAATACATGTAATAATAAATAAATAAATAAATATTTTTTTAGAAAATATAATTAGTAAATGTAATTTTTTTAATAAATTTTTGTGTATACATATATAATTTTTAAATTAAAAATTTCCTTTATTATGAAAATATTTCATGTCTAAAGCTTCAACAAAAAAAAATATAAAAAAAGAGAGACAGAGAAATAAGAATATTAAAATAATGAAAAAAATAGTAGATGTAAAAAAAATAAGCTGAAAAAAATAATAATCTTAATGATAGTTTTAGAATTATAAGAGGTGCAATAAATAAATTTAATTATTTCAAAATTATAGGGGTGTATTTAGAAGGGGTGTGAAGAAACAAAAGGGGGTGTAAATAGACCTATTTTTTACTGTAGCATGTGAGGGCTTTATATTATAACAGTTAGAACGAAATAGTTGAAATGATGTTGCCAATGCTCCTGTATCTTTGAAAATTTTTTGGAGTAAATAACATATTTTAAAATATTTGAGGCAATATCATGTTTACGGTATTTGTATTTACACCATAAATATGCTATTTACTTCACATTTTTTAGAAACACGTAATTTACTACAATATTCTATGAAGAAATTAAGAAAGGTTTTTTTTTTTATTTTAGGGAAGGGCATTTTACACATAGAGTAAAATTTTAGTGATTATGTTGAAACATAGCAAAATTTATTAGAATATTGTAACAATAATGTAGATTATTATAATTAAAATAACTACAATGTCACATCGCTATGACAATTATTATGTCATTTTTATAATATTCTAAAAATTTTACTATTTCAATTCCACTTAATCCTCTAAAAAAAATTTCAACTATAGATTTTTTTTTTAAAAAAATAGAAATTGTATTGCATTTTAAATTAGAATAGTTTAAACACTAATTTGGACACGACTCGTATAATGACTCAATCCTAACTATAAACCAAAACCACTAGTAAGTTAGGTTGAAAACGGACAAGGTAACATGTGTATAGAATTACAATAAGAGAAAACTAAAAAGGCACACAACAAATTAAGCACACAAACATGACTCTTTCAAATACACTACTATATAAGGTGGATAATGCTGATCGAACAAGATAGAGAGACTAATGGCATCAAGGCTTGCCATGATGCCATTGAAGACAACAACTTGCAGACCAGCAAAAAAGATTACAACGGTAAGTTGGGAGATCGCCTCTGTTGTTACAATAGAAAAACTAAATAACCAAAAAACACCTTGTGAAAATATCAACGTTGTTTTCCGAGAACTACATAAACTAATACATAAGGGTACAACCAAACAACAATAACAAATCTTTCTACTATTATACGACTACGTCAATCGATGAGTCACAGCTACCCACACCTATTTTCGGTCGAACGGGATGACTACCTTATCTCCCTACTCAGCCATAGCTGAGTCACGCATGATGACACCGTTAAAGTATTCATTTCTTAAGGTTAAAATTGTTTATTTATGCTTTTATTTCTTGTTAAAATTTCTAATTAATATCATTTTTGTATTATATGTTGTTTTGTGTCTTAATTTGAAAATGTATTTTTAACATGTTTTTATGTTTAAATGTATTTTTGGTAATTTTTAGAAACGTTTATGTATATAAAATATTTGTTTTGTGTGAAACTGGCAAAAACAACTAATTTTTGGTAAGTAATTTTTTTTTTTACTTTTAATGTATTTTATAGTGGGTTTCAAATTTGTAAATATGTTTTAACACATTTTTAGTAATTTCAAAAAATATTTTGGTCTTAAAAAATATATATGTATGAAACTATTAAAGTATTTTAAGAAGTATATTTTCATTATTTGTGTGTTTTGTGTATTTTAATGTAAAATAAATATTTTTATAATTATTGCACATATTAATTTTGTAAAATAATTAACTGTGTTTCAATTTATTTGTAAATTTGAAATATGGAGAAAAGTAAAGCAAAACAGTGCCAAAACTAGCAAAATTGGACGACAAAATTAAAAGAAAATCTAATGAAAACTTTGGATTCATTCTCCAACCCATGTGGCAACACCATAGTCCTCCGATCAAAGAAAACGAGGGATCCCATCCATCGGTGCACGATAAGACCATAAAAAGCGTACATTTTATAAGGATAAAATTAATTATTTATGCTTTTATTTCTCGTTAAAACTCCTTAATTAAAACATTTTTGTGTTTTGTAGTGTTTTTGTATCTTAGTGTAAAAATATGCTTAAATATGTGTTTTTAGTGTGTTTTTGTGTTTAATTATAATTGTAGTGATTTTTAGAACTGTTTTTGTATATTTATAATTAATCTATGTAAAATAAATATTTTATAATTATTATAAATATTAAGTTTGTAAAATAATTAATTTGTTTCAATTACTTGTTTTTAGATTTAAAATCTGGAGCAAAAACAAAACAAAGTGTTAAAATGAGCAAAATTGGACAACAAATGCAAAAAAAATTAATTAAAAGAATTTGAAAATAAATGACACGTGGCATTTGCTAGAAAAATGAGTACACAATGGAATTTTAAAAATTTTAAATCAGAGTGTTGTTTCAAAACACAAATTTGACATACTAAATACATAAATTAATGATATATCTTACTAATCTCTTTTGTGATCTAAAAAGCAGCAGCAATCTGTGAAGAGAAACGTCCTAGAAGAGCCTCAACCAACTAGTCTTCTTTGTCATTCTCTATCCACAATTAGAGTGTGAGTGGTTACACGTCGTTTAGCTTTTCCTCTAGTGACTCCCCTTCTAACCACTTGAGGATACCTAGAACTAAGATTCTTGATGTTGAACAATAGCTCTTAGGGAGTTTTAGAGTTTCTCAAACTAAAGAACCCACTCTTTGCTTCTCAAATGATTTAAATAACTAAGAAAACTCACCTCTTATTTGTAGTAGTCAAATTTGGGGTTAAACCTTATCAGATTAGGCTTCAAAGTTCTAGTCAAAATCAACTTCTTATAAAAAATGCGCCAAAAATGCGTATATGGATTATCGCACGATCGGCAAGCCAATCTAGGAAATTGGCATGCCGAACTTACTCCATCGACAAGCAGAAGTCTCCCACTGGCCTGCCAAACTTACGATAATCTTGTATTTTGAGAATATCTTATTTTCGACTTGAGAATCTTAGATAGAGCCTTAGTTTGAATTTAAATAACCCAATAGAAAAGTTATCTAATTAAAACAGTTATATACGGATAATTTCATAAAAAATAAAATATTATTCAAAAAATTCAATAAGTTTATCTTGAATTAATTTACAAAATTAATTCAACCAATAAACTAACATAAATTATTAAATCCAATCTTATTGAATTTCAACCAATCTAACAATTTAACATAAATCACTAATATATAAGAAAAACATGCCATCGTTACAGGGTTTATAATGAGCTAGCAAAGGGAACCCAATGGACATATATAGTTTAAGTTCTTATAATTATAAAATACAATATCCCAGATACACATTTTATAATTATTAACTCTAATGTTATTCTACTAAAAGCTTAGAGCTGCACTCTCGAACTATATAAAATTCTGAAGCTTCAATAAGCTAACCATCTATAACATATCATAACGTGTCATGTCCCTATAGGATATTTATAGTCGGCTAAGGATAAATTCTATTTTACCTTTCCAATTATTTTTATTTTACGTTCTATTATCACATACTTGGAATACTTATTATCATAGATAGTATACCATTCGGTTACACCTATGTATCTAAATGGTTGAGCACTCCAATCTTTCAATTACTAGATAATGCTTATAAGAGAATATCATTAACTCTACAAAAAAGCTATTGATTGCATATCTATGAATAATGAGTCTACGTGAATCAAGAATCACGTCTTCAATATATCGATATGCGCACCATCATTAAGTTAGGATGTCATTCTTTGGTACGTCAAAAGACATAAATCAAGAATACGAGCTCATTAGTCATTTCAAGATTAAGACACAATACATATGATTGTCTAAAGTGATTAATTTGCACAAGGAAATTATTAACCAAATCAATTCAACTTTTATGTCCCTATCCAATACATCGTCATCTATGATAATGCACAAATATTTATACTCATAGAGTCCCACTCTCATGACCAAGACAAGCGATCTCTCGTTAGGGATGTAGACAATATAACAATCTTCGCATGAATAAAGCACCTAACTTTCATCATTCAATTGTGGATTTTATGATTTAGACCACTACCTTTAAGATTCATGTCTTCCGCATAATCTATCCATCATATGCACATTCTTAAATGTTTAGACCGACAGTCTTATACTTTTGTTTGCTTATCATATATTTAACACAAATGAACATAAAGAGGACAAAATTTAGTATATGAATAATAAATAATTTCTTTATTGATAAAATGTCTCGAAAAATAAATTACAACATTTTACTCCTTAGGACACTATGTCTAACAGCATCATCTTCCCTATCAGATGAACATATGAGATGATTGTGATCGTCTGCCATAGGAAGCGTGTTAATGCTTCACTTAAGCGTCAACGCTAGGACCCACCACGTCAGCATGTCTTAGGCGTGTGTTAGATCCAATGCAGGCTAGTACTTGACAAATCTATGAACCTCAAATCTTCGCCGTTGAAGATTCAATCTAGTGGTGCAAAAATGGCATCCAAGGCGATTGTCAATGCCACCTGTTTGACTCAATCTGAGCTGTTAGTCAAGTCCTAGTCAACTAATGGTCAAATCTCACAATCAACTAATAGATTCATGATTTAGACCATCATCTTTAAGATTTATGTCTTTCGCATAATCTTTCATCATATGCACAATTTTTAAAGGTTTAGACCAATCGTCTTAAACTTTTGTTTGCTTATTATACATTCAATAAAAATGAACATAAAGGGGACAACATTTAATATATGAAAAATAAATAATCTCTTTATTGATAAAATATATTCAAAAATATATTACAACATTTTATTCCTTAAGGCATTATGTCTAACAACATTATCTTCCTCTCATATGAACATATGAAATGATTGTGGTCGTCCGCTGTGGTAAGTGTGTCAACGCTAGGACCCCACCACGTCAACGTGTCTCAGGAGTGTGTTAGATCCAACGCGGGCTAGTACTTGATAAATTTATGAACCTCAAATCTTCGCCAATGAAGATTCAATCTAGTGGTGTAAAAATGGCATCTAAGGCGATTGTCAATGCCACCTGTTTGACTCAATCTGATCCGTTAATCAAGTCCCAGTCAACTAACGGCCAAATCTTACATTCAACTAATAGATTAATGTAATTAGTTTTGGTCCAAATGCACTGTAATTTTACTAGAGCACGTGGGTGTCGGTTTAGTTTATCCGCCACTAAAACAAGCTTTTTTTCATTTATTTTTTATTTATTTACCCTTGCGATAATATAAACGATTTCTCGCGCTCCTTCTATGACTTCTTTATTCTCTCTTCTCCACCCGGAACTGCAATTTTCCGGCCAACCAAACACAGCAAAATTCAGTTTTCACAAGAAAATACATAACCCAAATCAAGGTTTTCTCTTTTCGTTTTTTTAATCTATTATTCTTTCTGTATATAGAGTTGTTGTAGAACATAGCTAGCTCTCTAATTAAGCTTCTGAACACTCAGAGAGAGAAAATCAAACCTTCAACGATGAACCCGCACGACAACCGTCTCGCCGATCCCACCTCCTACCGCGACCGGCGGAGGTTACTCCCTTTTCAAAGTCTAACTCTGCTCAAGATGCGATTGGTTTGTGTCTTCAATTTCTTTCCCTCTTTCTGAAACATGCATAAGATTTTTTTTTTTTGTGATTTTGTGTAGTGACTTTGTGGGCACGGTGCCGGCGCCGTCGCCAGGGATGGGCTTCCGGGGCCCAGGCTACGGCCAAGGCGAAGGTCCAGCTCCGTACGGCGTCCCGGCTCATGGAGCCGTACCGAACGTTGGGAATTTCAACGGATTTCCGCCGTTTCAGCCGCCTGTCGGTGGGTTCAATATCGGCCGAGGTGGCGGCGGTGGCGGCGAAAGGAGAGGCCGTGGCGGTGGTGGAGAGGGACGAGGGAGGGGATTTGACTTGGGCCTTGGTGGCGGGGGAGGCAGATTTGGGGGAAATAGGAGTTCCGATGGGGGTTTTGGCGGTGGGCGTGGTGGAAGGAGAGGTTTTGATGGCCGCGGCGGCGGAAGAGGAGGCAGACACGGTACGAATTCAAGAGGGGACTTGGATACCGTGGCTCTTCCCTGGCAGGATTTTGGAAATTTGGTTCCTTTTGAGAAGAATTTTTATGTAGAATCTCCTTCCGTGAGGGCCATGTCGGAGCATGAGGTGATGCAGTACCGTGCGAGGAGGGAGATCACGGTTGTAGGGCACGATGTTCCAAAGCCGATCCGGATGTTTGCAGAGGCGAATTTCCCTGGTACCTAGTTTTCTGCCCGCGGATGAAACTTTTTTACTGTAACAGCCGTGTATCAACTTTTTGTATTGGTATCTTGGGATATTGTTGTTTCATTTTTTTTTTTTTATTGCTCAAAATAATGATTGTTTACATTACAGCGTTGAATTTTTTATTGCTCAAAATAATGATTGTTTACATTACAGCGATAAATTTTTCCGGTATTTGGTTAATGTAAATTGATGAGTGTTGTTGTTGCTATGGCTGTGTATTGTATCGACTTTTTCTTTGTTGGCATTTCAGCTTTATTGATGTGTTTTCGTTATGTTTAGGTTACTGTCTCGAGGTGATTGCAAAACTGGGGTTTGTTGAACCGACACCAATTCAGGCTCAAGGGTGGCCTATGGCTCTCAAGGGCAGGGATTTAGTTGGCATTGCTGAGACTGGTTCGGGGAAGACTTTGGCATATCTGCTGCCGGCTTTGGTTCATGTTAGCGCACAACCTCGATTAGGTAAGTGTTTGCTGCATTTTCTGCTACTTAAATTGCCTTTCTTATCGAATTAAATTATTGGTTCTTACTTGAGTATCATTTTGTACATCTTTCAGTTCAAGGCGAGGGTCCTATTGTGTTAGTATTAGCACCTACTAGGGAATTGGCTGTTCAAATTCAAGAAGAGGCTGTAAAATTCGGTCTATGTGCTAATATTAGGAGTACTTGCATTTATGGTGGTGCTCCAAAAGGCCCTCAAATTCGCGACCTTAAAAGAGGTATTTTTTGGGCATACTATGAATAATTTGGAAGGTTATGAGTCTAAAAAGACTCAAGTTAGCGGAACTAAAACATAAATGCTTTTAACATATGTCAGGGGTTGAGGTTGTCATTGCTACACCTGGTAGATTGATAGATATGTTGGAAGCTCAACACACAAATCTGCGAAGAGTGACTTACCTAGTGCTAGACGAGGCTGATCGGATGTTGGATATGGGATTTGAGCCACAGATACAGAAAATTGTTTCCCAAGTATGTTTTTGCCCTCACTTCTGTAGAAAAGTTTCCTTAAGAATTTTGTTTTTGATACCTGTCTTCTTTCTCACATACTTATTTCATTAGAATTTTAACAAACTCAGATATATGTCAATATTCTAATGCTCCTACTGTAGCCATTTTTTAGATTTGTTTCTCCATGATTCATTAAGTAACACCCGGTCCTCTGACCAACAAAATATTTGAATTGAGAATTGTACATTGTAGATTCAAGTGCATGGCCAGGATATGATTTTGTTTAAGCATATGGTGATTTGAGATCTGGACATGAGCCAGTGAGTGAAAGTTCTGGCAAAGGAATGAATATGTTTTCTAAATTGCATTGAACTAAGTTTATTTTTAATGTAGATCCGACCAGATAGGCAGACACTGTATTGGAGTGCTACGTGGCCAAGGGAGGTTGAAACCCTAGCAAGGCAGTTTTTGCGTAATCCCTATAAGGTCTGTTTTCAAGTTTTCCTAAACTGACATGATGGCTCAGCTTGTACGAGGAGATGTGTAATTTTTTAAGATCTTCTTCAATGTCCACTGAATTATTGTTCGCATTTTCTAGGTAGTCATTGGATCGCCAAATTTGAAGGCAAATCAATCTATAAACCAAGTTGTTGAAGTTGTGACTGACATGGATAAATATAATAGGTTTGTCTTTAGCTTGACACATCAGGAAAACAAGGATCCTGTTTTTACTTGATGATATAATGTCGTAACTTTTCTACCTGGGCAGGCTGATAAAACTACTCAAAGAAATGATGGATGCGGGCAAAATTCTCATATTTATTGAGACAAAAAAAGGATGTGACCAAGTAACAAGGCAATTGCGAATGGATGGATGGCCTGCTCTATCCATCCATGGTGACAAAAACCAGGCTGAAAGGGACTGGGTCCTGGCTGAATTTAAGAGTGGCAGAAGCCCTATAATGACTGCCACTGATGTGGCTGCACGGGGTCTTGGTAGGATCACTGTATTTTAGGAGTCTTTTGGTTTCGTTTAGGTCTTAAAATTTCAAAGATAAGCGAGTCGCCGGCTGCTGTCCAGTTCCCTGAGAATATAACTTTGTGGTTGGGTGCGAAGGCAGGCGTCCTAATACTTGATCAAGAGATCTCTGAGTTGCATTGGAAGAAATGTCGTTTCTCATATTTCCTAGGAATCGTATCATATTCTGGCTAGACAGTATTAAAGCTCATCGCTCATTGACTTTGCCCTTCGGAAGAAAAGTTTAGTTGATCCGACTTGGACACTAATCTAAATTGTAGAGGCGGTAAGGACGTCGTGTTTTAAGACGGTTTAGTGACTGCCTTACAGATTTTGGTTTAGTTATTTATTGGAGGCGGCCACAATGGTTTAGCTCCTTTTATCTGGTGTGTAATTAACTTAATTGTACTTATCGTTGCCCATCCACTGTTCAGAGCTGGTTGTTTTGCAGCCCGGTTGACTCACACATGCTTATTGTTTTGTTGGATATGGAAGTGGTGGTGATGAAGCTGCTCCTTATCCCTGCAAAAGTAAGGTGGGCACATTTATGTGATGAATGTGTTATCTTAAATTTGATCTCCAGATCTTAGGGTGCAGGGATAAGGAGGTTTGCAGTTTTCTGCTTGTCTTGGGACTTTCTGACCTTTATTTGATTTGATCTAACTCTTGCTTTGTTGGTTGTAGATGTAAAGGACATAAAATGTGTGATCAATTATGATTTTCCGTCAAGCCTTGAAGATTATGTCCACAGGATTGGCAGAACCGGTCGTGCAGGGGCTAGGGGAACTGCATTCACCTTTTTTACGCATGCAAATGCGAAATTCGCTCGTGAATTGATCAAGATCCTGCAAGAAGCAGGTCAGGTTGTGACTCCTGCATTGTCTGCATTGGCCCGGTCAGCTGGTTCAAGCCTAGGAGGTGACTTACTATCTTTTGGAACTTTAGTTCCAGCATGTAGAAATATAGGTGACAAATTCTGACCTTGTCTTTCTGTTAGGTTCTGGCGGAAACTTCCGGTCCAGAGGCCGAGGAGGCTTTGGCAAGCGGGCGTTGATATCTGGATCAAATACTGTGTCTCTCGGTAACAAAAGACCGTGGTAGTGTTTCAAGCAGTGCTGCCGTCTTGTAGGCTCAAAGGAACCTCCGGCATTTCTTTTGCAGCCTATTATCTGCTTATCCACTATCAGATTCAGAGCCCTTAAATATTGAGTCCTGAATCCTGATGGACAACTTGTACCAGTAACAACTCCAATCTCTAGTCTGTTTTTACTTTTTACTTTTACATTTTTATTTTTTGTCAGAAGTTGCACAGGGTATTCATTTCTCCCGTAGCCTATAAGCGGTGTTGCCAATTCTGGGCCCATTTTTGGGTGTGAGATGTCAAACAGTGTATTTAACCATTGTGGTCTCAACCTTCATTGCTAACGCTTGTAATTTCATTGATTTATACAAGAGTAGAAATAAGAGCTCAGAATCCCGTGTATAATGGCCATAATTGAGGCATTGTGCTGTCAAAGCAGTTTGGACCAATTGGTTGAATCAATAACAATATAAAGTCTCACGCGATACAATACAAAGCAAGAAGCGGGTATAATGTAAAGCTTTTAACTATAGTGTTTTGAACTACTTTTCTAAACATGACATCTTTTTTTTTTTGTTTTGAAAGGATGGGAAAATATTAACTCGATTTCTTTGTTAAACAATAATGTAGTTGCAAGCATTTCCTATTGGCGTGCCATTTACATTGCTACATAATATACCCATGAGACGATTATTTCAACTTTTCTTACCATTAGAACAGAAGTTGGCTAAAAATGTACTCTGCGTCTGCGCAAGCTTCGTGCATCACCAAAACTGTAACCAGATTATTAAATTGATGATAAAATATTCCGTGCATTACCACCACACATAGTAAATAATAATGTTTAAGGTTCGTTTGCTCTGCGGATTCTAACTAGTGTAATTCATTGATAGTTCATTGGTTTTAAAATGATATTTAAAATGTGAATGTTTAACATGAAAATAAAATATTGAATTAGAGAATTTATATTTAAAAAACTATAATTTAAGAAAAAAATAAAAATGAGAAGTGTTTTTATTTTAAAAAATTATTCAAACCAGTTAGAACTTAGAGGGGAAAGAAGTTTTCAAAACTAAGAGTGTAATTGAGAACGGCATTATAACATTTAGAACTAATAAGTTTTAACGATATTACCAAACAAAACTTCATATTTTAGCCCGTTTTAAACAATAAACTATTTGCTTATTACACCTACCAAACGCCCAATCTTGTGGGCCTATAATTCAAAATTACTTATAGCCTGTTTGTTTCGATACTCAAATCATGGTTTAAATTATTTTGCTATATTATTTTCTCTCACAAAATTTAAATCTTCATGCAAATACTAATACTCTATTCAACTTTTAAAACATTCTAACACAAACCAAACAGCACATTATACTCTTGAAAACAGCTAAAATCTCCATTGCCTGGTCTAAACCGATCATCCAACATGACTTGGCTAGAACCAAATGCAGTTTTTATGATTGAAACTGTTTTCTGGTTTAAGTTTTATGAAAAAAAAATACAGTGGCAAACCATAAAAAACAATTAAAATTGTGATTGCTAAACAAGGAATAAATCATATGTAGATATTCACATCATTCCATCACGAATTTTAAAAAAAAATGCATATTCGTAAATTTACTATGACGAAAAAGAATTCCCAACAACAATGCTGAAAATGCAATTACTTAGGAATTTAATAAGATAAGACTTGTATCATTCAATCGCTAGAAACATGTAACAACATTGCCAAAAAGCCAATGACACCGTGAATCAGAAACAGCTTCGAACACTAATAAATTTCAACAATCCAATTCAGAATTCACCCTGCACTAAATCCTACGAATTTTCCCAAACAAATCAGACTTCAATACTTTATATACCCACAAATTCAAGCACATTTCCTTTCAATTAACTCTTAAAGAGAGCATAAATTCTATCAAAATCTATAATAGCATTTCCAACTTGAGTAAGATTATCAATAATATCATTTCCAATTCCAAATTGCATCAAAATCACCACTTAAAAAACTACTCAAAAAAAAATCCAACAGTCATTCAAACCAAAAAAGAAACACCATTGACAACCCTAAGCCGTGAGAACAACAGCCCCACCGGCCTCCTTGATCTTCTTCTCGGCGATCTTCGAAACAAGCTTGGCCTTCACAACGACCGGCTGATTCTCCGGCAAGACTCCTTTCCCCAAAACCTTAAAGTAGCCGAACTGCGTGACGTCGATGAGAGGGACGTTGTCCTTGGAGGCCTTGTCCTTGACGTCCTGCGGGACCATGGACCAGAGCTTGTCGATGTTGACGATGGGGCAGTAGAACTTGTTACGGAGCTTGTGGAAGTACCTCATCCCGACCTTGCCGAAGTACCCCGGATGGTACTTGTCGAAGAGGATCCGGTGGTGGTGCATGCCTCCGGCGTTTCCGCGACCGCCGGGGTGCTTCCGGTGCTTCCCGATCCGCCCGTGGCCGGCGCTCACGTGGCCTCTCTTCTTCCGGTTCTTCTTGAGCCGCGTCGTCATTGTTTTTCTCCCGCCTGCGAAGGACCTAACGGAGGATTTGGGAGTCTTTGGGGCTGCGGTGAATAAGGGGATTTCTAGGGTTTCCTGGTTATATATATACATAGAGTGACGGTGGAAATGGTGAACTGGTTATGGTATGGGCTGGGCCTTCATTGTGACACCAACATAATAGAAAATGGGCCTTCACTTTTAGCCCGTTGTAACAGGCGATACTTTCCGAATATATATTTGGGAAAGATCAGTACAAAAATTTGAATTTTACACAATTTTAAATGTCTTTCCACTTACTGTTACGTTGTTTAAATAAAATTGTTTTGTTAGATAATTATCTCCTCTTGATAAATAAATATTTCAACAAAAAAAAGCATAGAGTTTAATTGACATGAACCATAAAACTTAAGGGTATTTTTGTATTTTAAATATATTATGTAACATGGTTGTAACATTTTTTACAAATATTTTTTCTCTATGGTATAAATTAATCCAAACCTAGAATTTATGACATTCTTGTAAAGACCCCTTTTTTAAAATTAATTGTAGTAAATATCAAAGTTTTGAAAATATTTATAGTAAATTGTAAATTTATGGTGTAAATAATTTATTTTTCCCTTTATTCATATTTATAGAGTAAATAGATTTAAAGTATATATAATTTATTTACCTATTATTTACGGTGTAAATAATTATTATTTATACAATAAATAAACTACTTATCGTAAACATAATATTTAATATAAATATTTTTAAAACCTCCTATTTAATTCAAAAAGTTTCAGATTTGTGTTTTTGCGTCATTCTCTCCCAACATAACAAAGAATTAGCCTTGACATTTAGTCCATTGTCTCATATCCAATGAGAAAAGGACATATAATCTTGAAATGTTTTTGAAGTAAAAAGTATGTTCTTGAATTTTCAAAAAAACAAAAAGAAGCATATTCTTGAAACCATTGTAGTAAATAGCATATTCACTGGTAAATAATTTACACTTCATGATGATGGAGGTTTATATTTGCACTGCGATTGACCACGCTGATACAAGCTCTTGACAAGGCAACCTCGCAACAAAGCAAGAACGTGACGTAGCGGGCTCACAAACTGGAACAACTGAGCCCTTGAGAGTTGTCTCCCATGCAAGCGTTTGAATTTAAACACTGTAATATATGATAGCTTTATACTATAACACGTGTTTTTACTTGTGAGAACTTTACGTATACAGTTTAAATTCATGTGTTCGAACTAATTTGCCAAACGCATTTTCAATAGCTACATATTGTCCTTTTCAAATATTGTCGCTATCAAGTAGAAATTTTTTTATGTTTTGTGGTGTTTAATGATCTCTCTCTTTAAATTGTCGTTTCCAAGATCTTTGTTATGTTTTAAACGCGATGTTGTTTTTTCACGTCACTGCCTATTACAAGTTTCAAGACTGCTTCTTGTTTTGAGATTCTAATGTCGTTTTTTGTGTTACGTTATTCTTTTTTTTTTTTTTTTTTTTTGAGAGAGGGTTGCGTTATTCTTTATAATTGCTGTTTTCAGCTATTTTTGTTTTTATTCATATATGCAAAATTATTTAATAAGATACCTTGTTTCAAGGTCTTAATTTTTTTTTTCTTTTTGGTTTATTACGTCGTTCTTTAACTTTCAATATTCTTGATCATTGTCTGTATTATTTTCCAATTTTATCTTGTTCCAGTATCAAGTTTATTGTCGTATTCTACTGAAATAACCTTTTCTAAAGCTGTCGTTTTATGAATTTAATGATTGTCGTTTCCCTTTTCTTTTTTGGAATATATTATTTGTCGTTTTCCATCTCACGTCATCTTAACATTTTCTACGTTTCTTGTCGTCATTCATCGTATCGAAGGATTTAATTGATGTCGTCTAGAAAAGAACTGTTGTTTTATGGTCAATGTCGTTTTTCATATTCTTGTTGTTTATGAGCATTGTTGTTTTTATTATTTATGTCGCTTTCCATCTTATTTCGTGGTTATTCATATCATCGAAGATTTAATTCATGTCGTCTCGATAATAATTCTCCTTTAAATGGGCAATGTAGTTTTTAATATTCATGTCGTTTGTATCATGTCTATTGTTTTAAATTTTCATGTCGTTCCTTAAACCGGGTTCTTCCAAAATATTGTTGGTTTATGCGTAAATTGACGTTGTTCAGATTATCAACAGATTTTATCGAGGCCGTCTGGATAATAAATGACCTTTTATTGTCATTGTCGTTTTTAATATTAATGTCGTTTGAGAGCATTGCCCTTTTTGATTGACGCAAGTTGGAAAAATTTGTTAAGTGGGGCTCGTGTTTTCAATAGGAATAGGGATTTTTTTGGCTCGGACCATCGTGCGGTAGAAGTGGTTCTTGATTTTGGCTCCACACCCAAAGATCATGATCCAAAAGACAAGGGCCGTTGCTTCACCTTTGAACCATTATGGCTGTCCAAACCGGAGTATAAGGATATCACTCTTCAACACTGGAGTTTTGGAAATGTTCGGGGTGACGGTACCTTGTTGGAGGAGAACCTAGACAGAGGTGCAGCGGACCTTAAAACTTGGAGTAAGGAAGTCTTTGTCAATATTCCAAAGAAGATTATTGAAACCCAGAAGGAAATAGCAAGGTTAAACAATAGCGCTCCATGGTCGACCTATAAGGAACATCTAGAAAGGCTGTTAGAAAAAAATTGTGATGAAAACCATCATCACCCAAGATCGTTCATGTCAAATCATCAAGAATATTAATAAGATGCGGAAGCTAACCTGAATCCATAGATTGAATGTGATTCTTGAGTCTTTTGGTTGAGGATCTTCCAAGTCTGGTACGTAAATCCTCCCTATCAGAATGCTCTGTAATCTCTCTGTAGATGGGTAACAGAAAAATAATGTACATACTGACTTGGGGACCACAACCTCTTTATATAATTGCTAAACCCTAGCAATTATCCTTAATTACCAATTTAGCCCATCATAAAATTAGTAATTATATTTTGGTCTCTACACATAGGAGGCCCATACTTAATGATGCATTAAAAGCCCAAAACACAAATTGATAACTTTTAATTGGGCAACCTTATTGATAGCATTTAATTCATATTTATTTAATATATTGGCCCATAATTGGATTTTGATCCAACAATCTCCCACTTGGGCTGTATATGAAACTTTATAAATGTGAATTATACCTTATGAGCTCATGAATTTTGCTATCAAAACCTTATGCACCTGTAACGCCCTGAAATTTATTTAATGTTAATGTAATATAAATGATGAATTAGTGTGTCATAATTAATGTTTTAACATAAATTTGATTATTGGGTTGGATTTTAAAATTTTGGTTGTTTTGTTAAACTGAAGTGTTCAAATGATTTCTTATTTGTTTTAAAATGATGTTTTGAGTTTTAAAACACAACAATTTGTAAAATGTTAAAAATACTCCGTTTTACAAAACCGTGGGCGGCACATGGTTTTCGCACAGTAAAACCGCCCACCGATTTTCTCTATTTATTTCCTTCTTCTCTCTCTCTCTCTTCGCTCAGCTCCCTCACTCTCTCTCTCTTCCCTCCCGTGGTTCCCTCTCGGCAGCCCTCTCTCTCAAATTTCTCTCTCAAATTTTTGAAACCAAATTCGAATCCAAGCTTCGGGATAGAAAGGAGGAGGCTCGGGGACGTGATTTAGCAACCGAGAACGCAGATTGAAGCTTCGATTCGAGGTTAGATTCAAAATTTCTAAACTTTTTTCAAAAATTTCAATTTTGTGCATTTTTGAAATTTAGGGTTGTTTAAGCTTAGAAAACCGTGGGTTTGAGTTAAATGAACTTAGAACAACTAGAATCTAAGCTTAGATTGAAGAAAAACAAATCGGATTCAAGATTTTTCATTTTTATCCTCATTTTCTCATTTTTGAATTTTTGAGGATTTCGAGTTTAAATCTTGTTTAAATGAGTTCAAACATGTTCTAGTATGTTTTTCTATCAATTATGATTGTTTTTCATGCCTGGGATTTGAGAAAAACAGGTTAGAATCAAGATTTGAATTTTGGGGATCGAGAAACCCATGGCTGGGATTTCTGGATTTTTCCAGTTCGGCAGGCCGGTGTTCTTTCGATCGGTAGGTCGAACCTGGGGAAGTGTTCGGCCGACCGAACTTTGCTTCCGGCAGGCCGAACTGTGCAGTTCGGCAGGCCGAAGCAGGGAGTCCGGCAGGCCGACCGAGGCATGGAAAATTTTGTGATTTTTCACCATTTTCACTGTTTTGAACCCTGATTTAAATTCTAACATTATAGGATGATTTTAAAGGTACAAATGGCACACTAGGACATCATGAAATGGTTCCGTAACATAGAATGTCTCGAACTAGATATTGATCGACTTAGTTTGTATCTAGGATCGTTCGTGGTTCCGTGGAGCTAACGTATAGCGGACCGGGATTACGGTGTGGGGCACCGACATGAGTATTGAGGTAGGACTTCTATCCTATTTCTTTGGTAGCCTGGTTTTGAAATGATTTGGCTTTGAAAAGGATTTCTATCAAAATGTTTTCAACGGTTGTTTGAAAATAGATTTATCGGTTATATTTTAGTATACCGTGATTTGAAATGAACTTCATAATGAATGTAAATGACAACACTCGGTAATTGGGTTTTGAATGATAATGATGATAAACATAAAGGCATGATGCCATATCAGAGATCGGGTCGTGTAGCGATCGACCTTGGGGGTGATATCATGGTTTGCCTAGGTAAAAGAAAAATGGTGTTTTCGATTGTACGAGTAGACTGTTCTGTGTCAGAACGGCTCTACTCAATTTATGCATTTATTTATTTATTTATTTAAGTTTTCTTTTAAGTACTCCTAACAATGAAATGTTTCTTTAAATTAAATTATTTTATAAAACATAGTCCTACTGAGCCTTTCGCTCACGTTTTATTGTTTTAAATTTTCCCCCTCTAGGTGGTTTCCCATTTAGGTTTGGAGAGGATTCTTCGGACCGAACTCAGGAGCAATAGGAGGGTTGATTTATATTTCGTATTATTTAATCAAGGCATGTAAGAGTTAACTTTATTTGTACTTGGACTGTAATTGTATTTATGATATTGTCAGAACCATGTGTGTGCACAAGTTGTGGGTTGTGGAACCCATACTCGCGGTTTTTATTTAAATTTTATTACTCGTTTAATATTTATAAATTCTTTTATAAAAATGTGGTGGAAATCTTCTTATTTCTCATGTAATTTGATCCTTAAACCATTGATTTTAATTAAATTCTCTTTTAATTAATCTAAATATTCCGCCACGTCACCTCCCGTACTCCGGGGCGTGACAGCACCTCAACAATCTTGTCCATTAACCATATCAATATAGGACTAAAGCGACCTTCGTTACATATGTCGTAACTAGACCCATCAATGATCACATATACCAACACAACTAATGACAAGATCAAGCATGGATGTGTAGCATGGAAATTTCATGCAATGTGACCTTACACATGCCTATTTCCAACTGGTCCACCTGAAAACTTTAGTGAGATCAAACCATACCAAAATCAGAGTGTGAATAAACTGAAAACTTTATTTCTGCAGAAAATAACCTCAAAATATCCATAAACTGAAATAACTGAAAAATGTCTATATCATAAGAGCATTTAAAATTACAAACTCCCACTAAAACTAAATATCTTGAAATGATATGACACCCATACGAGCAGTGTGCTCATGAAACATTTTGGGTGGCAATCCTTTAGTAAGCGGATCCGCAATCATGGAGTTTGTGCCGATGTGCTCTATAGACAACTGTCTACTCTGAACTCTTTCTTTCACAACTAGGAACTTGATCTCTATGTGCTTTGACTTCGTCGAGCTCCTGTTGTTGTTGGAATACAAAACTGCTGACTTATTGTCACAGAATATCTTGAGTGGTCTTTGAATACTGTCCATTATACGCAGCCCTGTGACAAAATTTCGCAGCCATATTTCATGATTGGACGTCTCATAACATACTATGAACTCTGCCGCCATTGTAGAAGATGCTATAAGAGATTGTTTAGCACTCTTCCAAGAGACAGCACCTCCAGCCAGAAGGTAGACATAGCCCGATGTAGATTTCATACTATCTTGGCATCCAGCAAAATCAGAGTCAGTATACCCAATGATCTCAAGCTGTTCTGATCTCCGATACGTGAGCATGTAATTTTTTGTTCTCTGAAAATACCTCAAGACTCGTTTGGCTGCTACCCAGTGATCCTTTCCAAGATTGCTTAAGTACCTGCCCAACATCCCTGTAACGTACGCAATATCCGAACGCGTACAAACCTGAGCATACATTAGACTCCTTACTACTGACGCAAAAGGAATCTTCTGCATTTCCTTAACCTCAAAATCATTCTTAGGGCACTGATTGAGACTAAACTTGTCTCCCTTAGCCACAGGGGTATCACCTGGTTTACAATCCTGCATGCCATATCTCTTAAGAATCTTTTCGATATAGCCCTTTTGTGATAATCCTAAAGTACCCCGAGAGCGATCCCGGTGTATCTGTATACCCAACACAAAAGAGGTGTCACCAAGATCCTTCATCTCAAATTTCTTTGATAGAAATCTCTTGGTTTCATGCAACAAGCCTATATCGTTGCTGGCAAGCAAAATGTCATCGACATATAAAACCAGAAAAATATACTTACTCCCACTGAACTTGTGGTATATACAATCATCTACCAAATTCATCTCAAAACCGAATGAGATGATAACCTGATGAAATTTGTAGTACCATTGACGAGAAGCTTGCTTAAGCCCATAGATAGATTTCTTTAATTTGCAAACCATCTTCTTTGCATCTCCTGACACAAAGTTTTCTAGTTGCACCATATAGATTGTTTCATCAATGTCACCATTGAGGAACGCAGTCTTAACATCCATCTGATAAAGCTCAAGATCAAATGTGCCACTAATGCCATTATAATCCTAAAAGAGTCTTTCGAATAAACCGGAGAGAAAGTCTCTTTATAATCAATGCATTCTTTCTGTGTAAAGCCTTTAGCGATAAGACGAGCCTTATACCTCTCCACATTGCCTTTCGAATCCCTTTTTTTTTTTTTTTATGCGGCGGCCTCTGTGGCCGCCGCTTTCTTGCCCCGCCGCGGCCTTTGTCTTTCCGGCGCAGCCTCATAGCCAGAGGCCGCAGAGTCCCTCGTCGGTGACGGTAATGATGCCGCCAGTTTCCTTATTCCCGAACCAGGAGACCCAAAAAAAAACTTGATGTATACAAAACATTACATAACTATTTTATGTTTCCTTTTCTTTTCTTTTCTCGACGAGAGAGTGTGAAAGCAATTGAAAGCAATTGAAAACAGAACATTTAATTGATCGGACTTTTCTTTTCGGCAAGCGTGCCGTATAAACGCATAAAGAAACCGAATTGTATTCAATAGAAATTCAAACAATTGTTCTCAAATTCAACAATTTTATAAAACCATAGATTGTTAAATTTGAGAATTTTTAATGAGAATCACATATAGAAAATTATTGATCTCAATGATTCAACATGAAGAGGCTCTAGATACCACTTGTTAGAATAAAATTGTGATTAAAACCATCATCACCCAGGATCGTTCATGTCAAATCATCAAGAATATTAATAAGATGGGGAAGCTAACCTGAATCCATAGATTGAATGTGATTCTTGAGTCTTTTGGTTGAGGATCTTCTAAGTCTAGTACGTAAATCCTCCTTATCAGAATGCTCTGTAATCTCTCTGTAGATGGGTAACAGAAAAATAATGTACGTACTAACTTGGGGACCACAACCCTTTTATATAATTGCTAAACCCTAGCAATTATCCTTAATTACCAATTTAGCCCATCATAAAATTAGTAATTATATTTTGGTCTCTACACATAGGAGGCCCACACTTAATGATGCATTAAAAGCCCAAAATCCAAATTGATCACTTTTAATTGGGCAACCTTATTGATAGCCTTTAATTCACATTTATTTAATATATTGGCCCATAATTGGATTTTGATCCAACAAAGGCTAGACAAAGAGCTTGATTCCCTCTTGCCTTGTAAGAATATTACTGGAATCAGCGCTCCCATGCGGACCGGTTGAAAGGGGGACCGCAATACAAGATTTTTCCATAAGAAAGCTAGGCAAAGAAATGAAAGGAAGTCCATCCGGGGGATCGAAGCGGCCGATGGGACATGGGTGAGTAATGAGGAAGACATTGTTGAGGTGATGGAGAGCTATTTCACAAAAAATTTTACTTCATCAATACCGAGACAGGATGAGTTAGAGAAGGCCCTGCAGGGGATTGAAAGAAGAATCTCAACAGAGATGCTTTTAGTGGCGGAGGATGTTAAGACCACGGTCTTAACATGAATGCGTGGAAAGCTCCAGGCCCTGATGGTTTCCATGTCGAATTCTTCCAAGAGAACTGGGAACTCATTGGAGCGGACGTGACAGCAGTGTGTCTTCAAGTTCTTAATGGCCATAAATCAGTAAGTTCCTTGAATGACACTCATATTGTATTTATCCCGAAAGTAAAGACGCCGAATAAAGTGGGGGAGTATAGACCAATTAGCCTCTAAAATGTTGTTTACAAATTTATCACAAAGACTATGGCTAATAGGCAACAAAGTGCATTTGGGGCACCTTATCACAGACAATATCATTGTAGCTTTTGAGACATTGTATACCATAAGGAGGAAAACGGGGGGTAAGAAAGGGTGGATGGTGTTGAAATTGGACATGAGCAAAGCATACGACCGAGTGGAATGGCAGTTTCTTCAAGCTGTCATGTCAAAGCTTGGGTTCTCGGGCAAATGGATAGAATGGGGTATTAGACTGTGTTTCGACGGCTAGATTCTCCTTTTCAATATATGGTAGTCCGGAAGGAAATGTCATCCCCTATTGAGGTTTAAGACAGGGGTGCCCGTTGTCTCCTTATTTATTCCTCCTTTGTGTTGAAGGTTTTTCTGGCCTACTTCGCAAAGCGGACGAGTCATGAGTCCTAGAAGGAGTGGTGTGTGCTCGAAGAGGCCCTCAGATCAATCAAATCCTCTTTGCGGATGATAGTATAGTTTTTTGCAAGGCGGATGAACGAAGTTGTAACTCAATTAAGGAGGTTCTTACAGAGTATGAAAAGGCTTCGGGTTAAGTCATTAATTTCCAAAAATGGGCAGTAGGCTTTAGTCCTAACCTTGATCCGTCTATACAGGGATTGATCCTTGACCTTCTTCAGCTACCCACGAGATGCTGCTCATGATTCCTACTTAGGATTGCCTTCTTTTATTGGTCGGAACAAGAGGAGGATTTTCAATTCTATCAAGGACAGGGTTTGGAAGAAACTCCAAATGTAGAAAAGCAAAGTGTTTTCGGTTGGAGGATGGGAAGTGGCAATTAAGACTATAGCCCAAGCAACCTCCACTTATACCATGAGTGTATTCAAGCTTCCTTCCATTTTTATGTGTTGAAATCCAATCACTCATCTCTAGATTTTGGTGGGGTGGTCACGGGGATGATCGCAAAATCCACGTGATACCATGGGACAAACTATGTCGGCCTAAGTTTTAAGGAGGAATGGGGTTCCAAGACATAATACCCTTCAATAAAGCTTTAGTGGCAAAACAAGGATGGTGAATTTTAACATGTCCCAATTCTACCATGGCTTGGGTATTAAAAGCTAAATATTTCAGTAACTCTTCTTTTATGGAAACCACTTTGGGTCATAATCTGTCGTTCGTGTGGCGTAGTATTATGTGGGGTCGAGAAATTCTAAGAAAAGGAGTTAGATGGAGAAAAGGAGACAGTCAGAATATCCGTGTGTTCCACGACCCTCCTTCTTCCGGCCTGCCATAGTTCCTGAACAAGAGAATGAAAACTTAAGAGTGGCGGAGTTGTTCAGTAATGGTAATTGGGATAGGACTCAAATTTGCCATCATCTTTGGGCCATCGATCAGGAACCCATTTACAGCATTCCTCTTAGTTGAAGATCGCGAGCTGACTGCATGATATGGCACTATGATGATCGAGGTCTGTACACAGCCAGATCGGGGTACAAGCTGGAAATGACTGGCTGAACGGTGACTAGCAGCTCCAAATTGGGGGCTGATTACAAGAGGTGGAAACGAATGTGGAAGCTAAAAGTCCCCAGCAAGGTGAAAATAAACATTTGGCGTGCATTCCATGAAGCTCTTCCATCTAGAGCTCAATTGATTAAAAGAGGTGTCAAGTGCCATCCCAGATGCCCCAGATCACAATTCACTCTTTGTGGTATTGTCAGGTGGCGGAAGAGATTTGCAGGAGGTGCTGCTTGTGGCACAAATCAAGCAAATTATGGATTCCAGCGATGGACTCTGGAATCAGATGCGGTTAATGTGGTGCGTAGCATCCAAGATCCTCCCAGTCAGAGCCCAGGGTTTAACATCATTGCAGATGTAAAGGATTTTATATCTCAACCACAAAGTGGCACAGTTTGCTACGTCTGCTGGATTGGGAATGAGGAAGCCTAGTTTCTTGCCAATCATGCCTTTACACATTTACGTTGATTTAATTTGTTGTGATTCTATTTGCAATGTAATAGGACATTATGTAAGACGTGATCTTTCTATTTTCCAAAGAAGTTTAAACTTTCTCCTCAAAATAATAATAAAAAAAAGCATATTGTTTCTTATCTTAACGTTTAGAACCTATTTGGAATAGCTTGTACTCTTATTTTTAAGCAGAAGAAAAGAAAAGTTATATATTTTTAATCGATGTTTGAATAGTGCATGAATAAGTGTCTTTTGATTTTTAAAAAGCTTTTAAATTTATTTAGTTAAATAAGTTAAAAGTTGTTATTGTTATAAAAATTATGTAATATAAGGATGTAAAGAAGGTTTGTAATTTGTTATTCCTAAACATAAGATTAAAAAAGTAAAATAAAAACCTTTTATAAACGTCAAATTGATGATTTCTTTTAAAAGTGTTTATAAAAAATAACTTGTACATCTAAACAAGTCCAAAAGCAATTTTTGGGCCAATATAGCGTAAAATAACTTATTTTAAACTATTATAAATATGGCCTTAATGTTGTTCTTACATGTTATGTTATAGCATTTTATAGTGTCCTCTTTCTCTCTCTTTTTCCTTTACTGATTCTTCTCTCTTGTCTTGCTCAATTATGATCTTGTTTCACTCCCTATTTACGATTTTTTATGTAGTTGTCGCTTTAACTGAACTTAATTATATAACACCTTGAACTTATTTTTAACTTTTTATCAAATATTAAAAAACCTCAAACAGTTTTTTCTTATGTGTGAATTATTATATTTGTTAGCCGGATCTAAAGCCTTTCGTCTTCTATTATGTATGACTTGAATAGTATGTTGTTCTCTTCTGTTTGTTAGACGAAAGTTTTTTCTCATATTTTTTTTGTACATGTTAGTTTCGGGCTTGTTTGACACATTATACTGTATTGCATTATATTGTATTGTATTATATTTTATGTGTATAATACAATACAATACAATATAATACGGCATACCAAATATACTGGAAGAGATTAATGGGCACATGATAATGGTAAAAATTACAAAAAAAAGAAAAAAGATAATTTTTTTTAAGAAAATTACATGATATGCCACACTTTTAAAAGTTGTAATTATTTGTATCACACTTAGAAAAATTTATGCCACGTTATCATTCATATTATATATTACGTTATGTCATAAATAAACATATGTGACATATTTATGAAAATTTTCTTATTTTTTTATATTTGTTTGAACCATAGTTAGCTATATTTTTCTTCATCATAATTTGAATGAGAGATGATATTTTTATGAAGGTGGCATTTGAATATTCATTCATGTGAAAGATTTTATCCTAATGTATAGATAAAAGTTGTAGGAGTGAATAACCTAATTTATAAGCGGTCCTCAACCTAATTTAAACAAAAGTCAAAATAGCTTAGTTCTACGAAACTATCCTCGATTTTAAATCTCCTTATATGTCGTTCCATAATTCCGCTGGCTTCACCACTAAAGCATGAATTTCTACATTTTTTTTTTTAAAAGAAAGGAGAAAAAAATATCATGTTTTGACCACAAAACAGTTGTTGGTGGTCTCATGTGATTTTAAACGTCCTTGACTAAAAGAAAGCATCATTGCATATCTCCGTGAGTCCGTCCCCTTTCATACTTTAAAATCACATTTTCCCTTAAAGCTTATCCACAAGCGTCTTTTTGCAACGGACTTTTCTAGCATGTTTTTTAATTTTAAATTTGGTCAAAACAATATATTAAAATAAAAAAAATATAAAATTGAAAGAATTTAACACAAAGTTAATGGTTTAACTTTCCTTTTGGCTTACCAATTTGTACTCTTCAGTTTAAATTATCTATAATATAAAAATCTTAATATTTATAATATAAAACTAAAAACAGCTATAATATAAAAGTCACAACAACTATAATGTTTTAAATAAAAAATTATTCAAATAATTAATTTGAACTCTTTTTCCATCACCCTTTAAAATAGAATCCTATTGATACGGTGAGCTAGGCTACAACCTCGGTGGTCTACACACAAAAATCATGCCATAGCTTAGAAATTATCATATCAGCCATATTGGTAATCAATCTTTGGGAGAACAACTTGACATATGTGTGTGTAGCTTATGCCAACCTATAAGGTATTTGATACGATAGTTATAAATATTAGTTAAAATTATAAACACGGTAACATATAAGAGATTTATACTGTAGTAATTTTTTTTGTTTTTACTATAACATGCAAGAGCTTTACACTATTTTTAACTAAAAAGTTGATTAAAACTAACTAACACTAAACAGACTATTTTATTTTTAAAAGTAGTGATGTGGCTAGCTGTATAAGCAAAAAAATAAAAAAAAGAAAAACTTTTTTTTCCACCGGTCTGTGGCCCAGCCCCCTCAGTGGGGTGGGCCCCACCTGATGGGTCTCACGTGAGACCCATCAGGTAGGGCCTACCCGACTAAGGGGGCTGGGCTATAGCCCTGTCGAGATATATAGTATTGTCTTAAAAAAATAAAAAAAATTGTCAAGTCCCTGTATGGCAATAATGACGTGGAAAATGACAGGGCATAAAAATGACTAAAAAAAAGTAGTAGATAATGGAACAATAACACAAAAAGCTACGGTCAGTACACATAAAGGTGACAATTACACTTCGGCTTGTAATTTTGTGAAATGAGAACGCATGAAAGCTTTCATTATTATTAGCCAGCTCTGCGAGCCAGTGATGAAGACAAGACCAGATCCAACATCAGAGTTGAGCCGCGACATGGGCCACAGGTGGTGGGTTTGGTTCCACTTCGGACAAAATATACATGTCATGCCAAACAGAACAACATGGAACTAGAAAGCGTTGCAGAAAATATATCAGCACAGCATTTTTTATATCTTCTGTGACATAGGCCATGGGGACAAGTTTTGTTTGTTAGCCAGGAAAAAATGAAAAAAATCTTGGGACCAGGTGATCTCAATCCATGGCTCCTACATGTATCTAGTCAGCATCCCATATATTCCAGCTCTATGTTTAGCAATTTTTCAATATGTGGTTTTTGAATTAGCTAACTTATAGGGTGTTTGAGATATAACGTCTAAGAATTTCTAATGCATTAAAAATACATGAAGTTAAGGATTATATCAATACAAAAAGTACAGTTTAAGAAAAAATACTATATAATAATATAAAAAATTATATAATATTAGAATAATACAGTATAAGAATTAGACTATTTAAGGTCATGCAGTATAAAAATTAGATTGTTTTAGTTAAAGCAGTATAGAAAGAATACTGCAAAGTGAAAACGCAGATATGAGAAAGGTTATGTTTGGCCTCCAAAAATAAACCAAAGGCAAGTAAAATATTTTATACAGTTTAGGAATATTTTTTTGCACTGATTTTACCACTGCAGTATAAAAAAATACTGTATGGTGAAAAATGACATAATGTAAATTTTTTGGGCCTCACATAATGGACACCCACTTGAATTCTATTGGGCCACCAAGCCATGAAAGGTGGCCCAATCCCATTATGCCACAAGGTAACATAATGGATTACCATGAGTCACCCATTGGATAAGTATGCATTTACTGAGAGTTTAGCCAAAAATCTCCCATTTTCTTCTTCCTCCCAAACCGGCAGCCATGGTTGGACCCCTCCAAGAATTTTTCAACTTCCCATCTTTGCAAAACTAACCCCAATTAAGTTGAAGACGTGAAGCCCAAGGTTTTTTATCAAGTTTTAAGGTAAAACCTTAACTTTTTTTTAAAGGTTTTTCATGGTTTTTCTTGGGTTAAGGAAAGAAAGTTAATTCAAAGCATTTTTGTATGAGAAAATGCTTAGGAAAAATGCTTTAAAGGAGCTCTTGGAGGGCTAGAATCCAAAAGTGCTGTTTAGGGTAAGTTTTGAATTTCAAAGTTTTGAAATTTTATGAATTTTGTTTTGATTTTTATTCTTTTAAACCCATGTGCGTTCTTGAGCATGTATTAGATAAAATTTCATATCTATGTGATGTATGACATGTGTAAGTTGTGAAATTTTGGTTTAAAGTGCAAAATACTAGTTTTTGCAAAAAGTGTTATTTTTGTAATTTTATGTTTGTTTTAGCAAAAGTAATGTTTGAGCATGAGAATGATTTGAATAAGGCATGGAACAGTTTTTGCAGGGGCAGATTTGCAATTTTAAAATGGATTTCTATAAAAACGCCCTAGGCACTAAATTAAAAGAAAAAGTTTTTTCTTGGCAGAATTGAAAAATGGCAAAAAGGCCCCTATATAGTCAGATTTTCACAAAAGTTAAAACACAAAAGTTGTAGATCTCAACGAAACTGTTAGGTATTGTGAACAGTTGATCAAAAATCTCAATTGATGGTGAGATTTTGATTTTTCAAAGAAATTGTGAAAATTGTGAAAAATTTTAAAAGGGCAAAAATATCATTTTTCCAAAGGATTTTGAATATGGTACTTTAAGAAAAAATGTTCCTCATGAAAAATGGGGACTAATGGTGTAAAAAGATTATTTTTGGTCCCAGAGGCAAAAATGTAAATATTTTTGTATTTCGGACCAAAATCGTAAATTATGTGAAAACTAAGTTTTCACTAAAGAACATTGGTTTTCTATACTGCTATAGGTAGTAAGTGTTATAGATGCTAAGTTTTAAGGATTTAAAGTTCAGTCGAGGAATGAATGAAAGAAAAAAGAGTTATGGGCAAAATAATCATTTTATGAAAAATGCCAAAACGGACCCGAAATGCCGATGTCCAGAAACGCTTTTTAGTGGGAATTTTTCCATAATATGTAGATAATTGAACGTTAAAGTTGTAATGAGTTTTATAGAGTTACGAAGTTGAAGAAAAACCTGAAAAGGGTAAAAAAAAAAAAGGTCATTTTTACGAAAACGGCTAGAATGGAGTCGAACACTCCGAATTAGCATAACGTTCTTAGACGAAAAATGTTCCGTAATACGTTAAGTAATGTAACCGTCATGTGTGACGAGAGATTTAATAAGAGATGTTCAAGTAAACGAAAGGTAACCCAGTGGGTTACAAAATTAATTGAAGGAAAAGGGGTAAACCGATAGTACACAAGTCAAGTTAAAAGGAAAGAATGGTTAATGTTTACGTTTTATTATCAATCAAGTGAGTTGATAAAAAGAAAGTTAATTAATGAGTCGGCTGTCGTATAATCAGGACATAGAAGCCAACCAATAGAAGAAAAAGGAACGACAAAGAAACGGAATAGAGAAAGCTAGGGCATAGCCCGGATAAGTTCAGACTTCACCTACAGCATAAAGTAAATGATTTTTAAATGCTTATTTATATGATTTGCAAATATGTTTGCCATTGTTATGCAAGTTGTTTTTAAAGTATACTTGCATTTATTATACAAAAAAGTTCTAAAGTACAAAATAAGGTTTGCAATGAATTTACAACCGTTCTGTTTAAAGTCTATTTGCATATTGATATGCATAATATTTTTAAAAAGTTCAAGTAATGATATTTAAAGTATTTAAAGTATGTTTTGCATTATGACAATGCATAATGTTTTATAGTTTAAATTATAAGTTTTATAATGCATTTGGTATGCAATAAGTTGCAATTATTGTGCAATAAGTTTCAGAATAAAAGTTATGATTTACAAAATGTGATTGCTTTATATGATGCATTTGTTACGCAATAAGTTGCTTTTGTTATGTAATAAGTGTTAGAGTACAAGTTATGAATTGCAAAATGTGTTTGCGTTTTATGTAGCATTTGTTATGCAATAAGTTGCATTTGTTATGCAATAGATTTTACAATATAAACTATGAATTGCAAGTGTGTTTGCATATGATGTGATTGCGTTTGTTATGCTCACTCAAGTTATAACAAGGTAACATAAAGAAAAAGAAAAAAGTGTCGTACCAACCTCCTCGTTGTGAGGTAATGAAAGTAAAGTTAAAGTTGGACCTCCTAAATGTGAAGTACATGACTTCGAAGTTCGATGGTTTTAAGTCTTCCACAAGAGTGGCATCACATTTATGATCTCATGATTAAAGATGTTCGTATGAACACTAAAGGTTATAAGATATAGAAAGTTAATGAACAAATGATGAAAAGTTAAAGTAAGATAAGGAAAGATAAGGAACAAGGATAGAAAGTTAAAGTAAGATAAGGATAGTTAAAGTAACAAAAGAATATTTATAAAATGCTTATAATTGAAGTTTATAATTGAGCATAAATAGAAACATGCATTTTGATTTTACTGTTTTTCCTTGTTATGAAACATTTATATGCTATGGAAAATATTCTAAGCAATGTTTTATATTAAGTGTTTATAAAAACATAAATGACATTTATGAAGAGTAATATGAGGATTGTTTTATGTTAAATATTTTATGAAAAACGTTATAGAAATGCTTTATGAAAACGTTTATGAGAAACGTTTTAGAAATGTTTTATGAAAAATGTTTATGAGAAATGTTTTAAGAAAAACGTTTCCATGAGAAAATTTTCTAAAGCATGTTTTAAATGAATTGTGAGAATATGTTTGAACTTACTGCACGAAAACTTATAAAAAGTTTTTTCATGCTATAGGTAGTATGTGGGCGACCAGTAGATCCCGTTAGAAGAGCTGGATGCTGCGGAGGATGGATGCGAGAATTTGGGTATGGTTACCATTACAGTTTACTTCCGCTACACAAAGGAAAGGTTTTCCACTATTTAATGTAATGTTTTCAAAGTATTGAGAAAATCACATTTTTAATAAATGTATTTAAAGTTTTACGATATATTTACGAAATGTTTTATTTTCTTATAAAGTTAAGTTTTGATCAATGATTTAGTAAATGTTTCTTATTAAGTTTTAAGAAACGATTTGAAATAGTTTTAAAGTCAAGTGTTGAGCGATGCCTCAACTTAAATGGCAACAGAGATCGCAACAGTTTTTAAGTACGTTTAAAGAATATTTAAAGAAAAAAAATTTATTTGAGTATTTTTCTTACTAAGTAAGTAAGAATACTGTTTAAGAATGATGTTTAAATAAGTAAAATGACTATCTAAAAAGGTGGGTCGTCACATGAGAAGTATGATTAGCGTTGATATTTTTAAACTGAAAACTATAATATGTGAGAACTTTACATTGTACTTATTTTTTTTGACCACTATAGATGTGAGAGCTTTACACTGTGGCAAATAAAAGTTTTGGTTGAAACTGATTTTGACAAACACCCTTTTAGTATGTGTTTGGACAATTGGTTCAAAATAATTGGTTTAAGCTCAAATAGTATAAAACTCTATATTGTTATAATGTAAAACAAAAATAAACTATAATGTAAAACTCTCTATTGCTAAAATATTTTTAGCCAATTAGTTCAAATCAAAGTTTCCAAACACTATCTTATTAGGTACATTTGTTAACATATTTAATCTACCATGATAGAATATAGTGGGAAATGTTAGTTTGAATAGGAGAACAAATAAATAAAAATGAAAATCATTGATTATATTTTCAGTGTTATACTTATCCGTTTAAAAATGAGATAAGAAGTAAATTACTACTAATTGACAATTGATTTCATTTTTTTCCTCTCTTAATATTGATTAAAATCAATAATAATGTTTATTAATGTAGTTAGTCAAATGCTCTCACCTAATTAAAAAAGGCAATGCACAAAGAAGATTTGCTGTTATTTTTCATAAGTTGAGAGTAGTATAAATTTGTTGTTCACTTCTATCAAGGTGTTAGGATTAGCATTCTATTTTGGGTAAATTCTTCAGTAATTTTCAACCTTTCGCGTAACTGAACATTTAGTCTCTAACCTTTTATTTTTGATTTATTAGTCTCCAATCTTTAGTTTTAGTTGCTAAAGGATCAATTTAATAGTCAAACAGTTAATTTTGGACCCAAAAAAGTGACCAATTGATCCCTCAAAGTTATCAAAAAATGATAAAATGATCCCTAAAGTTATCAAAAAGGTGACAAACTGATTCTTAAAATTAACAATTTAACCATTAAATCGGTCCCTTAGTAACTAAAATGAAAGATTGGAGACTGATAAATTAAAAATAAAAAATTAAAGACTAAAATCACACTTTTATAAAAAGTTGAAAACTAATATGACAATTCACCCTTCTATTTTTTCATTCTCTAAATTGCGTGGGTCTCACCTAAGCTATGATTCCTAATTTTATAAAGATGCCAAGTGGGATGTTAGGACTAGCATAGTATTTTTCTCAGTCTCTAAAATGTGTAGGTGTTATCCAACTAGTTTCCTAATTTATAAAAGGTAATTAGAGCAAATTATCCTGAAACTTTTAGGTGATTGATTACAAGAGTGTTTGGTAGTTGTAGTTTAGACCACTTTCTCAGTTATAAATAGTGTAAAGCTCTCACATGTTACAGTACTATTAAAAAAATTACTATATTATAAAGCTCTTACATGCTACAATAAAAACAGTTCTAAACAACGATTCTAATCACTTTACCAAACACCCTATACTTGACCATCAATTTTTTTTTTTAAATTTTGACAATTAGTCTCTTAGACTCTTAACCCAGTGGTAAATATTAAATCTGGTGACAACCATTTAAAATTAGACAAAAAAGAGCATGTGCCTCGTGAATTACAGTTCGAGAGTAATTTGGTAGTTATAGAAAACTAAATATTATAAATGTAATTAAAAAAAAAAAGAAAAAGAAAAAGCTTTTCCTCGCCAATTTATTGGGAACACCGACAACCTCTGCAAGAACACAAAAACTTCTACATTCTACTTTTTGAATTGAAAGTGTTGAACTTAGGTATTAACAACATTTGTGATTAGAAAACATAAGAAAGTGTAATTCTGAAATAATATAAGAATGTCTATTTTAAGATAATTATGATACTATGAATTAATAAATAAAATCAGACAAATAACTTCTAGTCTGATACATAGTTTGAACCAAGAAGTTTTGGTTTAAACTAATTTATATGGTATTTGACAATATGAATTGAAACTAAAACTTTTGGTTATTATATTATAAAGCTCTCACATGCTTCAATGTAAAAAAAAATATGTTACTATGTAAAGCTCCCACATCTACAGTATTTTTAATCAAAGTCCGAATTAAATGGTTAGCCGACAAAAAGTTTGTTGAAGATCATTTTCCTTTATTATTCCTTTATAAATGTACAGACACTAGATAGGAAGCACAAATACTTTTTTTTTTTTTTCATTTCTTTCAAACAATACTATTAAGACACAAGTGATGTTAAATATCATACACTGGTGAAAGATTGATCTCATAATATAGAATCACAGATAAGACATACCTTTTATTAGTTGTGGTACTTAACATCAATGATGCCCAAGTACTTTTTTTTCATTCTTATTCTTATGACACATCTTTAATAATTAGGATCATTAAAGTCGGACCAGAAAAAGAAAATTACAAAATTTAAACTCAAGCAAATAGTTCAAACCCACTAAACTAATTAACATCATTTTTGTGCCCAAAATCACATTTCTTGCTATATTGTACTCCTTCCATGGCAAATTATTGGACATTTCGATATGTTATAGACCAAGCAAAAGCAAACAAGGCCTACCAATTTGCTTTTGGATTTTGGCCAAGGTGAATGGCCCCACTTGCTGTACTCCATGATGCTTCTCACAGCCTTACAGGTTGGCTATTACATTTATTTGTAGCAATTTGCTATGGATATTTGTACAATTTCTATCTATTCATTTACTTTTTTTTTTTTTTTTGGGGATTTGAGAATGAGCATTACGTACGTACAATTAAAATAAATATTAAAAGTTGGAATAAGTTCATGACGAATAATCAGATATTGTTTCAAAGAAAGTAAATCAAGCTAGCTACTATGGAGTTTCATGAATTGAACCTGGCTCAATTTGGTTGAAATAAATAAACATATAAATAAAGAGCGATCAGATAGATGTTGAGCTTAAGCCTTGAATATGCAATGGTTTTCCACTTTTAATGAAATATAATTCTTATGATACGTGTAGTTCAATATATGATTTGTTCCTTTAAATATTGATCTCCGAGTATAATATTTTAGAATAAAACCATTTGCATTCAATAATCCGTATCATATGCTCCGACACAGCAAGGATATGTGCTAAGAACCAAGATTGATTTTTTTAAAACTTCACTGGCAATAATTTGGCTCGCGAGTTCCAAACGAGGTGTTTTGAACTTTTACGATTTGAAATAAAAAATTTGAAAAATATTGTTTAAAACTTTGGTTCAAATTAAGAGGGGTGTTAAATCCTGCATTGAGATTTTTATTGGTTCGAAATGTAAATTATTAGTTTGAATCGAGTTTCAAAAATACTTGCCAAACGTGGCTTGAAGTCTTTCCTTCAAACGAAGGAAACCAACGAACTAAACACACCTACAAGAGTGTAAACTTCTGAAGCAAATGGCAGAAAAACCAAGAAGACAAATGACATGATTTTTTTTTAATTTATAGCATCAAATAACTATTTCTATTAAACTGAAAGTAAAAGGAATCAAACCAAATTATTTTCAAGATAGTCCCTAACTACAAAATTAGGCACTGTTTCCTAAACGATACCAAGCTAAGAATGTTTAGATTTAACTAAAAAAAAAAAAAACCATGCCATTAATGCCAGGTATTTTTCTCTTGAATTTAGAATGAAATCAAGGACGGTCAATGTTTAGTCTTTTTTTTTTTTACAACAATTAATATTCAACCACTTATTGCTGCACATATAAAGTAAGTTAGTGTTGGATTGCAGCTGGCGACTCCTTTATCCTATTCCTTTAAAAGTAGTCCTTTCTTGGAGTATTTAAAGACTTTTCCAACTCTGCAGGACTTTTGTCTCCCTATACTTGTTTTTTCATCTCCTTGTCCGTTATCTAGCCTCTTTTACTCTATATATTCATAAAATGAAAAAGGCAAGAATTCTACCTCAGGGTATGAAGAAATATATGTCAATATAGAGTGCGTTTAGTATAATTTTATTATAATATATAAAAATTTTATACTATAATATGTTTTTATTTTACACTATAATAGTTTTAATTATATAGATACTAAATGCACTCATAGTTTTGTTTTAAGCCATTAAATCTATATTCGATGCGGTTAATTTCATATGCTTTTTTATTATCCATCACTAATCGTAGGAAAACCCTACGATGAACTAAAAAAAAATCCCAAGGAACAACCTACATATATATAAACACACTGTTTTATAGTACTTTTAGTCAGAGGTCTCTTTAACGTAATATATAGAAGAGAAAAAACATAACATAATAGTTATTAAACATAACATCAATACTTGATTGATGTAATAATAAAAAAAAATTCATCCAAAGACCATATTATATTTCTTCAACGTCCATCGATGTTGAATTGACATAATATAGCCGACAACAAGGCACTTAATCCTTCAAAAACTATATGCGCAACTTTGACATTAATATTATGTTCAATGACCATTTATATATTTTTACTTATATATGTTATGTTTGAAAGACGGTCTTTAAGATAACCCAAAAAAAACGCTATATGTAGAGAGGAAGGAAGAGATACATACACATGTGTACACACGTAGATATATATATATATATACACACACACACATATATATACACGGGCGCCAATCTTTAATTCTAAATTAGACAAAACAATCTTTATTGTGAAATTGAGGATGAGTGAGGCTTCACATCTCTGACTACGGGATGATCCATGACCAATAATAATAAAGGAGTACTCACGTCTTTATTGACCGTATGCATTTATGGACAGCATGCGGACTCAATATTCTTCTCTTCGCTTGGAACATATTATAAAATTCAAATTCCCAATTGGGTGTTGATTGATGTATATTATAATGTAGAATCAACGTCAAATCCAGTTGTATATTCCGCATTAAAAACACCACTCCTCAATCTTAGTGGGGAAAAAATTCTATATTGTGTATCCGATAGGAACAGTTTGGATAATCACCTTTTTTTTTTCTTTTTCATTGTAGCACTCTTATCCTTCTTAAGTATTTAAAATGGAAATTATAAAAATATAATATATATTTTTTGTAATAGTTTTGAAAAATCAATGCACTAACTCTACAAATTTGATTTCCAATATTTGTGTAATGATATTGGGGTTTATGGAAATAAGGGTGAAGGTTATGGGATTAGATAAATGCTGATTAAGTGCTTCCTTTTTTTTCTCAACTTACCAAATGTTAAGAGAAGAAACAATTATATTTGTATATTCCTTTTTCTCTTCCGCATTTCTTGCCTCACAAGTAGGGGTCAACATTGAGTTAGTTTGGTAAGTTTTAAGGATTTTTCAACCCACTCGATTAAAGTTTTGGTGAGTTAAAGTAACCTACCTTATAACATCTTGGGTGGATTAAGTAGGTTGATTGCAATGACGGAGCTAGAAATCTTTGTCAGTAGGGGCTAAAAACTAAACAGAAATTTAATAAGGATTATAAGATTTACGTTTAAATTTGTAGTGGAAGCTATGCGTGTATTAACATAATACAATATATATTCATACATAAAAAGATTCTGAAAAATAAAAAATTTAAGTGGGGGCTTAAGGCCCCAGTAGGATGTAAGTAGCTTTGTGCATAGTTGATCGGATTGAACATTAAAAAATAAAAAAAAAATCAAACTAACAATTTACTAAAATAAAGAATATATAAAAAAACTAAAATTTATCACATATTGATTGTCTCACAAAACTTCAACTTTCGAAAATATTCTAGTCACAAGCCAACATTAGAATAGGATAGAGTTGCAATTTTGTGTATTGAAAAATAAAAGTATTTTTTTAAAAGAAAATAGATTGTGCACTAGAAGAAGTTTGAATTTTGAAAGGCAACTGACGTGTATAAAATTATACTATAAAGGTTTTTTGGAAGTATAATAGTGTTGCAAGAACGGGCCGGCCCGGCCCGTTCTCCTTAGGCCCACACGGCCAGCGGGCCGGGCCGGGCCGGGCCGGCCCATATTAAAAATAACTTGGCCCGGCCCGGCCTGCGGGCTAGTTTTATATGGGCCGTGCCGGGCCGTGCCGTGGGTCGTGTCGGGCCGTGCCGTGGGTCGTGCCGGGCCGTGCCGGGCCATGCCGTGGGCCTTAAATAGGTCGGCCCATCTTGGCTCATCATGGGTTTAAATGGGCCAGCTCATCTAAGCATGTAATTTTTAATTTTTTAATTTTTGAATTTTTAAACAAGTTAATAAATATAAAAGTTTGAATAGTTAAGGGAAATATAAAAAAGGATATTTTTAAACACCATGCTTAGCTTCGCATTTTTTACGATGCCTCTCTAAGTGACCAGTGCCAGAAGAGGATTTACCTGTGTAGTCTTGTTTGCATACTTTGCAAATTGCGCGCTCTTCTGTTGCACCATGCTCGTTTGTACGTGTTACGAGATCAAAGTAATTCCAAACTGGTGAAGTTCGTTGAATTTTCCTTTTGCCCTTACGAGTGACTTCAGAGGAGCCATCAACTTGAGATAGCAAGTCAACTCCAATTTCGTCCAGTGGATCATTAAATTGTTCTTCTTCGTTGATCACCAAATGTGAAATGTTGGCTCTCCCTCTAGGTGATGATGCCATAGCTTCAATAAAAAATAACAATAAATTAACGTAACATAAAAATTAAATAAAATAATTACACAATAAAATTAACTTATAACAATACAAAATTAATGAACAATAAATGAAATAAATTATACCTTCAAGTTTTTTTTCCTTTCTGAAGAACTCTAAGTAATCTAAAAAACAAGACAATACATAAGATCCTAGAAGTTTGTTGAATGAGTATCTCTGTGAATGTTCTACATTTATTTATAGGTAAAAAAGTTTATTTTTTATTTTTTTATTTTTTAAATCTTTTTTTTTAATTTTTTTTCTTTCAAGTGTAACTTGATTAGACAATTCGCTGAAGACTTAACGTCTCAGCTTTGCACATTGCAGGCCTTCCTTCTGAGCCTCTATGTTAGGCCTGCCCCTTTATAATTGCATAGGGGAATCTAATGCCATGTTCACTCACGGGTGAATATGACATGCATAAATTATATAATATTTAATTCTTATATGTATTAAATAATATATATATTAAATGTATAGTATTTTGATGTGATAATACATGACCTAACAATGCCTACAAGAAAAAAATTTTAAAAATGCAAAGAAAAGAAAAAGAGCTTATCAGGCCTATTGCAATGTGATGTGTTCAATATGGCATGTATATATATTATGTAATATTTAATTCTTACATGTATTAAATAATATATATATATATATATATATTAAATGTATAGTATTTTGATGTGATAATACGTGACCTATAGACTCAATATCTGATTCTTAGCTTTGCTTCTCAAAAGCAAAGCATGCCTACAAGGAAAAAATAAAAAGAAATAAAAAGAGAAGAAAAAGAACTTGGCAGACGTATTGTGATGTAATTGCATTGGGGAAATCTCATGGCATATTCAATTATTCATTCACGGGTGAATATGACATGTATATATATTATATAATATTTAATTCTTATATGTATTAAATAATATATATATTAAATGTATAGTCTTTTGATGTGACAATACATGACTTACAATGAGCCTTACATGACTTACTGGGGAAGGCCATACTCAGCCATGTTCACCCGTGAATGAACATGAAAAAATATATCTAAATATATATATATACATATATATATATGAAATTGGCCCACAATGGGCCTCTTGTGGCCCTGTATGGGCCTAGATGGGCTAGCCCAACTTGGGCCGGTGGGCTGGCCCATTATGGGCTAGGATGGGCCAGCCCATTGTGGGCCTAGATGGGCCGGCCCAACCTGGGCCGGTGGGCCGGCCCATTGTGGGCCTAGACGGGCCGGGCCGGCCCAGCCCAGCCAAGCCCGGCCCATGATTTTCCATGGGTCGTGCCGGGCCGGCCCATGGGCCAACATATATAGGCCCGGCCCAGCCCACAAGTATTTATGGGCCGTGCCGGGCCGTGCCGGCCCGGCCTATCACTGTATCAGGACGGGCTCGGGCTGGCCCACGGGCCCCGGCCCATTGTTGCATCTCTAAAGTATAAGATTATACTAAAATTACAATGTATATATATAATTTGTTTATATGTGTATATGTTATAATAGATGATTCAAATTATCTTAGATAGTAAAAAAATCAATCCAAAGCTACCTAAAAAAAAATAGATTGGATAGGTTAATACAAATTCTTGTTTGAATTTGTTAAATTTAAATTATCTCAGATTTTATTGAGTGGGTTAAATTAAATTTGATGGATCCATGGATTTATTCATTCCCCTATTCATAAGTACTAATGCTTGATATGAAAAGAGAGGTAGTTTAGCACTTGATTTTAGATTGAGGTGTGTAGAAGATTTTTTCCTTTAAAAAATATATGAAAAAAGAATGATTGAGAATAAACGCATAACAAATTGAGAAAAAAAAAAAAGAAACAGGAAAGCAAGCGAGCAAACAAAAAAAAAAAAAGGTAGCTAAATTACTTAATAATAAAATTTGACTAAACCCAATTCTAATGGCTTTTTGGGTTTGTGGAGGTAGGTTCAGATGAGTCAGATTTTGATTAAAAATAAAGCACTATGGTCAAGTGTTGGATAAAAAAAAATAAATAAAAAAAGTGTTGGATCAAAAAAGCATCATGGTCAAGTGGGCATCTAATCACCACCACACAATGACTCCCCAAATAAGATGACACTGATTGGACCATAACAAGGTCATTATCAAAGACATTAACATTAAAATAAGTTATAAATTGGATCAAGGAAATTCTTAAGTGGATTGCAATCTAATGAAGATATAACGTCCTTTCATACAGTCATCTCTGTGGGAGATTGATATTTTGACTCGTGATCAGTCTATCTTTCCAATTTAAAGGATTTAATATGGGGATTGAAATATTATTTTCACTTTGTCATTTACAATTATAAATAATATAAAACTTTTAACAGTTACAGCAAAAAAATTTAAAAGTTACTATAATATAAATTTTTCACATACTATGTTTCTTAAATTTAAAACTTATGTTTCAATTGATTCTCCAAAGACGCTAAATAATACCGTTTTACCAAAAAATAATTTATGACTTATGCTATGTACACTAAATTTAATCCTAATTTTTAGGTACCAACTTATATGGCATGTGAGTTGTCAGTTTTGTATTAGTTGGTGTTTAAATAACGGTCATATCAATTGAAATTAAAAATTATATTTACCAATAGAAAAATAACAACTCTTACCGCTACGTGAGATGGTACTCAAAAGTTAAAATTAAAGTTGGTGTTTCTAACACTGCTTAGGGTTTAGGGAGTGGTAAGATGCAATAATGTCATTATTAGAGTTGGAAATATATGATTTATAGCAATAGGACTTAATAAAATAGATACATGGTTAAAGCTAAAGTGACCAGCAAAAAAATATGACTAAAGTATATCTATAGTGATATCCTATCAATCTACTGATTTTTTCCCCCTCATCGTAGAACTCAATTGTACTTGCTATTGAACAGGCTCTTATATATATATATATTGAATGGGCTCATGTTATGGGATGTAATATCATTTATTAGGAAAATTTTCGCTCCTTTATGCGAGTGATTTTTTTTAACCATATACTTCTTTGGTATGAAAAGATTCCTTCTTGGAAGAGGTTTTCTTTCAAAAAAAAAAATATTTTTTATTTCATTTGATTTTATTGCACTTCTTGCTCGGTTTTGATACCATTAAAAATATTGTTTTACTTTTCTAACCAATTGAGGCTAACTTATGAGGTGTTTGACAGGTCGTAGTTTAGACTACTTTCTCAGTTATTAATAGTGTAAAGTTCTTAGATGCTATAGTAACAAAAAAAATCGCTACAGTGTAAATTTATCATATGCTATAGTAAAAACAGTTGTAACCAATGGTTCTAACTGCCTTGTCAAACACCCTATTAATTAGTATTTAGTGCATGTTTAAATTTCTTTCAATGTATTGAATATTGGATTCAAGTTTCCTACAATAGTAAATATTATTTTGCTTTTCTATTCTAATTCTTATTGATTAATAGAAAGACAAATTCATGTATTCACTTATTTGATCAACTAAAACAATTTGCCTGAAAATTTGATATCACTGTTGTTTTTGTTATTTTTGCTTGGAAGATACTGATAGGATTTTCTTTTTTTGACAAAAATTCTCTTTCTATTAAATATCTTTAGTTGGTATATATTTATAGGTTGCCTAGAAAATGTGGTTAAAACAAATGGCAATTAATTTTGATTAAAAATACTGTAGCATGTGAGAACATTTCATTATTTGTTGATTAGAACCAATTGGTTATAACTGAGAGTCCAACACTTAATCTTTGTTTAGTAGATTTCGTGATTCATTAGATGAAATGATTCCCAATGTCCAACAATAATGAAAAGAAATTCCTTGCGATCAATCCCTTGAAGACAACAATAATGAAAAAAAATTCCTTGCGATCAATCCCTTGAAGACATGAAAAAAAATTTAGTAGATATATAATTGGAATTTTTAGGGTAAATAATCGGATTTTATTTTGTCAACATATTTTAGCAGACTATGAAGGTGTTTGGCATTTGTCATTTGTGTTTTAAATTACTTTTTAAGCTATGAACAGTGTAAAGCTTTCACATGCTACAGTAACAATTAAAAAAAAATCGCTACAGTGTAAAGCTCTCACATGCTATAGTAAAAGCAGTTCTAACCGACAGTTTTAACCACCATACCAAACACCCTACATGTTGTTTACTGCTTCTAATTTCTGCAAAGTTGTGGATATATGTCCTTTTAGGAACATAGAGATTAGTGAACACAAAATAATTAAATATAATTAGGATATAATTATTTATTTATTGCAAGAAAAAAAAGGAAAAAAGATCATGTTAAGGACAAGTGGTCAATTTTTTATTACTTGATATTTATAGAAAGCAAAATTCCATTGAAGGTCTTGGTTTCTAAAGTTAGGAAGTAAAAATAAAAAAAAATAAAAGCCAAAAGAAAACAAACGAAAATGGCAGATATATCATAATCACATGTATTTGCTTTACCATGGGCAGCAGCTAGATTTGGTCAAAACGCAAAGAAAACATTACATTACATGAACAAGTTATTATCGTAAAATTAACATTTAAAATAAAATTAAAAATCTTTTAAAAATAACAATAATTATATAGTAATTATCATAATAATTTTGTTACATTTTATACTATACAAATTTGAGTCATATACTAATTCTATAATTATAATTAAACCTATATGTCTTATTATCTCCAAATGCAAATTCTTTTTAAGTTAAACACAGAACACAGAGGGAAAAGAGAAATCCTGACAAATGTACAAATTTTGAAGAAAACAAGGACATTATGAAAATTTTGAAAATATCAGGTCCTTATAAGAAGATCTGAGAGTACAATTAGCCCTTATCACGGTAAATATCAAAAGATATATTTGGTTTGTAATAAATGTCCGTTAGCAAAATCAGAGAAACAGATTGCCCTATCAAACTCGAACGCCTACTTATCTTACTGGTCCGTTGATAAGCCCTTGGCCCCTAATTTTAAATAAAAAATAAAAAATAAAATAAAATATCTAAAATTCAATTTTAATTTAATTTAATTTAATTTAATATAATAATAATAATAAATAAAATTGTAGTTCGAGTAAGAGCGGTGACGTGGTATCTCCCTCTATAAAACCCGCACGTCTCTCTCTCTCCTCACCCCCCTCTCTCTCTAACTCTGCGCCTGAATCACTCCTCTTCTCGTTCGCCGTCTTCGAATATTTTTCCACTTTCTCGAGTTCCTGAGCCAAACAGTCCCACATTCTCGATCGAATCGCGTCTTGTTTTTTCGAGAAAGTTCGGGGATTTTCTCTTTCTCTGTCTGTTCGGCAAAACTTTCTCGTCGGAGTTTTTGTTTGGCGCGGTGGAGGAGGGCACCACGCGGAATCGGCAGGCGAGAGGTTTTTGCTGTATGTCAGCAGATTACACGGAGAGCTGTATCGGTGGAATCGGCGAGCTTGTGAACCCATTGCAATGGCCTCAGCTCCGGAAAAGGCGACGCTTCTTCCTCCTTCTAAGGCGGCGGCCTGTTGCTCCTCAGCTGCCGCTCCTTCCGTTCCCCGCGCCGCCGGTTCTTCTCAGTCCGACGGCGTCGTTTCGGCCAATGCCGTACAGGACTGGAGCGTAGCATCCACGGACGTCCGCGATGATCAGCGCGGGAAGAAGATCGCCATGGCCGCGTCGTTGCTTCCCGAACCTTCCACTACTCTTTCCACGAAAGGTTCTTTCTTTCTTTTTATTTTTATTTTTTGTTTTTCTGACGATTATTTCTGTATTTAGTTCAGGAATGCATCAATTTATTTATTTACTTATTTATTTTTATTCTGAAATGTTGAAATTTTTTCGAGTATTGATCGATCTTCTATAAATGTGTTTCCTTTACTCTTTAAAATTCATTTGCGTTTGTTCTGTGTAATTGTTGATCTTTTTTTAAATTTTTTTCTTCGATGTTTTTTAGTTTATTTGTTTGAGGCGAAGTTCTTATGAAAGTGATGTCTTTAGATTGTCCCTTGTTTTGTAAGGATATGAATATTGAAATAAAAAGTAGGACAAAAAACAAGAAGTGGCAACTAATATAGTTTGCTGTAGAATCCTATTTGAAGATTACGGTGAATCGGCTTTCTCTTTCAAAACTTGTATTCTACATCGTCAGATTCTTGAAAACTGGTTTATTTTCCACACCTATCATCGGTAAAAGAAAAAAAGATTGAACTTGTACTTTTTGGACGTGTATATGAACGACTTGTGATTCTCCAAGTGGTTTACAGTATGCTTCGGGAAAAAGTTAGTTGCTATCTTTTGTTGACTTCTTGCTTTATGCATAATTTTCTGAAGGCCTATACATCTGGTATGCTGTATGTCTTTGTTTGTTTTTTAGTTGGGTCTTTTTTTTTTTTTTGGGAATTAACGCTCGTATTTGTTATTTGGTTGTAAGTAGTAACTGTACTATAGAAATTGTTAGTTCTAGGATAGAGTCAACATGTTGATATTACTGCATTAGTGATTCTTCTTTCGCTCGGTTTCCCTGGTCTGTTCAATTGGTTGCTGCAGGGACCCCAATCATGCCAAGAGCTCAAACAAGCCATCCCTTAGATCCTCTATCTGCTGCTGAGATATCTGTGGCAGTGGCAACAGTCAGGGCAGCTGGAGCAACTCCTGAGGTTGTAGATAACATAGCGACTTTTTCTTGACATTTTTTTCCTCTTAGTGATATATGGATTTGTGGATAAGTTGTTGTGTTAAACAATACCCTTTTCTTTTCCAGCTCAGAGATAGTATGCGCTTTATTGAAGTGGTTTTAGTTGAACCAGATAAACAAGTTGTTGCACTGGCAGATGCATATTTCTTCCCCCCTTTCCAGCCATCATTGCTTCCTAGAACCAAAGGTGCACCTCAAATTCCCAGCAAGCTCCCTCCAAGGCGAGCTAGACTTGTTGTTTACAACAAAAAGTCCAATGAGACAAGCTTATGGATTGTTGAGCTATCAGAAGTTCATGCACTAACTCGAGGTGGGCACCATCGGGGAAAAGTAATTTCCACGCAAGTTGTTCCCGATGTGCAGCCTCCCATGGTATGCCCTTTTTTTTTTTACATTTGTTTTCTTTAAGTATAGTTGTTTTTTTTCCTCGAAAAAAAAAAAGAAAAGTTTAAAAGGACACACACAAATTTTGCTAGAAGACTGAAAAGACATGCTAAACAATTTACAGTTGCATAGTTATTCCTTCATGTTGTTTTTCTTTTGATGTTTGTGATGTGACTCCAGGATGCTGTTGAATATGCTGAGTGTGAAGCTGTTGTGAAGGACTTTCCTCCATTTAGAGAGGCTATGAAAAAGAGAGGCATTGAGGATATGGATCTTGTGATGGTTGATGCCTGGTAGGTTAAATTAAACTGCTGACTTATTGGTGGTCCTGCTTTGGTGGGATGCTTATCTGATGTCCTCATATATATGCTTCAGGTGTGTTGGTTATCACAGCGAGGCTGATGCTCCCAGACAAAGACTTGCTAAACCATTGATTTTCTGTAGAACTGAGAGTGATTGCCCAATGGAAAATGGTTATTCACGGCCGGTTGAGGGCATCCATGTGCTTGTTGATATGCAAAACATGGTGGTGGTAGAGTTTGAAGACCGCAAGCTTGTTCCCTTACCTCCTGCTGATCCGCTTAGGAATTATACTCCAGGAGAAACAAGAGGCGGTGTTGATCGTAGTGATGTGAAGCCTTTACGAATTGTTCAGCCTGAAGGTCCAAGCTTTCGTGTTAATGGGTACTTTGTTGAGTGGCAGAAGGTAAATATTTAAAAGGGCATATGATCGTAATTCTGCTTTCCAAATTCAGGTGGTCTAACTCTATTTACTTGTTGGCAGTGGAATTTCAGGATCGGATTCACTCCCAGGGAGGGTTTGGTTATATATTCTGCAGCATATGTTGATGGTTGCAGGGGGAGAAGGCCTGTAGCCCATAGATTGAGTTTTGTGGAAATGGTTGTGCCTTATGGAGATCCAAATGATCCACATTACAGAAAAAATGCTTTTGATGCAGGGGAAGATGGCCTTGGAAAAAATGCTCATTCTCTTAAGAAGGTTTGGGGACTATTATCGACTTAGTGCTTTTCACATTTAATATTTGCATCTTGCCTTTTCTCTTTTAATTCAGCTTGGACTTAAGTGAGACTACCATTACAGGGATGTGATTGTTTGGGCTACATCAAATACTTTGATGCCCACTTTACTAATTTCACTGGAAGCGTTGAAACAATTGAAAATTGCGTATGTTTGCATGAAGAGGATCATGGAATTTTGTGGAAACATCAAGATTGGAGAACAGGTTTAGCAGAAGTTCGAAGGTCTAGGCGTTTAACGGTGTCATTTATATGTACCGTGGCTAATTACGAGTATGGATTCTTCTGGCACTTTTATCAGGCAAGTTAAAGACCTCTATTGTTATCTGTATAAACGGGGTGCTTGTGTATCAATTGGAGTTCACTTACGCTCTATCACCTCTGAAGTTAAAAATAATCTGTTAGGATCTAAATGTAAAGAATTTATTGTGAATGTTCTGCATAATTTAGGATAGGATGAAGACTTTTGGAAATTTATTAATCTACAGTTCCAGCTTTAATGACTTTTCGGGTTTCTCACCTATTGATTTCATTTATGTCCCATTCTATGAAACACTCTACTTTTACCTCCGTCTTTTTACTTTTATTTTATTTTTATTATTTTTGCTTTAAGCGTGGTAAGCCATGCTGTCAGTTTTATTAAAATTTAAATCTTATTGTATTACAGGATGGAAAAATTGAAGCAGAAGTTAAACTTACAGGAATACTCAGCTTAGGAGCATTGCAGCCTGGAGAATTTCGAAAATATGGTACAATGATTGCACCAGGATTATATGCACCAGTTCATCAGCACTTCTTCGTTGCTCGTATGGACATGGCTGTAGACTGCAAACCTGGTGAAGCTTACAATCAGGTAAACTACTATGAATTTACAAAATCCTCCAAAACTGGCTCTGGCATATAGAAACACGAGGTCTATCCTATGGAAACTGCAAATCTTCCTTAAATGAGTCTCTTCTTTTTTCACTAGAAGGCTACTGAAAGGGTTAAAATGGGACAACTCCTCAGGTGTCTTAAGAATCCTTCAAAGGGGAAAAAGCACAGCAGTTTAGTGTTCAAATTGTTAATTCTTCGTAGTTTTCTTTTCTAACTACATGCTGTTTGGTATCGGTTCAGTTTAGGCTCTAATCTTGTACGTTAATAATTTATATTACCAATTTGGGTGTTGATACAACCAAAGTACTTTTATACCGTAGTCTAGTACTCATTTTTCCCCCTTAAACATTTTCACAGGTTGTAGAGGTGGACGTAAAAGTAGAAGAACCTGGGGAAAACAACATTCACAATAACGCATTCTATGCTGGGGAGACGCTTCTTAAATCTGAATTGCAAGCAATGCGTGACTGTAACCCTTTGACTGCTCGCCACTGGATCGTAAGGCATCCTTATTTAGCTCTGATGATTGTTATTGCAATTCTTAATCTTGTTTCTGTTGCTTCTGTTTTACCTGGATGCCTGCTCATGCCATGTAATGCAAATTAAACTCAGTTTTCGCTTATTCAACTCTCTCCCCTTATGGCCATTTCTGGCTCTGAATTTTACTGTTGTTTTAATGCTCCTCGAGCTACCTGCTCGACTGTTTGGTTGATAAAGATTCCTCCTTATATGTCAGATAAGGAACACGAGAACTGTCAACAGGACTGGACGTTTAACAGGCTACAAGCTGGTACCTGGTTCAAACTGTTTGCCATTGGCTGGTCCCGAGGCCAAGTTTTTGAGGAGAGCTGCTTTTTTGAAGCATAATCTTTGGGTTACACGATATGCACGTGATGAAATGTTTCCTGGAGGAGAATTCCCTAATCAAAATCCGCGTGTTGGTGAAGGATTGGCTACATGGGTTCAGCAAAATCGATCTTTGGAGGAAACCGATATAGTTCTTTGGTCGGTATCTCTAACATGTTGCATATATAATCATATCTCAATCTCATCTTCAATTGAAAGCATAATCGACCTTTTTATCTTCTCTACCTGCTTACAAGTCACCGTTTTAAATTTGCAGGTACGTATTTGGAATAACACATGTTCCTCGACTGGAGGACTGGCCCGTCATGCCGGTGGAGCGCATCGGCTTTATGCTTATGGTATTCTTTCGTCAATGTTAATACCTCTTTAGTCAACACTCTTCTCGAGTTTTGATCCCTTTTGCTTGCATGTGCGTGACTATGATTATTTTTACGTAGAAGGGTTGAGTTAAAATCTCATATTATACAGAATATGAAGCTGATACATCAGCTATTACTAGTGTCCCAGATAATGCTCCATTTTAGCCTTTTCTCCTGATATGTGATCTTGGTACTTGCTATTTCTGTGCAGCCTCATGGATTCTTCAACTGTTCGCCTGCGGTGGACGTCCCGCCCAATGCGTGCGAGTTGGATGCGAAAGACAACGACGTCAAGGATGCTGGGGTAGCCAAGCCAATTCAAAATGGGATGCTGTCAAAACTCTGAAGAGATTTTGTGCTTTGAGTGGTTTCCCTATCCCTGTTTGCTTATCAACTTGAGTCTTTTTTCATGTTGAAACTTAAACCAAATTCAAGGATCTTTGGCACGTGTGGTTTCTGTTCATAGACAACCAAAAGTTTATCGATCTTTTATGCATAATAAATAGAATATTTTACCGGTGTGAATTGGATTTGCATAAATGAATCTATTATTGATGGATGTGAATGTATTTTTCCTTTTCAGACAGATTTTTTTTTCTTTTTCTAAAAAAAGGTTGGGAGTAAGGGGAATCTTCTAGAGAGATTGATGGAACTATTTATTAGAAGATCTTCTCTCTCTTCCGTTTAGTGGAAATATGACCTGTCAAATGCATTCTTTTCCACACATTTTGCACTCACACAGATTTACCACACTTATCATAAGCCATTTTGCTAATAAATCTAGATTCCTTCTTTGGTCTGGTCATGTTTCTAGTACCAATTTCTTTTATGGGATTGTACGCCTTGCACTTTCAAGGACATTTCTGTGGGCAATTTCAATTGTCAACACCCCTCAATCATGTCGGCCATTTTGGCCGTTTCTTTTTTGCTTTTATTTTGCCATCCCCATAGACGTGTAGAGTCGGATAGATTCAATCCTATAATGCGTTTGAAATACATACACGATAGAATTACAAATTTTAATTTAAAAATTATAACATATAAAATTTTTTAATGTAATAATATTTTATTTTTTATTATAATTGTCGATAACTTTACTTTATAATTAGTAAAAACTAATTAGTTTTAACCTATTTATCAAACGTTCTTATACGTTCACTCTCAACCTTGAACATATTATATGGGTGGTTGCAAGCCTAAAATAGCCAAAAGCTTCAGCTGTTACGGCTCACTTATACACAAATGTAGGTCCTTGCTAGGTGGGAGACATGAAAAGCATGATGTGATATTTTATTCGCTGTGATATAGATAAGACAGATGTAATGAGTTGAATAATTAGAATATATAGGATGCAATGCCATCAATCATAATTAAAAATCTACTTATTTTTTTTTATTTAATCAACAACTGTAAATAAAAACGTATAGGGTGTTTAGGAAATGAGTTGAAATGTAAAGCTAAACTAAAAGTATTAAAACATATGAGAGTTTTATACTAAAACATGTTATTGCTTTAAACTATAACATGCGAGAGTTTATAATATTTGAGTTAAAACTGATGAGTTTCAACCGTTTTTTTTTTTCAAACACCTGTATAACTATTAAAAACTCGAACATCACAAGTTTCCTGGTTCAGTATATAGATTTGGTCGTTTGTATTATATATAATCTCTGCTCACTTTTGATATCTTTGCTGGAACATTGTGAATTCTGTATTCCTCTTGTACATACATGTCTCACTCAACTTACATATGATTGGATGCCAAATACAATGGGGGTAGCTTTCCATTAGCAAAATGTCACATTTATTTTGAATTTACCACTCCATTGTTTAACGGATTTAGACGCTGATTAATTGATAGACATTTGAGGAATGGTCAACTTATCAGCAATATTTTAGTTTGATGTCACTGGTCGATGAAAGTAACCTAATGACCGACCCAAGTTCGTCTGGAAAATGATGCTGTTATTTCTTTTCATTCACTGAGTTTGAGAAATTCAACGGAGATAAGCATTTTTTCTGTACTTGTGGTGGGGATTTGAGTTTTCACTTTATGGGTGGAGTCGAGTATAATTTTACTACTAAGTTATGTTTACAACCAAAGACGGAGTCACATACAGACCAAGGTGAGCGGCCTTCCCTTTGATCTTTTTTTTTTTTTTAATAAATTTGTATGTGAAATTTTATAAAAATTGTATTCCATCTCTTTAAAACTATTTTCCGTTCCTCCCTTATTTTGCCCTCAAGAATCAAATTCGCCTCACATCTTATTAATTCAGTCACACTTCCACCCCTTCTCATTAGTTTTCTTGGTTTTGCCCTTGCCTTCAACCACGAGATAGGCATTTTTCACGCGAAATGAATAGAGAAAATATGGGCTAGTGGTTTTTGCTTGTCACACGCTTGTTCATGCATGAAAATAGTGAAATGTCGAACATTATCGTGACATGATTGTCCGTTTGGTATCATAGATTACAAAAAATTAAATCATGTTCCAAACAAGATAGATCCACAAATCATTGATGGAGCTAAATGGTAAAGACGGGAGGTTTGTGCCCTTACTCATGTTTTAACATATAGGTTTCAATCCTTATTTTGTAATTTAAAATTTTATTTATATCCTTATTCCAAAAGAAAATAGCAATTGCGCTCCACAGAGTAATTGAAATATAATGTTGTGTCCTAGCGAAATAACTAAAATATGTTGTTGTGTCCCTATGAAATAATTGAAAGTTGTTATCATATCCTTATTTTATACGAAAATTATAATCATGTTCCACTCAATAATTGAAAGATATAGTTATATATTTTTATTTAATAAAGTAGTATTTTTTAATTTTTACATAGTTCTCGACTGAGAAAAAGTTTATGGCTCTGACACTGTAAAGAATAAATAGTGGACAAAAATTGCCATTAATAACAAATTAGACTTTGTGAGATCATGAATTTTAGCTATTAAAATAAGAAATATTTCTCCAGGGTAATAGACACTTCACATTTGAATTGATAGTGATAATGTATAACACCAAGTAACGCAGAAAATGAGATGTTTAAAAAGTGGATACTCCACAAATCGTGTGATCACCATGAGTTTAATTTTTTTATCCTATTTTCTGTCTTGATTTTCACATTAATTGCAACTCACAAATTTATATATAAAAAAAAACTGTTGTTTAAATATGACCTGTCACCTCAATAAGCCGATCAAATACAAGTCCAAATGTAAAATAAATTCAAAATTTGTTTATAATCTATATTATCTTATAGGGTATAAATAAACTTAGAGGCCGTTTAGTTCGAGTATTTGAATAGAGTATTTGAATGAAGATTTAAATTTTTATGAGAAAAAATACTATAGCAAAATGATTCGAATCGTGATTCAAACCACGAAACAAACGGACTCTTATTCAGCCATTATAATTATACTTTTACGTTCTAAATTATTTTTGTGTATTTTTTTCTCTAAAAATAAAGTCCGATAATTAAAGTGAATGTAGCTCTTATATTTATTTTTTTAAAAGATTACTCTATAGACTCTACTTACCTTTTATTTTCATTTGTTTTGTTTTATTTTTTTCCATTTTGGATCACCTTATCCTTTGATCTATAATATGCCCCAAAGATATCATAACTATTCAATACATCCCTTTTAAAAAAAACCTATTCAATATCTTTTTTCAGAAACCATAAAAAGCAAAACATTCTGATTATTACAATATAAAAATAATAATATTTAAAAAAAATGAGCAAAAGGAAAGAAATCGGAAGCACTTGCCTCGAATGTCTCGTGGCAAAAAAAAAAAGAAGAGGGAATATAAAAAAAATAATATTTAAAAAAAATGAGCAGAAGGAAGGAAATCTGAAGCACTTGCCCCCAATATCTCGTGGCAAAAAAAAAAAGAAGGTAAATTATACTGTTAAATCTTAAACATTCACTTTTTGCATGATATGTATCTATCTTTTAATCTTGATATAATATATTTTAATTTTTAAAACTATTAATAATTAAAATTTAATAGTTATTTTTAATTTTTGTTGAGTATTTTTTTTTCACGAGTTGAGTTTCAATTTTTTTAAAATGACAAGCTCTGCTTTTAAAAAAACCCGCATATTAATTTTGTGCCTAAATTTGTCAACCTTTTTCAATACTTTTTAACTATTAGATCTTAATTGTCAATCATTTTAAGATTTATAGGGTGTTTGGAAGAGTGATAGAACCAATGGTAGGAATCATTTTTACTGTAGCATATGAGAGTTTTATACTGTAATATATTTTTTTATTGTTATTATAAAATATAAAAATTTTATATTATTTATAACTAAAATTGTGATGAAAATTAAATGATTCTTGCAGTTATCAAACACTCCTTTAAAATGCTTAGCCATAATTAAAAGTTTAGGTCGCATCTTACCAAAAAAGAAAGAATAACTTGTTGCAATAATGCAATTTACTAAAAAAAATATTAGTAAAAAATATGTTCTTCTTATTATTTTATTAATTGTTGACCAAAAAGTCAGGGATTGGGCAGGCTTTATAACAGAGCGTCAAACTCTGTGCCGAAAATTCGAGTACTAGATTTTCCTCTCATCCTCTCTTCACTGTCTTTCGTCTACTTCTGCAAACTTAAACTAAACTAATTCCCTTTCCGTACAACAATGGCGGCCGTTGACGAGGAGAAGACCTTGCAAGAAGAGCTCTCTCTCCCAATCCTCCTCGCCGACCGCGTCATTAAGTCCGCTCAGGAGGCCGAGTCCTCCAAGCAGGACTGTTCCGAGCTCGCCAAGCAGGTCGACCGCCTCTCCCAGATGCTCCGCTCCGCCGTCAGGATCGCTTCCGTCGCCCCCTCCGTCTACGAGCGCCCCGTCCGGCGAATCGTCTCCGACGTCATGAAGAACCTCGACCGCGCCCTAACCCTCGTCCGCAAGTGCAGGCACAGCGGCGTCCTCCGCCAGGTCTTCTCCATCACCAACACCGCCGACTTCCGCAAGGTCTCAAACCTTCTGGAATCTTCCATCGGCGACATGAAGTGGCTCCTCTCGATTTTCGACGCCGATGGCGGTAATCTCGCTCTCCCTCCGATCGCCAGCAACGATCCGATCATGTCCTGGGTCTGGTCCTCAATCGCCACCGTCCAGATGGGCCAAATCAAGCCGCGAATCGACGCCGCCAATGAGCTCGCCTCCCTCGCCTGCGACAACGATCGGAATAAGAAGATCATCGTCGACGAGGGCGGAATTACGCCGCTGTTGAAGCTCCTCAAGGAAGGCTCCTACGCCGAGGCCCAAATCGCCGCCGCCAACGCGCTCTACAACGTAGCAACCAACCTCGAGAGAGTCCGTTTCGTTGTTGAAGCCTTAGGGATTCCGATTATCGTCCAGGTCCTCAACGACTCACCGATCAGGGTTCAGGTCTCGGTGGTGAAACTCGTCTCGAGAATGGCGGAGCTCGATTCTGAGGCTCAGGAGGAGTTTGCCAGAGAGAACGTCATGAGACCGCTAGTGTCTTTGCTTTCCATGGACACGGTTCTCGACGACCCGAAGCTGAACTCCGGTAAGACTAGCATTCACTCAATTGTTCAGATTAATAAGGAACTAGCTGGTAAACCACTGAATTCTGATGGCCATTCTTCGACTTTGACAACGACTTCGTCGTTCTCTTCTCATCATCATTCCGATGGGAGTAGTCGAGGCGGAAGCCATCATAGGAAGGATAGAGAGGTTGAAACCCCTGAAATGAAACTTAACCTTAGAGTTTGTTGTGCTGAGGCTCTGTGGAAGCTCTGTAAAGATAGTTTAACCAACAGTCGGAAAGTTACAGAGACCAAAGGGATGATTTGTTTGGCTAAGATTATTGAGAAGGAGAAAGAGGGATTGCAGTATAATTGTATAATGACAGTGATGGAGATAGCTGCTGTCGCGGAAACAAGCTCTGACCTTAGACGAGCTGCTTTTAAGACTAATTCACCGGCTGCAAAGGCTGTTCTAAATCAGCTTCTGAGGGTCATTCAAGAGGAGAGTAGCCCGGAATTGCAAATTGCTGCCATTAAGTCAATTGGGTGCTTGGCTCGGACTTTTCCTGCAAGGGAGTCTAGGATTGTTGGTCCACTGGTATCGCATCTCAGTGATAGGAATGTTGATGTGGCCGCGGAGGCGGCCACTGCTCTGGCAAAGTTTGTGTCTCCGGAGAATTTCAATTGCGTGGAGCACTCAAAGGCTATTATTGAATTTGAGGGCGTTCCTCCTTTGATGAGATTACTTAAGCCTGATTGTGGGGCTCAAGTGCCAGCCATGAAACTGCTATGTCACCTTGCGCTGCATGTTGGGAACAGCAAGGCTCTTGAACAAGCCCGTGCCTTGAGTGCCCTTGAGGGGGCCCGTTCTGTTGCAGCTCAAAATGCCGAGTTAAGAGAGTTGTTCTCCAAAGCCATTCACCACCTCGCTCTTTATCAGCCAGGAGCTCACCCCCACTGGCAATCGTATGCAACATGAGTTATGCAGTTTTGATCATGTGAGTGAACTTCAGACTGTAACATCTGATAGAGAATTGACGCTAATTGAATTGGAGAATAAAACTATGGGAAGACTGATTAATCATCCAAGATGGTTAATCAGGGTATTGATTGATCAACCATTTACTTGCATTGCATCAATTTAGTTGCCTAAAACTGGATGAGATGTGTGAATGTCTGTATTTAATAAATTTATGTCTATATTCAGCAAACTGCGCATATCTAGGAGGAATATTGTTGGTGTAGTTTTGAAGATTTTGGTTTTAAAGAATAACCGTGTTCTTGTTTCTACTCTCCTCAGCCATAGTAGCATGTTTCTCCTTGTCTTGTTTTTCCCTTGACACCCCTAAAAATTTGTTTTAGCTTCCAAAATTTCATTAACTATGATCTTTCCTAGTGACTGGAAATTTATGTATTTAAAGGAGGTAATTATTTGGCCATGCTTGGTGCCCTTTGTGGTTGTGTTCTTAATAGACTGGCTTTCTGGATTAGCCAGTGGTTGAGCTGAACGCTACTGACCAAGTTTTCCATTTCTGCAAGTTGTTGAAACTCTTCATCCTCTTATTTCCAATGATGATTGCATACGTTTGAATTTTCGTAAAGCTTCAACATTGAGTTTAGCATCCCATAAATCCTTATCGTTTCTAGGCGTCCCTTGTCCCTTTTGTTCCTAAAACTGCGCTTCTTGCTCCCTTGCCCTATTCTGTTTTGCCAATGTTTATCTTTGCTGCGCCGGCTAACTAGATTCTCTAAGTTGCAACTCCATATCTATGCTCAAGTTTATGCTTTCACATTCTTATTGCCTGACTTAAGGTAATGATCTGTCTTCCTTTTCTGGAAGATTCTTTTTAATTTCTGTGCTCTTTACCATGCGGTTTCATCAGCATCACTTGTTTCGGTCGTTCAACATGTGTTTGTGTGTGTGTGTGTTATTCGTCTATGATGTTCTGTTTTCTCTTCAGAGTTCCTCTGCCAACGTTGATAGGGACCAAGCAAACTGTTGAAATTACTCAACACCAAGTACCAACTTCAAATCACACGAAAGAACAATCAACAAAAACAAGAAAAAACACACAGCAATTTTTGAGGTTCGGCCAAAGAGTTGCCTACATCCCTGCGAGCTCCTCTTAAGGAGATTGATTTGTTCTTCTATTAAATCTTTGAGTAATACAACTCTCAAGAACAATTTCTCACCCAATACAACACACACTTTCTCGAGAAACCCAGCAAGAAAATCCCCCGAGAAAAATTCCCTTTCTCATTTTCTCTTGCTCTACCCGTTTCACTAACTAGTTTGTTTCAAGTATTGAACTAACTCTCAATTTGGATATTTACAAGACTTCTATACTGTAACTACATACAACAAGTATCCAGTAACAATAAGACACGTCATGAAAAGTCTAACAATAATAAGACACGTCATTAAAATTGTTACATGTACAATAAGATACCGCTTAAGACTTTATATAAGACTTGTCGGGTTCGTTTGGTAAATGGATTTGAATTAGTGATTTAATTTGAGTTAGTGTGATTTGAGCTAAGATTTGAGTTAGTGATTTGAATTGTTATTCGAATTGACATTTGGATGTACATTTAAGTTTTAATCTGAATATGAAATAAAATTAAAATTTCTATTTGGAGAAGTAGTGAAGATAGTTTTTGATTTATTAATAAATCAAATAAAATCTTAATGTTAATGATCTTAAAAGATATGCAATATAGATCTTTATTTATTTATCTTTTCATTAGTAATACAATGAAAAAAGAATAATCTTAATTGGATATCAAATAAAGAAGTTATTTTTTTTCTCAAATATAAGATAGATAATTTTAGTTTTTACTGTAATAAAGACATCTGAGTATCAAAAGTTTAAGGCGATAAAAACTTTAAAAACTTGAATTCTTGATACTTAAATGATTCAGATTTTAAAAGAAACAAACACGTATTCAAAGTATTCTTAATATTCGAATCTATTAAATTTAAAAAATGCATGAAACAAACATACTCGTGATATTTTCCTTATGCTCCCTGGGAGTTTTCAAATAGCTCGAATCACATCAGACCGACACAACACAAACTGTGTTTTTTCCTGAATTAATCTAACTTGTTCTGTTAGCAGAATAATTCTCGTCAAACATCTCGTGGTTAATGATTATGCCATGCCATGCCATAAGCATGTCGGTTCGAGAGAGGACAAATCGCCGTCAAGAAAAACTGAAGAAGAAATAGAGGGAGAACAAGAAACAAAAAGAAGTCTTGCTTCATCTGTGGGTGTTGTGGGAAGAAGAACAGGGATATTGAACCTAAGAGTAATAAAGTTGCCTCTGCAATAGGCTATATGTATTTGTCGTTTATGTGCAGAAGAATTAAAAGGGTTCAGTTTCTGTCTTTGACGGTCGACTGAACGATTCTGCAGACAACACAGTGGGTGGTGGATTTGGTACATGAGGGTCTTTCCCAGTTTTCTATTAATTTTGTGTATAATACAGATACATTTTATGTATTTATGTATGTAGTTCATGTATAGCCGTTGTATGTGGGTGTCTATACCTTAGCAGATTGAAATACACATACATCTTAGGCATTTGAAAAATCCTTTTCCTTCCTAGAGGATTATATAATCCTGCTATTTATAAAACTGTAAGCTTCGATCCAATATGTAATATATTTTTAGATTAGATCTTACTATTTTTTCAATAACGAGGTTATAATCTATGTGGTTAAATAGGGTTGTCGTGGGCATTTTTTTTTCATGGGAGCAATAATATTACAATACAAGAAGAGTCGCAAAATTTGGACATTGAGTTTTGAGTCCTACTCAGAGGACCCTCTGGGCTTATTTGCTTGGTGCCGTTATGGACTGTCTTTCTGATCTTTCGGCAAAAACGGCACAGAGTTTCAGGGATTTGTCTTCCGTGCTACAATCTTACCTCTGGTTTTAAACAACAAGAGCTGCTGTTCGTGAAGGACTGGGCCTGGCATTTGGGCTGGGCATCTAATAGCTGAACCACAATGTTGGTCATTACTGGTTTAGTGCCTTGCGGGCGAACCAAACTTTTTTCCAAAACCTTGAGATTATTTCTTTAGTTAACCATTTGAAGAAAAAGCATCGTATGATTTGATAAAAAATTAAACAAACTTTTATATTTGATACTAATAGTCCACATGAAATTATAATATAACCAATGAGCGTGTAAGCCATTTGGTTCCCTCTATTTATTCGCAAGTCGGTTTTGCGAGGGTGAGTTCTACTCAATAGGATTGTAACAATTCATATTGGAACTAGACCACCATATCATGCGTTCACGTTGAAGTAGTTGTGTTATAAGTTGGATTAGGATGCATTGGTAGATCCATCATATGAGCTAGAATTCTATTGTCGTTGCCATGGATGGGGAAACTTAGGGAGGGTTTGCTACTCAATAGAAGCAGGGATCTGTGAAGTTAACTAGCTAAGAAGATAAGCCACCGTGGAGACGGTTGCGCAACGTGATAGACATGTAAATATTATAAGACAGTTAGTAGATTTATAAGCCCTTGGGTTCCTCCCCCTTACAAGCTAGTTTTGCAAAAGTGAGTTCTACTCAATAGGCTTGTAACAACTTGCCACTTTACTCTTTCTCTATACAGATTTAAATTATAGCATGACATTCTTTTTCCCAACCAACAAAAAGTTAATAGAAATATGAAAGAAAGCAAACCTTAACAAATGAACAGTAAAAAAAGAGCATAAAATCTACAAAGTAACTACTTGGAAACTAACAGCAGAATGTAACAGGATAGAATTTAATTTAAATTGCAGAAAAATTCAGGCAGAAGAAAACTTTGAAAGACAACTAAAGTTCATATTAATCTCCAATCTAAGGTTTTTCCTCTCAAATTATTACTCAGCACATAATGTTCTAACTGTTGAGATTTACTAAATTGGATTTGTAAATTGTTTAAGAACTGGCTTTGATTATAACCTCTCATCAATATAAGCTGAGTTTATAACTTGCCCATATGCTATTATAACCTGTAATCAAAAAGAGAAGACATTGGAGTTACTCTTTCTTTTTCTTTTCTCCTTTTTTACAAGTCCAAAGAGAGACCCATTCTTTATTTAATCATTTCTTGTCTTTTTTATAAGCAAAGGTCCCAGAAAGCACTCATAATGTTGAAAAAAGAAAAAAAAGTTCTTGTTTCACCGAACTTTGTTTAATCAAATAATAAACTGCAAGAAGATTGGTGGAGTGAAAATTAGGGAAGCGATTCCTTCCCATTCTAAGGAAGATCAGACAATCATAAAAAACATAACTAAATCCTTCTCCGATTAAAAACGACAAAAGAAAGGCAACCAATGAGACACGAGAACACTTTTTCTTTTTTCTTAGTGTAGTCAAAGCTAGCTTTATCTTTGGTGAGAAGCTATCTTGAGGCTTTAAACTTAAGAAACTACTACTCATTATTTTATTTATTTTTATATTTTTGGCCTAAGTTTCTTTCCCATTTCATTTTTCACGTGTTTAAGGTCACTATTGTTCTTGCTATGTCAATCTTCAGATTAGCAGCCATGACATTTTAGAATTTTAACACCGTCCATCATAATCTCTCCTAAGTTTGCAAAGCTACCGTTAAAAGTGGTTAACAGGTATGTTTTAAATTTATGGTTTAAATTTTAGCTGCTCAAAGAGTACTCTCTCTTTGCATAACTAGTTTCAACTTTGTATAAATGCACATTGAATTCTTACCATTCATAGTCAAACAAAGAAAGTTCCTGAAAATCATTGAAAGGGACTAATGATTACGTTTTTCAAAATATTTCAATTCGTAAATCTCCGTGGCAGAGTAAAATAAATGTGCCCATTTTGAGTATTGAACTTGTATGAGATTTCATAGAATATTGTGGCCCTTAAAAAAACAAAAAAGTTAGGTGGCCATAATTTCTGCCACAAGGGGCCCAATTAAGTCTAAAAGCTCATCAAACTCAGAAACCATTTTTTGCCTCATGTCATTATTGACATAGATGTTCTCTCCATTTTCTTCAAGAGTTAAATTTATTACGTCCTATATTTTCTTTTTCTTTTGGGGCCGGTCCCTCGACAGCTAGATTTTTTTACAAAATTTATTTCGAAACACTGATGATGTTTCAAATTTAGTCTCTCAATTACATCAGTGTCATATTTTTTTAAATACACAAGAAGCGTTCTCATAATTCACTCTCTATTTGACATTAGTTGGTTCTAACCAACTTTTTAGTTAGAAACGGTGTAAAGCCTTACATGCTACAGTAAAAGCAAAAAAATTAGTACAGTGTAAAGGTCTCATGTGTTACAGTGTTTACAATTCTAACCAATGGTTTTAACCACTATGCAAATACCCTATTAGTTGAAAGTGTTAAATTTAGTAGATATCTCATATCTTTTTTATATCTCTAGGATTGGTTACCGAATTGAATTTATATTAATTTAGAGGGTCTTTCTCCTGCATGATCTTATATCAGTAGTCCACGTTTTTAATAATTGGATCTAGCCAAAATCATACCAAAATTAATATATATATATATATATATATATAGATCAAAAAAGTAATGAAATTTTTGAGATCCTACCACAAAGATCTCCTTGATTGAAACCTAAAAAGTAAAATCTCCCCAAATCCTATTTCTAATCACGTTCTCCATTTTCTTCTTTAGCTCTTTTTGTGTTACATCCTTTGGTTAATTTGTGTGACACCCGTTATTCTCCTAACGGGTATTGAGGTAATTAAATTAATTTTTAGTGTATAAAAAAAATTGCTTCATTTAAATTTATTTTATAATATTTATTTTTATCTATTTTTAAATTTTATAAAATTCTCATATATTTATTTAGTATGTTTACTAAAAAGTCTTAGAACTTCTAATAAATCTCAAAAATGTCATATTGGCATTATGTGTGTTAAAGTCTTTAGATGAGACATAAGGATATCTTTTCCAACTACTCTTGACCCTCATTTTCTTTATTTCCTCCGTGACATGCTTCAACATGTCTCCTCTATAATTGTTTCTATCACTTCTTTTCAAAGACTTCATCTTTTCTTCCTTTCTCTTCCACGGTTCCCACACTCTTCTTCTCATTTCTTTGCTGAAGCAAAATACTTAGAGAACTTCTTCAAGGCAGCCATAAAAATCAGCCACCATCACCTCCATTTGAGCAAGAATTTCAGTCATACCGAAGTAAAGGAACCTGTTTTGAAGCCATTTCAAGCTTCCAACTAACCATAATCCGAGGTTAGAATCTTATGAACAAATTTAGTCTTTCATTTATAAATTTTCTTTTATACTAAAGGATTATTCAAATTTGCGTTCTTAAACCTAAGTATATGTTTGTTGCTATTTTGGAGCATATGTATGAAGTCTAAGTGTATATGCCCTAGACAGAAAATTTATATTGTTAAACTTTGTAATACCTCTATGGGCAGTGGTTATTTCTTGAAATTCTAAGATTAAATTAAAATGAATTTTATGAATTGGTTTGCATATTTGAAAAGTAGCATCCTAGGCTTTCTAACGAGCTATCATAAACCTAAATCGGAGTTGTATTTTATTTTCTAAGAATTATTCAATTTTTGTATTGGAAACTAGTAAATCTGCCAGTTTGTTATGGTATACCAGCTGCTAACCTGAACCAAGAACCCATCTTTGCTCACCACCTAATTCTTTAATGTCTTGCAACCTTTCCAATATTATCCTAAGTGATTGATGAATCTTATTAGGGACTAAAACATATAGATTACTTGTTCACATTTTATATTGTGTTAAGACAAAAATTGTTTACTGTGGTATTCAAAAGAGATTTATATAAAAGCTTTAATGGCATACTAGTAAGATAGGTTTACACATGATTTATTTATGAATGTAGTTGTATGTTGTGCTTTAGTTTTAATTGTCCTTATGCACGCCTTAGGATCAAGGGAGTATGGAGCTAACGTTAATTGATTCCAGGATTAAAAGATTGTTGATAAGCTTGAAAGGTAGGGATTCTATTACTCATCTTTTGTGAGGTTTTTATAGAATTAAAATTGATTGTTTTGCTGCAATATATATATATCTATGTTGAACTGATATTATATGTGTATCACATATGAAACTATGACATGGACTCGTCTTGTATTGTACGGCGAGGAACATAATGAATTGACACATGTTATAAATTGAGAAGCATAGTTAGGAAAATTAACTCTATTAATAATGATTTAATATAGAGAAATTGTGAGACATGAAAAGGGCGACGGTTACGTCCTTGGGCATGAATACCCTAAAAGGTAAAATAGGGGGAAGGTGATGACGCTTCCTTGGGTTGAAAGTCCTAGAACACACTGTACAGGAATTGATTTGGTGAGGACTCGGGGCTTGATGTCCCCTCACCGGAACACCCTTGGAATGTTTATAGGGTGATCAAGTGCGCCCATTTGGGTTTCGATGAGTTGAGTGATACTCAATTTAACATGGATACCTAGGAACAATGATGATTGGTAATATTTGTATAAATGTGTAATTATGACACTTGGTAATGATTAACTACGGTATCCATAAGATGTGATCATAATAAACCTTATAATCTGGAATATGATGTAACCTACTAATCATGCAGGTTTTAATGTGGTAATGATAAAAACCTAAAGGTGAGTAATGGCTTTCTCTACTGAGCATAGTGTTGCTCATTCCCTTATGTTTATATCTTTTCAGGACTCACTAAGTGTGAGGTGGCTACGAGAAATATAGTTGAGGAAGTGATGTAACTATATTACATTGGGACTGCTTCAATCGTTGAGAATGTTCTTCATGATAATGTAAGCATCAATTGTTACTTTCTGTGACTGTATTATAATGTGTTGAGGGTTAAAATGATGATGACAACAGTTTATTTTATTAAATTTAAGGTGCTACATTTAAAACTGTGGTTTATTTATCGTTTATATTTTTATTTTTGAGTTGAGAGTTTTCATTTAAGTCCCGGGCAAATTTTATTTTTAAGGTTTTACTTTTATTATTTATTTTTATTTTATCTCATTAAAAACTGTTAACCCCCATATAGGGGCGTTACAGAATTTTTGGTATCAGAGCCTAGGTTCGGTTAACCTAGGGAGTGTAGCACCACTTTAAAAAAAAAAAAAAATATTTTTGAGATGGTTTTGAAGCTGAATTTTCATTGTCATCATCAAAATGAACCTTCACATTGATTTATACAGTCTAGAAGGATGTAACATGGAAAGGCCATAGAATGAAAATATCAATAGTTATATGAGTACAATAATTATATAGAAGGAAAGTATTAATAGTTATAAGGGAATGATAATTATATGGAATGAGTTTATAAGTAGAATGCTTATGAGAGATTCGTATAATATTAGGATCTATAAGCATATCTAATTCGTATAAACGATGAGAAATTCGTGTAGATACGAGAATTTAAGAGCCTTTTGTCTCGTGAAAAACAATAAGAAATATAAGGCTTGATTTATTGATTTTAAAGTTTGACATAGATATGCCAAATTTTTCGTAATTGATTCAAACCTAAGTAATGATTATGTGTGGATTCGATGGAGCACATAAGTGTCAATGTCTTTTCTTAAAAGTTCTATATATTTGAGGAATATGATATAAGTTAGGAATCATGGTATTGAATCTTGAGAGAGATAAATGTTAGACTTTTGGTCTGTTGAGACTGTGTAAAGTCTAGAATGCATGAATCTCAAAATTGGAATATTTTGTTACGTACATTGTATTTAAGTGTATCAGTGAATCTTTTGGTTACCTAAGGTTTTGTTATATGAGGAAATTATATATTGTATAAGTAGAATTGTGGGGATTGTAGATGTTCTTAAGTAGTAACATCAAGTGTCTTTGTTCATTGATATGGTCTACGTTGAAAGATGTAAATCGTATTGATTTCAAGGTTAATCGCATTCTAAACCCTTGGTAGTAATGATGATGAATCCATTGATAGATGTTAAGTATTATGAATAACATATGGGTGTATGCATTGTTCAATAAGGTTTTGATTAAAACAAAATTATTTGAGTTGCTGGATCATTCAGGAAGATCCTTGTTGTCGTTAAATTAGATTTGTTGTTTATAGTTAACTTTATCTATAGTGGGCTTTGAATTGGGTTTAAGATTCATACGAATTGGTTTTCAATTTTATGTTTGTTATTTAACTCGTTCTAAATGTGTTAAGGCCGAAACAACCTGACCATTTTCAACTAAGAACATTTGGGCCTAGTTCAAATCTTAAATCAGTTTGATTCACACTGTCTCTCCCACGTGGTTTCTATACGTGTCATATACAGTGGTTTAATCATTGTTTACATATACGTTTACTGTGCATAGGAGCTTATTTCTCCGAGTTCACTTTTTCTCTCTTAATTTGTTATTTTCTCTTTAAATCGCAAATCCTCTTCTTTTTCATTAAAAAATTCTTCTTTTCTTCTAAAAGAAGAAGGAATTCTAGGATTCTACAATTTACTATCTTAATTTTTCCTTTCTATTTACTCTTCTTTCATCTCATCATGGACCCAAAATACCAACACCTGAGAAAGTATTTCCCATCACTCTCCCAAAAGATTCTCAAAAAGAAATACAAGGCTAGAATTACTCGGTTGTGGATTCTTATGCGTTTTGGTATCCCTTGTGATGTGAGAATGTTAATAGAGGGGAAAATCCGTCCGAGTGACTTTAGTCAAGATGTCGGTTTACCAGGAACAGGTACTAGTCGTAGTGCAATGAAAAGAAGAGCTCGTGCCATCGTGGTCACTTGTAACAAATGTGGAAGACAAAATTGTAACGGTAAATGTACTTCACCTGGTTATATGTCTACGAATAGAGAGGATAAAATAAGGTTTTGTAGGGATGGACTTTCAAAGGAGAACTTGGATAGCATCCATCCTCCTCTTCACGGTCACCCTAGTGGATATGTTCAAGGAGCTATTTTTAAACTCTGGCCTAAATTTTATACAGAAAGACAACGCCTCAGGAATATGGTATTTCTAGATCCTGTTTGCCAAGCCATAAGAAAACTGGATGGGGAATAAGTCATCGCTCTATAAAGGTTATTTAGTCTTTACTTATTTGAAGCAGTTTTAGCTGATGTTCAACAGTTTGTGTTTTTCTTTTACTCAGAATATTTGCTTTTGTGTTTGAAATAATTGTGATTATTAGATTGATACAGTAAGTGTTAATATCTTATTTAATTTATGATTTTCTTAAATATATATATAATAAAATATATTATCTTATCAGACACGTCACATACGGTACAGTAATATGTTTGAATTTTGAAAAGCTTATCCAGATATTTCAAGATTGTGTCTCAAATTTCAAAAGTTCTACAGTATTTGTCGTTTATATTAAATTTCTAGACTTGGTGTATATTTTTCAAAAAGTCTACAGTTGTGTCATGAGGGTCTTCTGTCGAATTGTTCTCAATTGTCAAAAGTTATACAATTAGAGTCTAATCTTTTTCAAAAAGTGAATCAGATTTTCTGTAAACTATCAATCACCTTATCTTACTTTCTTATCCGCACAAGATTTTGTTTAAATCTTTGGATTACCTTTTCATTACCTACTCGTCTATCTCTTTAGCCCTTTTTGTGTATTTCTTATCTTTAAAATCTCATGTAGAACCCGAAGTCTAAGTGGAGCAGACATTAAGCAACCACTTCTATAAACCAAATATGTCTACCTCCCAGTCCACGAAGAAAATAAAGAATGTTTGTGTCTTTTGTGGTTCCAGCCTTGGAAAAGATAAAGCTTATTTAGAAGCTGCAAATCACTTAGGGCAAGTCCTAGCACGCAAGAAGATTAACATAATCTATGGGGGTGGTAGTATAAAAATGATGGTAAATATGGCACTAGCAGCTAGGTCTAGCGACGCTACTGATGTAAGAATTTGGCCTCATATTCCAGTTGAAGGAAACCTTTGTAAGGAAGCCATAGGTAAGGGAGAAGGAGTCAGGAGTATCCCTAGAAATTTTAAAGACATAATCTATAATTCTGATGCTTTTATAGCATTACCTGGTGGTCTAGGTACTCTTGAGGAAATATTTATAGTTGCTTGTGGGCAATTGTTGGGCTTTTATTCCAAACCTTTGGGACTGCTGAACGTAAAGGGTTTTTATGACGGTCTTTTGAAATTTCTAGATTACGCTGTGGAAGAAAACATCACTACAGAATCGGAGAGACAAATCTTTGTCACTGCTTCAACAGTTGAGGAATTGATAGATAAAATGCAAATCATACATCCAGAATCCGACACTGCAACATCCAAGCTTGAATGGGAAAGGGAAAGCTGGGAGCGGCCAATTGATTTGAATCTCCATCTGTAATCTTTTTGTTTTATCTTTGGCATGTAGGCATGTGTGTCCGTATTTCGTGTGTTACGAATAACCGTTTACCTTGTATTCTGTGTTTCTTGTGGTACGTCGTTGTTCAATCTTTTAGATTCATTGAGCCTAATGCCGGGATGGCTGGATACGGAGTACTTGATGCTCTCGAAACGCATCCTTCTTAAGGTCCGATCTTTTGTTTATCGATGTTTTTGTATCCTATAAGCATGCATGATATGGATAGCTGGTATACGGAGTGCCTTGTACTCTCGAAACGTATCCGTATTATGTTTGTAATGTGTAATATTCTGTTAATATTATGTGGAAGTACCAGAGTCAGTTATGGGGATATTCCATATGAAATATGAGTATATTATTTGGATTGAATGTTTGTGTCATGAGGATAGCTGTTTAATGAAAAATATGTCGGGTATGTTTGCAACTCTGAGATTCCGTTTAATATCTCTATGAGTAAGTTTAATGTATAGTTTTGAATAAAAGTGTTTGTGATATATGTTTTATGATTATGTTCTAGTTTATTATTTGAGGTATGAAATCAAATATATTTGACTTTTCCTTACTCAAAAAGGAAAAGGAACCTAAAGATGAAGTATATAAAATTTCTCTGGCAATCTCCTTAAATGTGATTGTAAATCACAGTCCATGGACAATGAAGGACTGGAATCATGATATGGTCAATATGTATGCCTGATCAGATTCTTAGACTATTATACGGTGTTATAAGTTGAAACTTGTCAGAAATACTCTTATTGAGGGATTTAGGAGTAAGATTTATTATGCAAGTAAATAAGTGGAAATACGATGACTTAAATTTGGAGGACAAACAACATTAACGGTTTAGACTCGGAATTGGAATCATAGTGGAATCATAATTTTTACTAGTATTACTAGAATTGAAATTTCGAGGACGAAATTTCTTTAAGGGGGGTAGAGCTGTGACACCCGTTATTCTCCTAACGGGTATTGAGGTAATTAAATTAATTTTTAGTGTATAAAAAAAATTGCTTCATTTAAATTTATTTTATAATATTTATTTTTATCTATTTTTAAATTTTATAAAATTCTCCTATATTTATTTAGTATGTTTACTAAAAAGTCTTAGAACTTCTAATAAATCTCAAAAATGTCATATTGGCATTATGTGTGTTAAAGTCTTTAGATGAGACATAAGGATATCTTTTCCAACTACTCTTGACCCTCATTTTCTTTATTTCCTCCGTGACATGCTTCAACATGTCTCCTCTATAATTGTTTCTATCACTTCTTTTCAAAGACTTCATCTTTTCTTCCTTTCTCTTCCACGGTTCCCACACTCTTCTTCTCATTTCTTTGCTGAAGCAAAATACTTAGAGAACTTCTTCAAGGCAGCCATAAAAATCAGCCACCATCACCTCCATTTGAGCAAGAATTTCAGTCATACCGAAGTAAAGGAACCTGTTTTGAAGTCATTTCAAGCTTCCAACTAACCATAATCCGAGGTTAGAATCTTATGAACAAATTTAGTCTTTCATTTATAAATTTTCTTTTATACTAAAGGATTATTCAAATTTGCGTTCTTAAACCTAAGTATATGTTTGTTGCTATTTTGGAGCATATGTATGAAGTCTAAGTGTATATGCCATAGACAGAAAATTTATATTGTTAAACTTTGTAATACCTCTATGGGCAGTGGTTATTTCTTGAAATTCTAAGATTAAATTAAAATGAATTTTATGAATTGGTTTGCATATTTGAAAAGTAGCATCCTAGGCTTTCTAACGAGCTATCATAAACCTAAATCGGAGTTGTATTTTATTTTCTAAGAATTATTCAATTTTTGTATTGGAAACTAGTAAATCTGTCAGTTTGTTATGGTATACCAGCTGCTAACCTGAACCAAGAACCCATCTTTGCTCACCACCTAATTCTTTAATGTCTTGCAACCTTTCCAATATTATCCTAAGTGATTGATGAATCTTATTAGGGACTAAAACATATAGATTACTTGTTCACATTTTATATTGTGTTAAGACAAAAATTGTTTACTGTGGTATTCAAAAGAGATTTATATAAAAGCTTTAATGGCATACTAGTAAGATAGGTTTACACATGATTTATTTATGAATGTAGTTGTATGTTGTGCTTTAGTTTTAATTGTCCTTATGCACGCCTTAGGATCAAGGGAGTATGGAGCTAACGTTAATTGATTCCAGGATTAAAAGATTGTTGATAAGCTTGAAAGGTAGGGATTCTATTACTCATCTTTTGTGAGGTTTTTATAGAATTAAAATTGATTGTTTTGCTGCAATATATATATATCTATGTTGAACTGATATTATATGTGTATCACATATGAAACTATGACATGGACTCGTCTTGTATTGTACGGCGAGGAACATAATGAATTGACACATGTTATAAATTGAGAAGCATGGTTAGGAAAATTAACTCTATTAATAATGATTTAATATAGAGAAATTGTGAGACATGAAAAGGGCGACGGTTACGTCCTTGGGCATGAATACCCTAAAAGGTAAAATAGGGGGAAGGTGATGACGCTTCCTTGGGTTGAAAGTCCCAGAACACACTGTACAGGAATTGATTTGGTGAGGACTCGGGGCTTGATGTCCCCTCACCGGAACACCCTTGGAATGTTTATAGGGTGATCAAGTGCGCCCATTTGGGTTTCGATGAGTTGAGTGATACTCAATTTAACATGGATACCTAGGAACAATGATGATTGGTAATATTTGTATAAATGTGTAATTATGACACTTGGTAATGATTAACTACGGTATCCATAAGATGTGATCATAATAAACCTTATAATCTGGAATATGATGTAACCTACTAATCATGCAGGTTTTAATGTGGTAATGATAAAAACCTAAAGGTGAGTAATGGCTTTCTCTACTGAGCATAGTGTTGCTCATTCCCTTATGTTTATATCTTTTCAGGACTCACTAAGTGTGAGGTGGCTACGAGAAATATAGTTGAGGAAGTGATGTAACTATATTACATTGGGACTGCTTCAATCGTTGAGAATGTTCTTCATGATAATGTAAGCATCAATTGTTACTTTCTGTGACTGTATTATAATGTGTTGAGGGTTAAAATGATGATGACAACAGTTTATTTTATTAAATTTAAGGTGCTACATTTAAAACTGTGGTTTATTTATCGTTTATATTTTTATTTTTGAGTTGAGAGTTTTCATTTAAGTCCCGGGCAAATTTTATTTTTAAGGTTTTACTTTTATTATTTATTTTTATTTTATCTCATTAAAAACTGTTAACCCCCATATAGGGGCGTTACAATTTGCCAAACTAATTAAGGCCACGCATGGTAATCTCCTCTGTGTTATAAACTTGGTAATTTTGGGACATGATCATGAGACAAACCGTTTTGTCGGTGGTACTGTTCGTACATTAGTCTGGAATGTCTCAAACGAAAGGCCATGATTTCAAATTTTGCAACCAAAGCATGCCAAATTTTGAAACCTGTCGGACGCCATTGTTTGACCATGAAAAAACATTGCATATTACTTGGTACTATCTAGGCTGGTACAATTGCTTTATCTCTTTTCTTTCTGCTTCTTTTTGCTTTTTTTCTAAAAAGAAAGAAAGAAAGATGATTCGTTTTTTCGTTCGTGAATATGTTGAATTCAGGTGTTGACCTTCCCGTACAACAATGTCGGCATACTTTAGAGTCGTATTTTGCCAGTAGATATATAACAAGGTAGCAAAAGGGTATACGCAATATGTTAAGATCTTCTTTGGGAGAGCTGTTGAAACTTTTGGTTATAATTAATATTGGTTTAAAACATTATACATACTGAGAGCTTTACAATTACATTGTAACTGTTTTTTATTTTACATTATAAAAAGCTTTTTATTGATGATGGTTCCATTTGTGGGTGCTAAATAAAGGCAAAGTATTTATACGATTTGATTTAATTAGTATATAAAATAATTTGATTGTACTAATAATAAAATAATCTGATTGAAAGAAACAACACATGGTACTAAATTCTTGCATATTCTTAATTATAAAATGTTATTTATGCTAATTTGATTTTGACACGTTTAATTCTTAATTACATAATTATACCTCTTAGTTTGTCTTTTTTTAAAAAACTGCAAACGTATCATTTGAATTTAAAAAATTATTTTCAATTTTATCCCTATAAATGAAAAAAACAGACAAAACAACATAACTACTATTAAATAGTATGGAAAATATTTTGTAGACTTAAAAACAAGAAAAATCTTAAAACAAAATATCTTATTTTAAAAAAAACCTCAAATTTCATATCTTTTTAAGCGTAAAAATATGTTTTAAAAAATTTCTTAAGAAAAAATAAATTTTAGAAAGAAACTCAGTTTAATTAAGGGTATCTTTATCTTATCCCTTTGTTCTTTTTTTTTCTTGGTCAAAAAGTCTCAGAGGAATAAAATTGAAACATGTTTTTTTAAATTTAAAGGATACCTTTATACTTTATAAAAAGAGAGTAATAAATTGAAAAATAATCAAAACTAGAAATTATAGTTTGTAATTTAACCATAAAATAATTTGATTGTATTAACAATAAAATGATTTGATTGAAAGAAACAACATAGAAGTACTAAATTCTTGCATCGTCTTAATTATCATGACTTTTTCTTTTTCTTGCCCTTTATCATTTTAGAATAAATTGTAAGTTCAGCTATTCTAAATATGAGGAGGAAAATAAAAAACACTTTTAAAGCTTTTGAGGAATAGTTTTTTTGTTTGAAATATCTATGTTACTCAAATTTCAACAACGGCTTTATTGAATGAAACTTATTAATTTTTTTCAGGGGACACCTGACTCTATTTTTGAAAACTCAAATTATTTTTATTTTTCATTATTCAATAACTGAAAAATGAGATGAATTTTTGGGTATCAATAAGTTTTATAGAATTGTTTCATTGATGATTAAGAACAAAAAAAATATCTCTCTTATTCACATTAATTCTATTTGGCGTCAGATTTTAACAAGGGACTTTTCATTTGCACCACCGCAAAAGCATGACAAAAATTGATGTAAAAGAAAAAAGAGAAAATGGGGTCAGAGGCCACCACCTCAATCAGTGTGAATCTGTTGTTGTAGCACATTATAAAGGCAAGAATTAATGTTTACAAAACTAAATTCGTGTAAAATTGTGGAAGCCACACTGTAGTTTGTGCAAATTTTTGCTGGTGGGCAATTTTTATTATTTTCCTCCACGGTGTTTTGGAGAAAGTTTCAAACTAATAGTTTGAACCATTTTTTGTTTAAAATACTATTATTGTTGAGTACTATATATTATACTTACTTTTTGTTTAATATTGTAACTACTGAAAGTATTATATTGTGAACGGTTTTGAACTAATCAGTTCAAACCAACATGTAAATCAGAAGATAGAACTCTCCAACACTTTGAGAGTTTGCTAATGCGAGCAAACTAATACTGTGCTTTTCTTTCTCTCAGCTTATTTGTCAAAATTTCAGAAGAAACTGCTTTTATTTAAGATAAGGTTGATGCAACAGTTAGGTAGTGCCGACCTATCGTTTTCCCTGCAAATTTGATGAGATTCAAGCATAGTACATAAATAAGTCCTATGTGGGTTTTCTTTAGTTTTGGTTCACAATTTCTCAAACAGTTGTTTTGCTCTGTCAACGACCAAAATGTACATATGTGTGTGTATACATACATACATACATACACACACACACACACACATATATATATATATATGAATGGGGATGGCAACGACATCCAAATATATATGGTCCTGATTTGGTGCATTGGAATGATGTTGATCCAAATGCATAGCAACAAAAGATACAAAAGAGTTCGCAAAAATATATTGTTGGCCCTGACACCGAGGCTATTCCAAATCTAGAGGAGTTCAAAGACCATGTCGTTGTCTCATGGGGTACAAAAAAATTTGGAGCAGCTTTCTGTGATTTAGATTGACCCACGACCACCACCTATAATTGTTATTATGACTACTAGGGCTATGTAAAGGGTAATACATTATTTAACCAACTATGGCAATATATATGATTTTCTTGACATGCATATGCTCAAATGTAAACTTTTCCCTCTTTCTTTTAAGGTATCTTTTGCAGCCACAATAGGAATAGAAGCTTGATATATATATATATATGTATGAATGTCCGAATTCTGGAAAGCTATGTAATGCATAATAATTATATTTGTATACATATATATACATATTTCTAAAATACATTACTAGAAATTATCCCCAGGCCTTGTAATATTTTTCTTTCGCTGATGTAATATTAATCATATATTTATATAACACTTAAACAATTTGAATGTTAAACGAACATTTGATTTAAAAACATTACAAATGTTAACTTGTCAGTGTACCAAATTTAAGACTTTGTCTACTTAAGTATGTATATTAAAAAAAATCTAAATAGTCGTATTAAATCAGTCGTCTAATGAAGTATATATATTAATATTATGTTGAGAGGTCAATAAAGTTTGTTACACTTTGTCACTTACTGTATAATTAGTATTTTTAGAGTTTTTTTTTAATAGTGGCGTACATAAATATTTGTGTTTATACACAGCACGCGTGTACTATTTGAAATATGATTTTTGAATTTTGCCGGTGACCGACTGCCACCATGTTTTTTGCTATGTCCTCATGGGAGTGCCTTTTGTGAAATTCGTCACAATACATTTGAATTTGATCAAAACAATCAAAGTTGATTAAACAAATTTGGACCCTTTTTTTGTTTTCCGTAAAAGAAGACCCTACAATATTCTTCTCTCTCTCTCTCTCTCTCTCTCTCTCCCTCTCTCTCTCCAATAATGTAGAGGCCAGCCAAGTACTAAGCCTTTTGGAAGGGACTCAATGCATGGAGAAAAATGGAGCCCGCACATGGATCATATATATGTCAAAAAATCAACATATCTGTGACTTTAATTTGGGTCGAATAATCTTCTTTCATATTAAAACTATGCCAGCGTTTCAAAAATATCACAATCTCAACTCAACCCCACCCATCTATTATGATATGTGACATATCCAATTTAATATATTATTTTTCACATTAAAATAGTTTAAATGATGATCTCCCAAGTGGGTATGGGGCTACTTATTTCTCTATTTAATTCAGTTTAGAAGAAATTAAAAAAAAAGGGAACAAATTCAGCTTGTGGGTTTGGAATAAGATTTGCCTCATGTTATTAGCTCCTATAGGCTATATGTAAAATCACTAATAAATGGGGGTAAGTTTGGAAAAAAGGCAGGCATGAAAGGGGAGAACAAAAAAAAGAAGCAACATATATAACTGCACAAAGGCAATAATGATAATTAGTTAGACAACATGGAGAGAGACAATAGATTAGGATAATTAACCCAAGAATTAGTTACTCATTACATTATTTCAACTCCTCTTGAAACAATTACAAAAGTAAAAAAAAAAAAAGGGAAAAAGGGAAAAAAATAATACAAAGATTTAAGAACTCAAAAAGAAAAAAAAGAGCGCTACCCTATAGTTTTCAATTTTTAATCATTGCCTGGTCATGTAAAAAAAAGAAAAGAAAAGAAAACAAAAAAAAAAAAAAGCAAAAGAGAGAAAAAAAAATAATAAACCCTTTAATTCTCAAACCCTTCACATGAATTTCCTGTTACTATCAACATCTTTGGTGACTTTTGTATGCTTGTATAGATAACCCAAAAAATAAAAATAAAAATAAAAAGGGTAATAAAAAAGAATCATGAATTTACACTGATTTTCATGATATATGCTGGAAAACATCAAAATTAGCACCTGTTAAATCTTCCGACAGCGACGTTAATGGATAGCTACTGATCATATGATCAACATGAGATAAGCTTGTTTGAACATGATGAAGTTGCTCTGATGATTGATTTTGCCATGATGAACTACTTGTAGTTGTTCTCATGATCATATCTTCAGTTTTAATGATTCCGTTATTCACCGCTTGAAACTGATGAAAAAAGGGGTCAAATTTGTTGTCGGCGTCCCAACAAAAACCTCCATTGTTGTTGTTGTTCATTTGGAAAGTTGTGTAGTTGCTAACGTTGGAGCTGTTGCTTGAATTGGTCTCCTTAACCTCGTTCAAGAAGAAGTTGTTGTTGTTGTTGTCGGAGAAGTCCGCGGCGGCGGTGGCGGTGGCAGTCACCGACATGTTGTTTCCGCGGTCGGAGCTCGCCAAACTCGGCATTGAAGGGAAGCCGGTAGTGAAGCCGCTTGATGTTGTTTGGTGGTGATCATAGCACTTGTAGGGTCTAATTGAGGCGTTGAATTGTGAAATGTTGAGGTTTTCACAATTGGTGTTATAGGCCTCATTTATAGTACTACCATGATCAAAGAAGGATAGTGAATTGTAGTTTGATCCGATGGCGACGGCGGTGGCGGAGGCGGCGGAGGACTCGAAGTAAGCGGAATCGGAGACGAGGAATGCGGGTCCTTGGGAGGCCAATGTTGAAGAGACATGATGATTTGGAAGTGATGAAGCTTGATGAGGCACTACTATAGGCAAATTAGAATGATGTTCCTTAATTTGGTCTCTACAAATATTACTCTTCATCATCATATCATTCTTGTTTTTACTGTTGTCCTTGATCACTTCCATGTCGTTTATCGGCTTGTGTGTCGTTGGGTCAATCCCTTGCTTCATTAGCTTCTTCTTTAGGCATGAATTCCAAAAGTTCTTTATCTCATTGTCTGTTCTTCCTGGTAATTGTGCTGCAATTTGTGCCCACCTACAAAATTTTGCCCAAAAAAAATTTTCAAATTTTATTCATTTATTTATATATACATCTTATTATACACATATATATATATATATATATATGTATGTATTAATTTAGTTACCTATTGCCAAGAACTTCATGAAGACTAATAATGAGATCTTCCTCTTGTTGTGAAAACATTCCTCTTTTCAAATCAGGTCTCAAGTAGTTTATCCATCTTAATCTACAACTCTTTCCACACCTTTGCAACCCTGCAAAATTATCAACAGATTAATCAATCAACCAAACATTAATTTAGTTAATTTGATCATACACATATACAAGAACTATAAATATTTAGTGGGCACAAAATAAAACTTTTAAAAAAAATTAAGATAAATTGCATACCAGCAAGCTTGGGAACTGAACTCCAGCAACCGACACCGAATCGAGTGATGTAATTGAAGAGCTTCTCATCTTCTTCAGGTGACCAAAGACCTTTCCTTAACTTCTGCTTCAGGCAACAAGAGTGACGTCCCATGTTTTTTTTTTCTTCTCTCTCTTTTTTTTTCCTTGTACTACTATAAAGGAAAACGATGTGTGTGTTTCTATATATATATATATATATGTTGTGTTTGTATATATATATTTGTGATATGAAAGTTTGAAGTAACCGTGAAAGAAGTAGTAGTAGCTGCTAGCTGGACATGAGAGAAATTGGGCTTAGAGAGAGAGAGAGAGAGAGAGAGGGTTTTTGGGGGAATATATGTCTATGTCTTGTGATGGAAATTAGAAGTGGAAAAATCAAGAATAGTTTCTTATTATTTAAAGGGGAGAGGGATAAATCATACTTAGAATTCAAGTCTTGGAGAGAGAAAGAAGGAGAGAGAAAGAGGAAGAGAAAGAGAGAGAGACAGAGAGACAATGAGAATAGAGGAAGGTGAAACAATCAAGTGGGTTTTACGCAAATCTGATGCTGCTTTTGCATTAGACTGGATTGGTTTTTAAGATATCTCTATGATGATCATCTCTAGAGAAGAGGAAAAAAAAAGAAGAAATAAAATTAATTAATGGGCAAGAAAAAGAGGGTCTATATGTATTTCAAAACGAGTACAACTATATGAAAGTGTACTTGTTAGTGTGTGCATATATATATATATATAATATATATATGTATATATTTTGTAGGCGATCTATAAAGATTAAAGAGAATTCTCCGCTAACTTTCATTGATTGGCGCAGTTATGAATCGTCAAATTTTCATTAAATTATGTGAAATTAATATTTTCTTAATTTGATGTAATTTTGATTAGGAGTAGATCTTTTTTCTTCATATTATATTACAACTGTAAAAGTGAGATTTCTAAATAGGGGAAGCAAAAGCATGACTTAATTATATCCTCATAAGTACAAATTCCAAAAGGGGGACCCTTATTTATAATTGCTTGCAAAAATAGAAGACCTTTTGGACGTTTAATTTAATTGATCACACATGTGCTAATTAATAATTATGCTGTGTATGCATGTTTAGAACCACTCACTTAATTAATTAATTAAGTACTGAGGCCTACTAATGTTGAGTATGGTTTTGAACCAAATGATTTTTAAAAATATAGTTTAAAATTCAGAGAATATTTATGTTGAAATGGACAATACATGGACTAACTCAATTAGTTAATATGCATGTGTGAAAGTAGAAATTACCAGGAGATAGAGGAAGTTATGGGTGTTTGACAAATTTAGGTCTAACTCGTTATTTTCAATTTAAACATAGTAAAACTTTTATATATAATAGTATAAAACTTTTTACGTGCTATAGTACTTCCAATTCTAATTCACTTTTTTAAACACCCTATATATAACATATGCTTTTCTAAACTTGTAATAAATTAGGGTATTTTGTGTTTATCTTTTTTTTTTCTTTTAAAAAATTGTTTGGTCTGAAACATGCATATAGAAAGTTAAAGAATTAAAATTAAATAGCATTTTTTTTTTTCAGGCTTGCTTGCCAGCTACTGTAAGCAGTTCATAATGCAATTTGAGGCATGGAAGAATAAGATATAATATTAATACTAAAATATGTTGTCAATAAGATTTTTCCAATTAATATTTTGGCATTATAAAATCAGCCGACACCCTACAGCAAGAGCTGTGGGCTCCATATATACATACATATGTCTATTTGACTCTTAAGATAAGGGGGAACAATATTGAAACAAAATACGGTAAATCGACAAAGAAAAGGAAAATAAGAAAGGGAAAAGAGAAAATGACTCATTTCAGAGGAAAAAAAAGATGAAAAAGAAAGAAAGATAACGATAAAATAGTCAATGAAGAAATTCCTTTTTTTCTTTTACTTTTGGAATACTATTCTTAGTCATAATGGGATAAGTTTTCTAACAAGAAACCGATTAAATAAATAAAATAAAACAAAAATAAAGTGCTTAATAATTTTCTCCGTTTATTTATTTATTTTTTTTACAATCAATACATTCATTGAATCACTTTTTAAAAACATATTTTGTTAATTATGACCAAGGATTGTACAGTAAAAGTTAGAAAAAGTTAAAATTGCATATTGTAATTAAAAAGAAAAGGATAAAACTGCATGCAAAAGCCCTTGAATTTACTAATTACTTGGCTATTTTGACTTGAATTTTTTTTTTTGTGCTAATTGAAAGATATTTATTTGTTTACTAAAGCAGCAAAAATATCGAATCCATTTAGATTTTATGGAATAGTTTTATAACCTGATGAAGATTTCTAGATAATTATAAACTTCTTTTCCAAATTTTACCACTATTTCTTTAGCTGGTTCCAGGGCAGGCAAAAAGGTTGAGAATTGATGGGTACACAAGTTGTACAAAAATGGTCCCAAACACAACAGTTTCTTGTGCATTTTCCAAAGGGTAAAAAAAAACAATAAAGTCCCTCTTCTGTCATCTTTTCCAATAAATGAACAGGAATTTAAGTGAAAAGGAAATAAGAGGCAGGTCCCTCAGGAGCAATTTCATTAGAAAAGCTACAAAAAAAAAATATATATATATATATATATATATATATATATATATATATATATATTTAAAGAAGATTTACTTGCCTCCCCACATGACCCATATATAACATTAACTTATAACCAAAATCACTCATTTTTGTAATCAACGATTAAGACCATATTATATGGAGGGCACAGATTAGCATAATAATAAAGTTTTCCATCAACTACCTAAGTAGGGCTATCTTTACCATCGAGTAGGATGGTTTAGCGGTGATGGATTACCGTGATTAGTCTATGATCAAATGTTCGAAATTATTGAAGGTTTTAAATGTAAAAATTTACCCTTATTACAGTAGTACTATAATTTCTAGGATCACCCCTAATGTGTCTTTACCACTAATACATTTGGCAGGGCGTGGTTGATATGCTCCCTGCAGAAGGATAGAGCATGATGGTAAGGCTTTTAGCAAATATTCATTTTAGCATATAGCTGGCCCCTTTGGTAATAATAATAATAATAATAATAAAGTCCCACTTCTATCATCTTTTCCAATAAATGAGTAAGAATTTAAATGACAAGGAAATAAGAGGCAGGTCCCCTACGGGCAAATTTATTAGAAAAGATAAGAAAAAAAAAAAGTTAGAAGATCTACTCGCCTCCCTACATGACTCACATGTAACATTTATAACCAAAATCACACATTTTTGGTAATTAAAGATTAACACCATAATATATGGAGGGCACAAATTAGCAAGATAATGAAAGTTTTCTATCATCTAATTAAGTAGGCCATTCATCACCATCGAGTAAGATGGTCCGATGATAATAGATTATCATGATGGGTTTATGATTAAAGGTTCAAGTGTTAAGTTATCTTCTCTAAAGATCTTAAGTGTGAAGATTTGCGTTTGATAGTATAATACTAAAGTGTCCAATGCCACATCCTCCTATTTCCTTACCGCCAACACATTCGATGAATCTTAAAACACTCTTCATTGAGAAGTAGGGTCCAATATTAAGATCTTTAACAAACATTCATGTTAGTGTATAGAGGGGCCCTTTTATATGGTCCAGGACGCATGCTAACGCCATTTACCACCTCCTCAGACTTCTCTATATTCAAAAGCCAAAGTAGGGCTTCATCACTCTTACTCTGCCACGTGTCATGCACATCAAATTACAATAGGATTGGCCACACTGTATTCAATCCTGACTTAAATGAAGTCTCAATGATTGGAGAGTTTGATAGACGTTACCATGACCGACAGTTACACGTAGGATATGAGATTTATAATTGCATTTATGTATTTTTTATTTTTTTTCTCAAATAAATTGCATGCATATAGATATATATATTGGAAAATAGGCAGCCAGCGAGACACTTCCTTCCCGCACTGCCACTCACATCCATATATAATACCACCAATTTGTGTACAGGACTTTTATTGCCCTACACCTTTTCTTGTCTGTCTGTTATCATTCCAGGGGTCACTGCCAAAACAGACTCCATATTCTTCTCATTTATATTATTAATTATTAACATTATTATTATTATTATGATTATCCTTATGTTTGGTAAAAATAATTCCCACCACTTTTTTAGTTATAAACAATGTAGAGATCTCACATGTTACAGTAACAATAAAAAAATCACTACAGTATAAAGCTCTTATATGCTGCAATAAAAGTAGTTCTAATCAACAGTTCTCATCACCCTTCCAAACACCTTTTATAATTATTATTATTATCATCATCATTATCATTAGTTATGATTAACCTTCTATGGGTTCCCTTCTTCTTGATACCACCTCCCCTTGCTGTTTGACTTTGTTTAGACGAAGAACAAATTTTGGGATTTGATGAGCTAATATTTTGGATTTTCTTTTGACATATATATATATATATATAGTCAAGAATATGCATGGAAAGAGAGCAAATTTTTGTGATCACTAAACAAACGTAGCATGAGGGGATTAGAGATTAAATAATACATAGGGAGGGAATTATTTTCTTTGAGAGGTGTTGAGAGTTTCGTTACACATGAAGACAAATTTGTCGCTTGTCGGTGTAAGGGGTTTATTTTAATAAAATCGCTAATCATATCACATTATTAATGTCGTTATATTAATTGGTTGGAACAGACTAATGATTATTGACCTAAATATACAAATAATATTATACCATCAAGAAGGATTAGTTTAGATCCATTTGTTAAGATTCTTAAGCATATGGGACAGCTTGACATAAACAAATGAGATTAAATGAAAATTTTTCTCTAACGGCGTTTCCTCGTGACAAACACTTTTTGTAACTTTAATGAAACGAAAAATAACTTTTGAGTTTTACTTCTTTTCAGGATCTTGTTTTTTTTTTTATTTTTATTTTTATTTTTATTTTTTATAAATTTCTAAAGCTACTTTCCAAGTTTCTTAATAACTTCAGTTTGAACTTAAATTCTCTCATAAAACAAAAGCATTGTTTGATATAATAAAATTTTCAAGCTACTATGGAACTTGTGTACATATGATGTGCAATATATGCATAAAATTTCTTCATCCATATTTTATGATAGCATTTAATTAAGATCCAAATTTGGTTTAAAAAACAAAACAAAAAACAAATGTATCTCTTAAAAAAACATATATCTACTTGTGAAAAAAAGGAAAAAAATATCTTCACATACATAGAATATACATAGAATATATGTCAGCTGACATCTTAATTTCTTTTTCAAAGAGATTATGATAATATAGTACGTATCATTTTATTATGTGCTATAATATTTATAGTACATGCTCCAAAAGCAATTTGACATTATAAACAGCCTGTTTGAAAGGGCTTTCTAAAAGCTGGTTTTAGCTTTTTGAGTCCAAAAGCTACTTTTGGAAGTGTTTGGATAAATTGTCAGAAGTGTTTTTGCTTTCTAGAAGTGCTTCTTTTCAAAGCCACAAAATATAACTTCTCCAAAAAGCACTTTTGAAATAGATTTTAAAACTTGTACTAGAGTATTAATAATATATTATAAGCTTCATATAACATTTTTATAACTTTAAAAAAATTTAAACCATTTTGACCTATTAAAGCTCTTTTAAAATTATAGTTTCAAACACTTACTGAAAATGTATAACTTTTACTTCCTTTCTTTTACTGACTAAAAGCACAAGCAGAAATTATGTCAAACGGGCCTAGAGTATTAAGAGGTAGTAGCTATCTAGAAGTACAACTAATTCGATTGGATTTTTCATATATAATATGAATAGAGTACACAATTTAAAATTGAGATTCATATGCTCACAAAGGACATATTAGATGGCTAAACCTTTGCTTGTTTTTTTATCCCCAAAGGGGATCTCATATTTACTAATTTGATTAAAATTGGGACTCAAAAACTAATAATTTTACTCGAGAACAAATATTTATAACTACCTATTAAATAGACAGTACATACCCCAAAACAAGATTATTAAGCTTAGCATAAAATCAGCTAGAAAATAAGTACTTCCACATAAATTTCGACACCTCATTTTTGGGTCCCAAAAGATTGTTTTGACGAAAGGTTCCAAAAGATTGTTGCAGAGATCAAGAGGGAAAATACTTTTGATACGGAAACCTTTTTAATTAGCTATATTAGGGTCCCCTTCTAGTGATCTCTTTACGTACAATCTTTTTCTTTTTTTTTTTCCAGCAAAAAAAAAAAAACTAGAATTGTTTTTCTATACTCAAAGTGGAGGACATATATGCATACATTAGAGTGTTGATTACCTAGCACTTTTTTATAAACTTTACTGAGGAAAGTAGCTTTAAAATTGTCAAAATATCCCCCACGCCTTGTCTCTTTTCCCTGAACAAAAACCAGATCCTGAATGATTGTAGATATATATATCTATATATGCAGATCAAGTAACACAAAAAGGTGATTTGAGAAAGACATAGGAATGGGGATATGAAAGGCTTAACTAAGTGGCTCAATTGGGGGGGCACATGGGGGAGTTAATTGGCTCTTTTCTCCAAATCCAAATTGATTTAATAGGTGGGTGACGTTTAATCATTTCTTAAAAATTGGCCCACCATAATTAATCTTTGCTGATGATGTCAAGATTACGCAGTTTAAAGTAAATAAAAATATTCATCTGCAGAAATAATCACATGAAAAGAATTCTAACTATTTGATAAAGTTGATTACAATTAACTTTTTAGTTAAAAACGATGTATAACTCTTATATGTTACAATAAAAAAAAAAATAGTACATCATGCCCTACAAGTCGACAGTACGGCTAGTAGGATTGCGTATAACCGGAGTTTTGGGATTTGAGATTTTGTGCTTGACAAGTACAAGACCTGGAAATAATACAAGACTTGCAATAAATGAATATGTCCAGCTTATAATTCAGCTGGAGCTAGCTGATCTTGTAATTGAATTCAAAGAAAAAAAAAGCTTGTAATAGTTAGTTGGATATTGCTAGCATATATAGGGCAACTTATGGCATGCAAATTGTTGTTTGTCTAATCAAATATATATGTGATGTGAGCGTGTAAATAGTCGTGATCGATATCTTCTCTTGTGGTGATCATCGGTTGTCCTTGTGGCTAAGAATAGGGCTATATATATGTGTGTGTGTATATATGATCTAAGGACTATATAGAAGTCTTTAAATGTACCCATCAAACACTCCAAAACTCCTCGGAGACCTAGTATTGTAATGTCACCGAATTGATACGCCCGACATATGATCTCTATCTATTCTCAACCTCACTTCTTTCTCTCTCTTTCTCTATATATATAGAAAGAGAAAATATGCATATATATACATATATACTTCTTTATCTTGCGGCTGCCCATATTTTTGCTTGATATACTGACCCCTAAGAGCTCGTGTGTGGCTACGTCACCATGATGTTCCGGACATTATACTACTCATTCATGGTCCATTTCACGTCCTTTCTCTGTCTCCCCCCCTCTCTCTCTCTCATCTATCTATATATCTCTAGCCTAATTAACAAGTTGTAATTCTTTTTAGTTGGGTAAGGAAAAACGGATGATTTCACTTTCATGTCATGTTTAAGGGAAATTAATCAAAGGATGCAATCATGAACGACAAGCAAACTTTGAATAATTTTAGTACTCAATCAAAACTAATTGTGAGTTTGTGGTCATATAATATTGACATATTCGACTAATCTCTGTATATGTCACATAAAATTTGCTTTAGTTTCAAGCATTTAGAATATATATATATATATGTGTGTGTAGCACAATACATATCACTAAGTAAAGAGGTACAAACTAACCCATAATTATCACTTGGTAGACAATGAGATATTGATCAAATCAAGAGACTTTTTTTTTTCTTAGTACTTTACTTCTTATAATGAATTTAGGTGTGGAATGTGACACTAGCTATACTTTTTATCACAAATAAAAGAAAATTTTAGCATATAAAAAAAGTTAAAGTTTCCTAAAATAGTTTTCTCCTATGTTATATATTTTTCCCTTTGATTTTGGAATATTCTGAAATTATTATATATGTGTGTGCCAGAATTAGATAGGCTAAAGTCACGGCATATCATTGCCCCATGCGGAAATGATCACCACTGGCTATGGTTTTTGTCGTCAACAAATTAATTGATTCTTTCATGGCCCAAGAAAGAAAAAAAAATTGTGCATCAATTATAGTTCACCATTAATTGAGAACAAGATCGAGATCAAAAGCACATATATAGATACATATATATATATATATATATATATATATATATATATATATGCATGTATGTGTATAATGTGCCAGCTAGCTGCTTCATTCGAGATATAATGGAATTCAGATAACTTAAGATGAATTGGATTTTAAGCTAGATATGTATAATCTGGTATAATCATATATATTGTGCATATAATGTATAATGACTCAATTCAATTAACTTGATAAAATGGCGTTTTATTTTTGGTATGAGATGTATATAATAAATAAGGGCTACCCAATCCAATAATACAATGAACCGTGTCCCTCTGAGATTACTGAAGACAATATTTTTGATTCCTGCAAGTACACCAAACATTGCCTTTGAAACATGATTGAATTTGAAACAGGAAACACAATAATACCAAGTTTTTTTTTCTTTGTTTTGTTTTAAATAATGCATGGTTTCTTCATTTGATGATCAAGAAGTTTGCCTCTGCAAAAAATCATGATGTACATTAACCTCTTTGATCAAATTAAATCATTAAAAATTTGGGATGCAAATATCTTGATTGATGTAAAGATATATTATATTTTGGTGCCTGTGGATTTTTTTAAGTACATATATATATATGAAACAGTGCCTTGAAGCTAAGAATTACTCTTAACTTTATTAATACTGCTTTATCATGAGATAACGCAATAATTTATTTCCCAGCCCCATTGAAATAAGGAGTAGGGACATGAAAATTTTTTATTTAAATTAAAGATTTGGTTGCTTCCACTCGAGGTATTAAGTGCAACCTTGGTACCGCTTCATCGCTAACACACATAAGAAATAAAGTTTCCAGGTGAATTATGATATTATGCTAATTTTTCGGTTCTCATGAAATATTGTCTTACACTATAACTATAACATGTGAAAGTGAGAACTGTAGTGTTATGTTACTTCATTCTATACAACAATAATGTTATAAAACTGTAACAACAAGAGATTTCAGTTATCTCAGTCAGAGTATTTTACTTTTTCGACATTATTGTTATTAAAATAATTATTGTTACAGAAAAAAAAAAAAAACTTCTACATGTTAAAACAGGGTGATATGATAACCTTTTTTGCAAAGAACCAAAGACCAATTCTATTGTATTTTTTTTAACTTGAGATGAAACGATTTAAACTCTATACTTTATAGTGAAATCCGGTATGAAATTACCGTTAACTTATATCTGCTATCACAAGGACTCTATGCTATCATATACATGCATAATCTTTTCGGTTGCGTATAGGAGAGCACAAGTGTTTGTGAGTGTATCTGAATTGGATTGCATGGACTCAATCTTAGGTCAGGTGCATCAACGATTGTGATTAATCGGGGTACATTCTGATGAAGGACCACCAAAGGAATCAGTCACTGTTTTGTGCTACCAAATCACACCATATTATATATTGTTATGTAATGTATAAGTGTGAAATTATTATATAGTACTCTTTAAAAGGAGGGCATATATATACAAATATATTATTAGAAACTACTGGTATTTTCCTACAGAAAGGGATTGTCCTTTTCAAGGAGAGTCTCAATCAACCAACAATAAAGCTTACTTTTCAAGAGATGATGATCACAAAATGATAGTGAAAGTAAGGCTTTGGAAACCCATTTCTTTCCCTTCATCCTTCCCCCAAATGATTAGGTCCTTTGCCTTCGGGGGGGGGGTCTTTGATAAACTTTTGCTTTGTCCCCGTTGAAAAGATAAAAAAAGAATATTTCTTGTCGCGAAATAATCACTTCTTTGGCTCAACACCCCATGACAAGCTACCGGTTTGATATAATTGCACATTGACAAGTGAAATTTGACAAACGAATGTCATTATTTATGAGGATAATTAACTTATCCCCACATCTTTACAGAAGACATATATACACATATATATAATATGGTCTTGGTCTATATCAACATAATGTACAACAATTAACACATTAGGAACTAAAAACACATGTTTGCAACCTTTGGAATTTACTAAACCCTACTCTTGCAAACTCATAGTTCTGACACACAAGAGAGAGAGAGAGAGAGAGAGAAGAGACGGAGTTATTTTATGTGGGAATTGAGGGAAAAAAAAAAAGAATTAACGGGCGAGTAAGTGATCCTGTGGTTCTTTCCTCCTCAGCCACAATTTTGTTAATAATTTCAGTGGAAAATACTTCTTGCGACATAATTGCCTTAGTTTACTTCAAAATGGGGTTATTAATAACTTGGGTGTTTCCAACTTGTTATTAAGGTGAATGGTTTTGAAAAGATTTCTTGGTCCCTCTTTGGAGTCCATCCATGCATCTAATCCACTAACAATCAAGTCAAAAGTTGCAATTAGAGTGCCTTGAGAACAAAAACTTCCATGTCTAATCACAAGGGCTAAAGGAGATAACCCTAATTAAAGGTTCATGTCTCCAATTGATAACCCCCCAAAAAAATTGATTTGACACCAATACAAACACTAATTAACACCTTTAGTTGCACTATTTGGTCCACAAGTTGAACCTTATACTATTCTTATGAATCTCATTTACCCTTTAATCATAACAAGCCTAAGAACCATACATAAGCCGACACACATGAAAAAATTGCAAAATGTTGACATGGGTTTCTTTCTTTCTTTCTTTCTTTTTTCCTCCCTTTTCCCCTTTTTTATATAAAGATTTTTTTTAAAGGTTTTAGAATAAAACGTTGTACGGCCCAAATATTAGAAGCCCAAAAGTCTTTTTGTATACTTGCTTATTGATCGAACAAATATTTACCCAATCAATAACGTCTATCAACTTATCTTGAAATTGTATGATTGAAATGTATATTTTCACTAGGCACACAATATATGTCTTTAGAGATTGAAAGAAATCTTTTCTAGTGGTGATCATTTCTTTGTTACATGATATCTTGGAAGTCAAAGATCTCCGAATATTTTGTTGCCTGGAAAAGTTAAAATTTCGGCATAGACCGTATGCTATGATTGATATTGGACCCCTTATGTATTTTACAATAAATTTGTTTTTTAAAGAAACATAAATTTATAAGGTTGTCATATTTAGACCAAGATTTTTCGGAAATTATGCCGGTTCTGTCTCAAACAGCTAATAATTACAGCTCCAAAAAAGAAGTTATGTTTTACATGGTCTTCGTTGTTAAAGAAATGCAAGTAGAAAAAAAATCTGGAAAATGAAGTTAGGTTTGAGGTGAAAGGATTACCATCCTCAAGGTTTTATTTGCCTCTGCTAGGATAATTTGCTAATGGGATTTTTGCAGTAATTACCCAAAGATTCAACAAACCCTGAATTTAATAGTTAGTAATATTATTGAATTTCAGAACAAGATAAGAAATTTAAAATATGGAGCGTTTATTTAAAGCCAAAATATGTCCATTCATGAATAGATACTACCATGGTAAATCATGCAATCTTTGATAAAAGATGTCTTTTCATAAACATTTATAATTATTACATCAGACATGTTTGTTAACATACAGCTAATTCTAAATGAAGAATCACTTCATATTAAACCAAAAATTTTACGACATCTAAATCAGTAAATATCGGTTGGTGCCACAACGTCCAACTTGAAAAATAGTATTCTGAAAAGTCAAGCCAGTGCCACAGCTTTGGGTGCTTAGCGTCGCGGTGCTGAAGCCTTCATTCTATGCGGTGCCAAAAACCCATAGCTGTGGCACTAATCTTTTTTATTCAAATTATTTCTTTGTTTCTTGTTTTGAGTAAGACACTTGGTTTTCATCATTTAGGAGATATATTATAATATCTCTTACATTTGTTATCTTCTATTTATCATGTCATAATTGTGTATGTCACAATTACCAACATCACAAAATAAAAATATTCAAATTATTAGTTCACGTGAATGTCATAGCCATGTTATTGTTATGAGTATAATCTAACGGTAATTCAATACTCCATTCTACTACAAAATAAAGAGTTTGAATTAATCCGTCCTGAATTCAAAAAAAAGGCTAAAGACACAAGCATTTATCTTTTTTTTTTTCCTTTTCATAAAGTTTTGTCTATCGACTAATGTGGCATATTTCATATTGGATAAAATCAATCTAATCTAATATTCTTCGCTTTGAGGATACACAAACATATATGTGAATTGAATTTTCTCAAATTTCCACTTCAATTTCTGACTTTGATTATAACCGTGTATAAAAAGAAAAAAAATTACACCTGTCTTGAGGTGCCGACATCATGGCACTGTTAATGTTAGCTAGGCTTTGAAGGCCAAGGGCAGAACCTTGTACAACCCTACAAATCGTAGGGTGCCTATTTTGGCCCAGTGATTGAAATGTTTTTAGATCTATTCTCGGAAATTGTAATCAATAATAGACATTTAAAAAATAAAGTAGTAAATGTAGAAGGTTTTAGGGAATGAAATTTATAGCTTTTTTTTTTTTTTTTTTTTTTTCAAAAATCTCGATTTATCTATGGATGGTGCAGTCAATTGCTAGGTTTTGGATGGTCCTTGCTGTTGAGAAGGAAGTGTGGTTAGATTGCCACACTCCATGTTACAATGGACTTCGCCACAGCGTCAAAACGACAGATCGTGAAGCTCATGCGACGAGGATGAGTTAACATGGTGGTTCGCAGTGGTTGCTGATTTGCAAAGATTTCGAGCTCACCTCTTCTTGGGTTTTGGCTTTGCTAATAATTCTGCGTTTGGGGTGCTCCCTAATTTGGGGCCACTGAAGGTTAAAAGATGTGTAAGGGTTGGGCAGACATGAGTTCATGGGTATTTGGGTATTAGGGTTAGAGTTTTAAGTTAGGTCAATTATAGGTTGGTCTATTGATTTTTTTTTTTGCTTAGTTTGGGGAGGAGAATAATAGGGTACGATCGAGAATTCCTTTTTGTTTCTACTATTTTCTTTTTAAGTCTCAATGATTCTGTTATTTTGTTAATATTGTTATTGTCCCTCAAGTTTATGTTGTTTTGCTCCTTCACCCACATGACCATTATTTCTAAGTTAACCTTTTATAATAATATCCAACGATGGAAACAGAGGGCAGGAGGCGGGGGAGGCCATGACCTCCTAGCTTTTTTAAAAGGAAAAGATAGTGGTTTTAATTTTATTATAACAAGTGTGTGAATAAATTAGACTTGACTCTCCTTAAATTAATAGTTCTTTACATGTTTGTATAATCTCGAAAAAAAAGAAGAAGCTCCCTATCGATAAATACTGGCTCCATCATTGATAATATCCATAATTAGAGCAAAGTTATTTTCAGTCAAACTTTTTGATTCCATATTTGTCCTTAAGCACTGTTGTTTCTTTAATGAGTAAATTAGATGTGATCTAATCAAAATATTATAACTGGATTTATCTGTTATCATCGACTAGCTTTGAGAAATTTATCCAAAACTTGATTCAATTCTCATGGAAATATTATCAAACTTCTTTTGCAAAGTTTTGGATTTCACAATAGATGTTCTCAAGAAGACATAAAATTAAATCCACAAGGTGCCAAGTCATTGGCCATTCATTTCACTCACCTACTGACAAGTTAAAAGGATACATTTTATGAACTTGAGTCCATTAATCACTCAAAATTAATCCCATCTAAAAATAGCCATTCACAATAGAATAAAATTCTCTTTGAAATCTGGTTCAAACATATTCTTATTAACACCTATTAGTGCACTAATGTATTTTTAATTGCATAAGATTTGATATAGCAGTCTTGGTTAGTTTAATAGGAAAAATAAGGTTCTCCAAGACAATAGAATATCATTAAACAAGTACCTTATGGAATATCTTATATAATTAATTTGATATATAAAAAATATATGCTTGATCCACATAAAAGCATGGTTATAAATAGGTTACTTGTTTACATATGACATAACTATGTGTTGGCATTTTATAAAGCATAAATTATTGCCGTTTCGTCTTTCAAACAAGTCAAGAATATGTATTGTGAGATAGTTGGTCTAGTATATTCGAGAAACACTTGATCTTTCATTCATTAAAGGAAGTCCGACGATAGCATACAATAAGAATGTAATTTTTTTTTATCATCCAAGTTAAGAAGACATAACAAGACACATTATTCTCATGTACGAGGTCCTGAATAATGACATCCATCAAATTAGCAGCAACAAAGGAGACTTGTTTATAGAGATGCTTCCTACAACTATATTTGAGAAATTGATATACAAGGATTTTTGTTGAAATTGTTGAAGAAGACATGCTGATATGAGGGGAAGACTATTGTGTACTGTACTTTTTTTTTTCTCTAGTATAGGTTTTGTTTCATCAGGTTTTCCTAGCAAGGTTTTTAACAAGGTAGTTTCAAGTATAAATCCTGCAAGAATAATGTACTCTTTTTTCTTTCACTAGGTTTGTTTCCTATTGGGTTTTTTTTTAGTAAAGGTTTTAACGAGGCATGGTTTTGCACGATGGACATCCAAGGGGAGTGCTGCAAATCAATTAGTGTGGATGCCACTAATTGGTATTCGATAACCTCTATGCATTATCTCTCATTTAGACTCATTATCTCTCTATTTATTCCCCTCATAACTTTGTATATGATCTCATCATAATTCCCCTATTAATTTGTGTATAGCTATGTAACCCATGTCTTCTCTTCTTACCTCTACTTCTTTTTTCTAGCCTATAAATAGAGGTCACATGAGCATGTACTTAACATCTCTTACAAGTGAATGAAAGGAAAAAAAGAAAAAAAAAACTTATATTATCTTTTTTATTTCTCTTGTTTTTCTCTCTTCTTCTATTTAATTTTTTTCAATACTCTAGTTTTTACAATTATTTTATAACAAATAAAGGATAAATTACTATTCATAATCATTTATGCTAGATAAATTTTTTATGATCTTATTCTAATTTAATTGAAATTATCTTAGATGATACAGAAAATCATATCTTCGTATTATATGATTGGATGAATGTTGAACTCCATTTGGCAATGTGGACGGTGCACACCAACATGGAAATTTCCTTGTGGTGGGCATGTAAAGCAAGCTGCTTGGGAGATAAGTAGCTTAAATTTTCTAGTTTGAAGAGAATTCCTCTTACCATTTCTATAAAGAGAGACCTTAGGTCTTCATTTATTCTTAGTTGTCTAAGTGAAAACTCTTAAAGAAAGAGTTCTAATCACTCCCCTTTAGTATTTAAGGTTATTGTGCATTTTAGTGGTTGAAAAGAGAAATTAAAAGTAAATGTTCTACCAAATTGTGCCCACACACACAACATTTTACTGAAGGAGAATATCATTGAAGGTCTTTTGGCGGAGACTCAGTATCCAACTAGACGTGTAGTTTTTGGTCCATAAGAGGTACGGATTATTTATATATTAATTTATTATTTATAACATCATAAGTTAGTATCTTGGCATATATTTAAAATTTTGTTGCGTCAAACTAATTATATTTTCTAACAGAGACACCCTAAGCAGCCCCATTTCGAGCAACTCCATGCCTCTTTTCTCCCAAAACCATCTTAGCACCGTGCTTAGAATTGTAGTCATCACAAAGCTCGAGTTCTTGCAAAAGGATTGTTCAATGATAATCGGACATTACAAGCTTATATAATCATCAAAAGTATAAAAGGCCTCTTCTAATAAACCAAAAAAATTGAAAAGGGTTATATACATTTTTGTATCTAATTTTTAGGTTTATTCAAAAAATATACGTTTAGTTTTTGATCTCATTATTATATTAGATTTAATAGATAAACTCATATCTTTTGTCGATTAACACTAAATTTTGACCTTAAAATACCCAAAATACCTTTAGATAATGAAAAGGAAAAATTAAAAAAAAACCCTTAAAAAAAGAAAGAAAAAACTAAAAAAACCAAACTTAAACTCAAAGAAACTATCCCCACCCCATGCCCACCCCTATTGTCACCCACCACAAGCAAGCTCACCCCTCCTTGCCCCTTAATCTTGAATTCCATAACCAGCCTTTACACATCAAGATATGAAAAGGCCACCTTAATATGCAAGCAAAGCTGGGTTGTGAGATGGGCTGGTTTGGTGTACGATTGTGGGTACTCGAAGATGGCTTGGAGTTGGGAGGGGCAGTCGTGGGCTGGGCGACAACATCGGTGAGACATTGCGGATGCACAGAAGTGGCTGGTGCAGGTTGATGGAGGCGGCGGTAGGCTGAGCTTCAAGCTTGGTTTGCAGCACTGATGTTTGTCACAGAGGTGAGCAATTGAGGGTGGCCAGGCCCGGCTGGCCGGCATTGGGTAGCCAGATGGGGGTAAGCGAAGGCAAGGGGGTGAGGAAGATAAAGAAAAAGTAGAGATTTTTTTTTATACCACAATGAAGAAAATGATAAAATCTTATCATTTTTTGGTTCTATGTTATTCTTATTTTTCATTTTCTTTTTTTAAGGATATTTTTGATATTGTAAACCTCAAATTAAATCGTTGATTGAAAGAATGTATAAAATTGTATATTAAACCAAATTTAAAAATATACATTTGATGAGATAAAAAATTAAAGATATACTTTCTAAATAAATCTAAAATGCTGAGTATAAAAAGACAAATAACCTAATTGAAAATGACATCCAGCAAACAAAAAAGCCTATCATGATAAACCAAAAATTTGGTCTCACGTTAGCAAATCGACTGCATTGTTTAGAAATCAAACCGCTCAAGAAAAAAGGCAGTTCAGTTTTTAGAATAGGTATTTGGTCTTAGTTTGAAACCGTATCGATTGATTTTATGTTAATCATATTAAATAATACGTTTTAAAACTAGAAATAACAACAAAAAAACTTGGTTATTGCCTGTAAACTACCAGCTTATTACTTTTGAACTGTCAGGTTACTTCATATAAACTGCTAGGTACTGTTCCCTAAAACCAACAAAAAATGATAGTAGAAAATCAACCAAAACTTTTCATTCCCATTTCAATGCTTTGTTTCATCTTCTAAAAACCGACCGTCCCAAAACCATCGGTCGTCAACCGCCATACATCCCTAGACTTTGGAGGCTCGCCCGAACAAGACCTCAGTTAAAAATTCAAATAATCTAGTATATCTCACCTGTGAGGATAAGATAAAAATTACATTCATGCTATACTTAGAAAAATTTATACCATATTATCATTCACATTACATGTTAAATTGTATTACAAATGAATATACATGACATTGATAAATAGTAATGGCATTGATAAATAGTAAGTTTTAAAAGATGGCATTTATTAAAATCCCCGCCGGATATTCTATCGGATTCTACGCATTTGTTGACAAAATTGGGCCTTCTTTTGTAGCCCACATACTATTTTGGGCTTACCCTCTACTTAACCCAGTACCCGATAAATTATGGGCTCTTCTCTCTCTCCCTCTGGAAGTTCAGTCTCGGTCCCTCCCTCCTCCTCCACCCTCGTCGCGGCACACGAGAGAGAGAGAGAGTAAACAAACAAGGCATGGAAGACGGCGGCGGCGCGTCGCTGGCGTCCGTGGGAACCGACGCGAAGAAGCGGCGCGTGAGTTACTTCTACGAGCCGACAATCGGTGACTACTACTACGGCCAGGGCCACCCTATGAAGCCCCACCGGATCAGGATGGCCCACAATCTGATCGTCCACTACGGCCTCCACCGCCGGATGGAGATCAGCCGCCCTTTCCTCGCCGCCCCCTCCGACATCCGCCTCTTCCACTCCCCCGACTACGTCGACTTCCTCTGCAACGTCTCTCCGGCCACTCTCGCCGACTCCTCCTTCTCTCGCCACCTCAAGCGCTTCAATGTCGGCGAGGACTGCCCCGTCTTTGACGGCCTTTTCGCCTTCTGTCAGGCCTCCGCCGGCGGCTCCATCGGCGCCGCTGTCAAGCTCAACCGCTCCGACGCCGACATCGCCATCAACTGGGCCGGGGGCTTGCACCACGCCAAGAAGTCCGAGGCCTCAGGGTTTTGCTATGTCAATGATATCGTCCTCGGAATTCTCGAGCTGCTCAAGGTTCATAGGGTAATATTTCTTTTTTTCTTTTGGAAAATTTTCGTACTTTGCTCTTATTCTGTTCGAGTGTGAATTGAGGTTTATTTTTTGGCTACCTTAGAATTGGGATTTTTTTGCTGTACTTTTTCCCTTTTCTTTTTTTTAGAAAAGTTTGAAAATTTAGTTATGGCGCTCTAAATTTTGTTTAACTGTGAATTGGGATTTTTTTCCCTTTCAAGTTTAGAATTGTTTGCTGTATTTTTTTGTTATATTATAGAAATTTGTAGTGTTTTAGTATTGGATTAGTACTAGCTAGTCATCTCGGCTCGGGGGAGTTCATTCATCGATAATGGAATGCTGGCACCAACCAGTTTCGTCAAAAGGAAAAAGAAAAAGGGGCTTTATGGGAGGATAATTTTAGCATACAACTAGGATTCGTTTAATGCAATGTCAAAAAAAGTTGGAATGATTTCATTTTTTTTATGGTAGTAGTGCTGAAATTTTATAGGTTCTGAATGTTTGTGACTTTTGGCAATATCTATACTTTTTCAGTGTTGCGAATTCACTCTAGATTTTGTCTAAAATTAGATTGAAAACATTGTTTTTGTAATTCTTTCATTGTCATTGCACAGCGTGTGCTTTATGTGGATATCGATGTTCACCATGGTGATGGTGTTGAGGAGGCATTTTACACCACTGACAGAGTGATGACTGTGTCCTTCCATAAGTTTGGGGAGTTCTTTCCAGGGACTGGGCACATTAAGGACATTGGGGTGGGTCCTGGCAAGAACTATGCGCTCAATGTCCCGCTAAATGATGGACTTGACGATGAGAGTTTTCGTGGTCTGTTTCGACCCATCATTGAAAAAGTAATGGAGGCATATCAACCAGACGCAGTTGTTCTTCAATGTGGAGCAGATTCTTTGTCTGGTGATCGGTTGGGTTGCTTCAATTTATCTGTTAAGGGGCATGCTGATTGCCTTCGTTTCCTGAGATCCTTTAATGTTCCTCTGATGGTCTTGGGTGGTGGAGGATATACGATACGGAATGTTGCCCGTTGCTGGTGTTATGAGGTTTACCCTTTACTCTATTCAATTTAACAGTACTGATCAATTTTCTGTCCTAGTATTGGAAATTATTTTTTATTCAATTTCTGAGAGGTTGCATTTCATATTTTGTGTCAGACGGCGGTTGCAGTTGGAGTTGAGCCAGATAATAAGTTGCCATACAATGAATATTTCGAATATTTTGGCCCAGATTACACTCTTCATGTTGAACCGTGCAATATGGAGAATATGAACTCTCCCAAAGATATGGAGAAAATAAGGTGATATTTGGTATATCCATGTTCTGCTTTAAAATATAATCACTCTATAAATAAGCTATATTGAGAAGCATGTGTTCGCCTAATTATGTGGTTTCGTCATGTTGACTCTGAGCCACAAGAGCATTTAAAGTTTTGCAAATTCACAAGTTGTTATAAGATTGTGCATTTTTGTTTGGCAATAGCAGAACTTTGATTTCTTTGGGAGTCGGATATTAGATTTGCCTACAGTATTGACGCTTTTTTGGGTGGAATTCCTTTAATCTGGCTTGTTTATGACATATTAATTCACAATCTCTGCGTTCCTCGTCAAGTTTTTCATAATTTATTACTGTTCTTTCTATTCCCCCAGAAATGCACTACTAGAGCAACTTTCTAGATTGCCACATGCACCCAGTGTACCTTTTCAGACAACACCATCTGCTACACAAGTTCCAGAAGAGGTCGGTATTTGGTGCAGTCGATTTTCTCTTTTTTTCAATATATTTTCTCTTCAACATTTCTGTCTTGTCCTACCGAGTCTGAAATTTGTGTGTAGGCGGAAGAGGACATTGATCAAAGACCAAAGCAGCGCATTTGGAATGGCGAACATTATGATTCTGATCCTGATGAAGATGAGAAGCCTCGGATTAGAAGCTTTGATACTGATACTCATCCTGTGGTTAAAACTGAGACGACGTAAGGCTTTTGTGTTCATTAAGTTTCTGTGTGAATTTTTTTTTCTCCTATAAATTATAACTTTAACCGTTGTACAAGATTGAAGCAATTCGTGAGTTTTTCAAAATCAAACTTTTCAGATAACTAATTAAACTGATCTTTAAAAAACTACGATGTTCGTAATCATCTTGGTCTCTCATTTCTCAAATTATTGACTCATACCTCCACTGATAATGGAACTCGGTGAATCTTCAAAATTTCAGTTTAAGTTTGAATATTAATTATTGTAATATCATCTGCTTATGAATTGTTTGTGTTTGTTTTTCTCTTTGGTACTGTTTATGGAGTTCAACATCACTTGGTGCATTACCATATGCAATACTGGAAATTTTTTTCAACTTTTTTAACTTTTTGTTATTGTCATAACAGGGATGTTAAAGATGAGATGGAAGAATAGGAACCCGTAGGGAGTCGACCATCCATCTGAGACGTGACGCATAGAAGTCTCTACAGTTTCAGTTCATTACCTCTAATTTAGTATCATCTGGAAGTTAAAGATCTTTCATCAAGATGAAAGCTTATCAAGGAAAACGTTTTCATAGAAGAGCGTCCCAACAAATGGGCACTTAGTTGCAATCAAGTCATTCACGTCTCTTATTTAGCCATTTGTGTAAAACTACATGAGAAAGGAAATAGTTCACACTGGTTTTGTGCGCTTCGCACTTTGTAACATAACATTGGTACTTCGTTGGTAGTTTTTGGTCTTTGTCTTTTGCCGTTGGGACGAGCCGTTGGAACATTTTTGCTACCTTACCTTTTATTTTGGTGAATTTTGTTTTTCTGCATGGATACTAATGCACATCGATGCACTTTTACATGATTTGAAGCCAGGAATTCAAACACTGGCATCTTTGAAATAGCATAGCAGTCTTAAGAAAAATGCTTAGGGGCATCATCGGTGTTAACACCATTACTAATAAAAGGTAGGTTTTATACTACGAGACTTACTTTCTATTAGTGGATAGTGTCTAGCAGCAATAGTGTCTTATATAGCAATGCTCTAATCCCAAACATAGCCACCTGCACAACATGCTGTTTAGCGGTATACGGGCAGGGTGGGTGGTTTGGAAAAATACCTAAATATTTTAAACTGGGACCTTCTGCTTTCGTGATGGGTTGGGCGGCCCCTGAGATTGTACAGCTCCGATCTTCTGGGCAAGTGGGGTGATCGTCAAAGGGGCGGTGGGGGTAGCCTGGATCATTGTCATGGGGGAAGGGGGTGTTGGTCCTATAGGGGGAGGAGGGGCTGTGTTGGGCAAGGGGTGGCTGTCGGAAGATGAAAAGTTTTATCCATTTTATCTATGTATTTATCTATAAATTTTGAACAATTTATCCTTTTTTTTCAACCTAAATTAATTTTTAATATCTCAAAAATTTCTGCAGAGGCGTTTATAAACTAAATCATTTTACTAGCGAAAACAGTTTGCAAGTCACGTGGATAAAACGTTTGAAATTCGGTTTTTTTATTTTTAACTGGATAAAGAGAGTTTACATCTTCGCGCCAACTGGTCCGTCTGATCAGTGACAGAGAGAGATTCTAGAGAGAGAAAGAAAGCCATGACATTCCTGGTAACCTCGTACCAAATCCCAACATTCCCTCATCCATCAATCCACTTCCCTTCATCCACAAGGCTTCAAGCCGCCAAATCCCAAAACAACAACAAAACGACAAGAACCCAACACCACGACGACGGAATCCCCATCGACGACGTGAAGCTCCTGGCCAAGTTCAAGTCCCGCCACAATTTCATCCGTGTCCTCCAAGTCTCCCGCAAAGCCGACCACCCTCTCGCCGGATCCCGCCTCCTCCTCCTCGACAACCCCGGCAACATCCACAGCATCTACAATTCCCTCCTCCTTAACAACTTCTCCTCATCCCTCCCCCTTTCCCTTACACACACCTACTTCGACGTCTTCGCCATTTTCCCTCCCATTGTTCCCCCCGGCCCCCTAGGCCTCCTTGGCTTCGGGGCAGGCTCCGCCGCCCGCCTCATCCTCCAGCTCTATCCCCACGCCGTCCTCCACGGCTGGGAGCTTGACCCTTCTGTGCTCTCCGTTGGAAGAGAGTATTTTGGCCTCTCGAAGTTGGAGAAAGATTATCCAAACGGGCTTTTTATCTACATTGGAGACGCTTTTAAGGCCAGTGTTAGAGATGGGTTTTCTGGGATTTTGGTCGATTTGTTCAGTAAAGGGAGTTTGGTTCCGGAACTTCAGGATCCCAAAACGTGGGAGATGCTCAAAAGGCGTTTGAGAAAAGGCGGCAGAGCGATGGTCAACGTCGGAGGGAGTTGCGTCGAGGCCGAGGATAAGGGAAGAGATGGGAGGGTTGTTATGGAAGAGACTTTGAAGGCCATGGAGAGGGTTTTTGGGGAGGGCAAGGTTTTTGTTTTGAGGCTTGGGAAGAAGAACAGGATGGGTGAATATGATGATAGCTCTGTTGCTCTTACTGGCGATTTGCCGGATCTTGATGCATGGAAGGAGAAGCTTCCGAGTTCTTTGATGGGCTATGTTGATATGTGGATGCCGTTTAGATGTTGAGATGGTATGTTTTTGTTTCTTTGATTGGTTTTGAGGTTTTCAGTGAAGTTGTCATTGAGTAAAATTGTGGGTTGGTTTGTTTTTTCTGCTCATGCTATTTGATGTAACTCTGAAGTGGAAAATTAAATTGCAAAGCAAGCCTATTTTGGTACTGTTTTTGTTAATGCTTTATGCAGTAGAAGAAGAGAAATTAAAAGTTATGGCTTTCCATTGTGTATTTAGAACTAAAGTTTTGAAAGAGTTTAACTAATAAAAAATAAACATGTTATAATGAGATTTCAAAAATGTTATTTAAATTTGGTATCAGTTTTGAATTCTTCTTAGAGGAGTTTCTCTAAGAAGCCACTCCGAGAAGCAGCTTCTGGACTCCAGAAGGGCGAAGCTAAAAGCAGTTTCTGAACCACTTGACTCCTTTGAATTCAGTTAATATGTATACCAAGTTTGTGAAAACAAAACATTCTAAGTCTAAATTAGTGTGTTTTGCACAAGTAGCGATAGAGCTTTGCAAGTATTTTTTTTTTTTTTTGCATCACTATTGTTTATAAGGATAAATTAGTGTGTTTTTCACACCTAATAAGTCTTTGAGACTAAATTAGTGTGTTTTTTGCACAAGTAGTGAAGATGGGTGCGTGTGAAATCATCAAGCAATAGGCTATTACGAGTTTTTATTTTCGCATCACTAATTTTTCTAAGTGCAAACTGCAAGGTTGTATTTCAAGTTGTGATATACAAAAATTCTTTGTTTCACTATTTTCTACCGTTGAGCATAGCCAGCTAGTTAGTAGTCTGTCGAGTTCTCTTCTTAACTTTTACAAATGAATTCTCTTCAATGCGTGGGAAAAAAATTTAGGATCTATGCAATCCGAGGTGTAAATTTGGAGTGTTCTGGCATTAAGATGCCCAACTTGCATTCTTGCAGTAAAATATTGCAAGTTTACAGAATTTCGGGTGCTGACTTTGGCATCCCGTTCAGACATTGACACAGTTTCAAATGCCTTTGTCTGCGCCACTGATTTGTGGTAGAGAACCAATGAGCCCTTTATATAAGCCAAAATTATCAAAGTTGACCTTTTTTTTTTCTCTCTCAGTGTTCCTTGTTTTTTGCTCCTGGTTTGCCAACTTGTAGGATCAATGTTGAGGCAATGACCAAGAGCCAGTTGTATAACCAAAAATATTCTGCCAAAACGATATCTAACATATAGATTTCTTTTTTTGAACTTGAGTTGACCCCAGTCATTCTTCGTTAGGCAACCTAGTTGAAAATACAGCATAAATCTCTCGTATGTTATAGTATTTTGATTCCAACTTGTAGTTCTAACTACGTTCCCAAACACTCTCTATGTTCTGTAGAGTGTCAATAATACGCTTAGGTATCTTAAATGACCAGCTTAGTAGAATCTTTTTTTAATGGTTCAATTTCTTTAGCCTCTTAATAACTCATTTTTCTGCAGGGTCTTCTTCTTATGCACTTTTTTTTGTCCTTTTTATTTTTCAAATTTAGCTTGACAAAACTTTACTTTCAAGTGACACAAGTCTTTGATGGTATATTGTAGCCAGATCATCTTAAATGTTTCTGAGATTTTAAATCCCCCAAGCACTGTTTTTTGTCATATGAGATTTACTAAACAAATACAATTTCCTCTCGCCCAAAAGAAAAAGAAAATAAAAGAAGATTCATGTCCTCTTCATAGATTGCATATTGCCATGAAAATATAGGGGGGTTGGGTGTTAGGACTTGCTCAACAAACTTCTATAATATATAAAACCCCATTATAGAACCTAAACATAAAGAAAAACCATGCTATAGATCTTTAAAGCTTGCTTCTGGTTTTTTGGTGCTCTGGTTTTCTTTCTCCAAGTGATTCAGAGGACTGTCCAGGTTCTTGTTGCCTGCTACTTAAGATGAGGTCCTATGCAACAAAGCTGGTTGCACTATTTCTTCTCTTGGGCCTTGCCATTTATCCGGCAACTTCTTCAACGCTCCTTCCCCAAGGTAGTTTTCTTCTCTTTTGATGATTGCCTTCTCTGTTTTGATCACCGGATGTCCCGTTAGGCATAGCCTCTAAAAGTTGCTTCGTCTAAAAGCTACTTTTAAAAGTGTTTGAATTTGAACACTTATTGAAAAGTCGCAACTTTATTTCTCTTGTTCTTCTGACTAAAAGAGAAATAGAAGTTGTACCAAACAGGCTTCATGTCCTGAATAGGGAAAAGAGCTTTTATGCTTTATCCTCTTCAAGTGGTTGTCTCTTACATAGGACCTTAGACTTTGCTTTTCTGCTTTCTTATGTCAATTTTCCTTTGAGGCTTTTTGACATTACTCGTTCTAAGGATTATCTTTTGTTTATGAAGGTGACAAGAACTGTTCATCATCCAATGTTTTCGACTGCAAAGTCATGTTGAGGGGTATCATAGCAAGAGAAGAAGGCAAACCGGTACCCTCCCGGAGTTTGCGAAGCCTCCTAATAGCACCTCCTCCGCCGATTAAAAACAGGCAAACGGCTATGAGATCCCGAGCCCCACCTCCTTTAGTTGCTTAAGTATCTTTGTTCCATGAATGTGAATTATGAAGTATTGTTTCTATTACCGTATGCCATTTTGTTCTATTCTGTTCTCGCGGAGTATCATCTTTTGTGCATCTTTTCTTTTTGCTTGATGGTTGTGTTGACATGTGGACGCCTTTTAGATGATGGGACGGCATGTTCTTGTTTCTATGATAGGCTTTCAGGTGTTTAGTGATGTTCTCCTCGAGTAAAATTGGTGGGTGGGTTTTCTGTCCTGTACATGCTATTAAGTGCAACCGCAAAGTGAAAGTGCCAAGCAAGCTCGTTCGGCATTGCTTTTTGTTTATTGTCTAGGCCTCGTTTGGGAGAGCCTTCTAAAATCTACTTTTGACTTTTTGAGTCTAAAAGCTATTCTTGAAAGTGTTTGGATGATTGCTTTCGCTCTTCAAAAGTGTTTTCAGTCAAAGTCACAAAATGTGGCTTCTAAAAAAAAAAGCTTTTAAAATAGACTATAAGACATGTATCAGAGTTTTCATAAGACATTATAAACTTTATTATAACAATTTTATTACCTACTAAAAAATTTTAAAATTATTTTGACTCATTTAAACTCTTTAAATATATGCTTTTAAACATTTACTGAAAATCTACAACTTTTACCTTTCTTTTTTTATTGGCTAAAAGTATAAGCAAAAATTGTGTCAAACGGGCTATTATTAAGTTGAAGAAAATAACTTTTCATTATGAGTGTGTTTAATGGATTAGAACACTGTATTATATAAACAGTACAGTAACATAATGTTAAAGTTGAAGTATGATCATTGTATTATACAAATTTAAAGTTTAATGTGATTTATGTTATATTATAGAACACAACCCATTTTTGGTTTTCTATTACTCTATTATTTTATACAAGCTCGATAGTTCATATCGGAGTTAGGTCCGACATGAGGTCAGAGTTAGGCCAACACAAGATCAGGCAGGACCTATAATTTTATAAAGTTGAGGGATCACAATGCAGATTAATTGTTTTTAAAAATCATATTTTGTCTCCTTAATTTTTTTTGGAATTACATTTTTATCCATAATTTAAAAATTTTATGTTTTGATCCATAGTTTTTAAAAATTTATATTTTGATTCTTTAATTTTTATAAAATTACATTTTGGTGCCAAAATTTTTAGAAAATTGCAGACTACCAGGTGTTATATTATGGAGCTTAATTATTTCTGTGAAAGATTATTGCCTTACACAAAAGAGTACAATATCAACCTTATATATAAAGGGGACACTGATTTTAACATTATCAGAGAGCTTAGAGAAACATAGAGAGTCGTGAGGTGCGTAATTTTCTGTAGCACTTGAAAATGGATATAACTCTCACATTGAGGTTGAACAACTATGAATTTTATGATGGACCACTATCAATTTTGTGTCCTCTTGTTTGTTTTATATTTCCTTCTATAATTTTTTTCATTGCTTTAGTAATATAGAATTAGGGTAATTTCTCGTTGCTTGCGTCTAATTCTTAAGTGAAGGAGTTATTTCAAGTTGTAATATATATATTTCTTTTTTTAAAAAAGTGATTTCATTATTGGGAGGCAAAATAAGCCCCAAAAGAAGAGTACAACCTATTCAAAGACTAGGAGAGAAAGGCACACAGACAAACTGACGCAAACTGCAGGAAGTAAACAACATGAAGACATTAACAAGAAGAAAGCCAACAAACTAAAGAAAACTCTAGCAATAAAGAAACAAGAGGAACATAATTAGTGTTTTCCTTTTTGGTTTCACAAACTTTTCTGCTAGTGAATTCTCTTCAACGTTTAGTAACAAATTTGGGGTCTATACGTTAATTTGTGAAGCTTAATCTAATATGACAAATTATTACCCTACGCAGCGGATTACAGGTCGAAGAGAAAAGTTAGAGAAAAACACAGAGTTAAACGATGTGTAATTTTCTATTGTAAACTTCTTCGTTGTGGTGAATTTTTTGTGGCAGTTAAAAGTAAATGTAGATCTTATATCAAAAATGAATTGTTATAAATTTTATACGTTCATTTTTGCTTATATTCTTATTATGTTTTTACTCTTGATAGAATTAAGGCGTCTAATTTGTAGCACTATCTAAAGTGACTTTGTAAGTTTGGAGTCTTCTTGTTAGTAAAATATTGCAACTCAATTCCAGGGGCAGACTTTTTGACATTTCATACATTGACACAGAGTTTCAAATGCCTGGTTTGCGCCTACCGATTCAGACCTTTATATAAAGCCAAAATTATCAAGTTGACCTCTTTTTTTTTTTCTTTAAAAACAAAAAACAACTTGCAGGATAGACCAAGAACCAGAACATCTAATATAGGTTTCCTTTGCTGAAGTTGATTGACCTGAATCACCTAATGTTCCGTAGATAAAGCGTCAGTAATATTCCTCGGCATTTTAAATTATCAGCTTACAAGAATCTTTTCTTGTTGGTTCAATTTCAGTAGCGTGTTAATAACTGATTTGTCAGGTTTGTCTTCTTATACATGCTCAAGTTTTGATTAATTTTCAAATATATTTGAGGTTTTGATTCCACAAAGCTTTGTTTCATATCAGAGAAAAATTTCACTGAATTTCTCCCATTGGGGTGGAAAAGAGAAAAAGGCAAAAAAAAAAAAAAAATCATTTTGTATATATTCTTTCTAGATTGTAAAGTCAAATTTTTCCCTGCCACCATTTCCATGAAAACCATAGGGAAAGTTAGGTGTATGGACTCAAAGTCAACAAACTTCTATGCTATATAAAACCCCATTGTAGATTATAAACTAAACCTAAACCTAAACATAATAATAATAATAATAATAAGCTACATATATCTTTTAAGTCCTGCTTCTGGGTTTTTGGTGTCCTGGTTTTCTTTTCCACAAGGGACTGAGAGGATTCTCCAAAGTTCTTATTGCTGTTACTAAAGAGATGACCTCTTCTGCTGCAAAGCTTGTTGCACTATTTCTTCTCTTGGGCCTCGGCTTTTATCAGGCAACTTCTTCAACATTCCTTTCTTATGGTAAGGTTTCTTTTTTTTTTTTTGGTAATAAATTTGTTGTCTTTCTGTTTTAGGTATTTTAGCATTATTGGTTGGTCATTTGGCATTGGGCCTTGTTGGCATGGTTTATGAGAGATGTTTTTGTCTATTTGAGTCCAACAACTGTTTTCGAAAGTATATAGATGTAAATACTCACTGAAAAAATATAGCTTTCTCTACTTTTATATAGGCTAAAAGCAAATTAAAAGCTGTGCCAAACGGGCTATATGCTATAGGCAAAAGGGCCTTTTATGCTTTACCCACATCAAGTTATTGTCTCCTGCATAGATCCTAGGATTTTACTTTCCTGCTTTCTTACGTTGAAGTTTCATTTGAGGTTTCATTCACCATCAGCTTTGGTTTATGAAGGTGACAAGAAGAGTTCGTCGTATGTTTTCGACTGCAAAGGCGTGTTGCGTAGGATTATGGCACAAGAAGAAGGCAACATTGGATGTGCAAATTTAAAGGTTGTTGAACACAAACCAGTACCCTCCCGGAGTTTGCGAGTCCTTCTAATACCACCTCTTGCGCCGATTAGAAACAAAGCAAAGGATATGAGTGCCGCTGCATCACCAACTCCTTTGATTTCTTAAGTATCTTTGTTCCATGGATTTCAATTACCAATCCCAACCACAGAGTTCATAATATTTTCATATTCAAACTAGTCATCTCGTCTTCGTACACCGTTTCTATCACCATATGCAAATGTTATCATTTTTTCCCTTTTATTATGTTAATTAGGAGTTTTTAAATTCAAGAACTTGTTAGAACCTAATTGGCCCACATGGAGCATTAAAAATGGACATCAACCGCCGAACGGTGAATTGCCGGAATAACCGTTCGGGAACCCTTTAAACTGTGTGATGGTCATGGTTGAGTCAGTTATGCTATGAATTAGACATCTTAATTCTACGTAAAGCATAAACATGAAAAAGAAAACAAGTAAACAAACAACAAACTTATAATGGTTCATCCTTAATATGAGATCTATGTTTATTTTCAGTGTTTGTAGAAAATTTACCATGACGAAAAAGAAGACAATCACATACCACTCACTATTTGTGTTTTCTCTAACCTTTCTATCAAACCCTAACTCGATACCCTTTTACATATAAAGAAATTGAAGGCAACTAAATTTTGCAAGTGTGAAATCTCCAAACTATCTTTATCTGTAATCTTTTGCATAGGGCAATAGTTTATCAAGGCATTAATTTTGGCTCTACAACTTAATAAGAACTCGTCAAGGCGTTATATTAGGCTCTACAACTATTAAGAATGCAAGCAAAGTCCCACATTGGCTACACATGGGTAAGATCATCGGTTTATAAGATTGGAAGATATCTCCATTGATATGAAGCCTTTTCGATAGAGTCAAAAAGCAAATCCATAAGTGCTTAGACCGTAAGTGGGCAATATTATACTAATGTAGAGATATATGTGTTCCAACGTCCTTGCAAATATAGTCTGTTCTTTTATCAGTTTATTTTGTTATATTAATCTGGTTACTCGAGGATTTTCAACAACCAGTTTTCAACAACTAGTATCAGAGCTTTGGTGATCATTATCAGTTTATTTTGTTATATTAATCTCGTTACTTGGCGATTTTCAACAACCAATTTTCAAGAACTGGTATCAGAGCTTTGGTGATGATAGATCTGTTCTAACCGACGGGCTCATAAAAATAGTCATTAAATGATCCAAAAGAATTAGATTTCTCGTGGACATAGCCTATATTGGATGAATCACGCTAAATATTGTGTATTCTTTTATCACTTTATTTTGTTATATTAATTTGGTTACTCATGGAATTTGTCTATTGATTTTCAACAGCTGGTATCAGAGCTTTGGTGTTGATGACAAAATTATTTTGCCAATTTTCTACGAAGTTACTATTCACATAAATAGTAAAATTTTGTCCGCTATACTGGCTTGTCGGTAGTACTGTTCTAACCAACGAGCTCATAGGAATAGTCATTAAATGATCTGGAAGAACCAAATTGGAGTGGGAGTGATGGCCGTAGATGAAGGGAAGATTAAAATTGATAAATTTGATGGTGAGGACTTTGGATTCTAGAAAATAGAGATTGAAGATTATTTGTTACTATTCCCATGAATAGTAAAATTTTATCCGCTGTACTGGCTTGTCGATAGTACTGTTCTAACCAACGGGCTTAAAGGAATAGTCATTAAATGATCTAGAAGAACCAAATTGGAGTGGGAGTTATGGCCGTAGATGAAGGGAAGATTAAAATTGATAAATTTGATGGTGAGGACTTTGGATTCTAGAAAATACATATTGAAGATTATTTATACCAAAAAAAGTGCCACCAGTCTCTTTTGGACAAGAAATCACAAGATATGAAGGATGAGAAGTGGGCTCTCTTTGACAGACATGCTTTAGGTGTAATTCGACTGACGTTATCCCATAACATTGCTTTTTAATATAGCAAAGGAAAACACCACAACAAGTCTTATGGCAACACTTTCAAGTATGTATGAGAAGCCGTCGACATCAAATAAAGTTCACTTGATGACGAAGCTGTTCAACTTGAGTCTGTTGCAGGTCATATCAATGAACTCAATTCCATCATAACCCAATTGAGCTCTGTCGAAATTGAATTCAACGATGAATTTTTAGCATTGATTCTCTTGTCCTAATTACCGAAATGCTGGAATGCTATGGTGATGGCAGTTAGTAACTCTTCGAGGAACCCAAAATTACAATTCAGTAATGTTCATGATTTAATCTTAAGTGAAGAAATTTATCAAAAAGAATCAGGTGCTGAAACATCAACCTCTTTTGCTTTACACACATAATCAAGAGGGAGAACTTTCAAAAAAAAACTCTAATCGGAGTAGATCCAAGTCTAGACGAGGCAATTCTAGATTTGGAAAAACATAACCTAGCTATTGGAATTGTAGCAAGAATGGCCATCTCAAAAAGGACTGTTGAGCACCAAAGAAGAATAATGATGCAAAGGACTCAGCCAACATGACTGAAGATGGCGGTAACGCTCTTATTTTGAGTGTTAACAGTCCAATTGAAACATGGATTTTGGATTCAGGGATATCTTTCCAATCCACCCCATGCCGTGAAATCATTCTTTATGTTAGCAGTGATTTCGGAAAGGTTCATTTGGCTAATGATGAGACCTTGGATATTGTGGGAAAAAGGAGACATCAGAATGAAGCTCCCACATGGAACTGTATGGAAGCTGAACAATATGAGACATATTTCTAGTCTAAACCTCCACAGGACAGCTTGATAGAGAAGCTTATTGTACAACCTTTTTAGGTTGTGAATGGAAGACCGCCAAAGGAGCTCTTGTAGTAACTCGTGAGAAAAAAGATGGTAAATTCTATGTAACTTCAAATTTTGAGAATACCATTATAGTTGCAGATACTGAAAATAAGTCTAAGTCTGTAGCACCAAAGACTTAGATACATGAGCAAAAAAGGGATGAAAACACCTCTATCAAAGGAAAAGCTAATAGGTTTAAAATCTATAGACGTAGGTCTATCCAAGAACTGGATATTTGAAAACAACAGAAGGTCAGTTTCTCAAAAGTCGGCAAGATTTCTAACGCAAGAAAGTTAAAGTTGGTCCATACAGATGTTTGGGGACCCTCTCCTGTTCAATCGATCGGAGGCTCATTATACTATGTCATCTACATCGATGACTCTACAAGGAAGATGTGGATTTAAAAAAAATATTAAGGTTATCCAAGAAAGATAGTACTCTTAGAAATTCCAAGTCGGGATTTCAAGTCTGCAGAAGTTTAATAGCTTCAATATTGAATTGCTTTGTTGATTTTTCATCAACCAAACAACAAACAATACTGTATATATGGAATAAAAGAACAACCCAATTGTAAGACGGCGAATAAAAGAACACGTTTGTTTTCTAGTTTTCACCTACTACCCTCAGCAAAGCAACTTGTTGAGTTGTCTTTCCGCGTCTTACGGGGTAGAAATAATTCAATTGTCTTTTTCTCTATTGTTAAGCTATGTAGTTTTCAAAATCAATGTTAGAGATCGAGAGTGAAAAGGAGAGAGAGAGAGATTTGGTAGAAAAAGTTTTTTTTAAGATTATAGATAGAGAAGGGGAATGGAAAATAGAGATTAAGAAATAAGGAACAATGCTTCACACTTTATGGAGGGGTTGACGAAAGTTTGAAAATTTGTGAGGAAAAAAAATAAGTCGAAAAAAATTGATAGTTTAACAATGATTTTTTTAGAAACCAACCCCTAATTTCCATGTACAAATTTTTTTAAAACTCGAAATTTGCTCATTTGAAGTAAACCCAACACCCAGGGGGCAGAGGCGAGCTTTACATATACATCATCTTTTTGGATTGTGAATTAAAATATACTATATGGAAAAAAAAAATTCTTTAAAAAAATGCCACAAACCATTTGCTTTTTGATAATTTTACTCTTGTATTGATTTTTATGAGTGGCATATAGTGTAAAAGTTTTTTTACAAGCGGTAAAAGCCAATCCACTTTTCAATAATGTGATGGTGGGCATAAATATCTCGAGAAGGGACATTAGATCTAGGGGAGTCCAATGGCTCCTTGTGTTTTTGACCCCAAATAAATTTTTTACGCTTTTGTATCTACTTTGGCCCCTTATAAACATATTCAAAATTGCACTATTAATAGAGAAAGTAATAAAAACTTCATTTGTCTCCCAATTTTTGACATCTAAATACAGTTATGCTTTGAAATATCGAAATATTAATAGAGAAGTTTCTTTCAACTATATTCATTTTGACTTTTTTAATATACTATTCAAAATTAAGACCCCAAATAAACCAAAAATCTATGATACTTCTATATAATCTTATATTTTTGGACTCTCAACTTTAAAAAATGAATCATATATTGTAAGCTTAATTCAGTCGAATGATGAACAAAAAAAATAAATAAATACAACAAAAGAAAGTGACAAAGTTCATAAAAATACTATTGTACTTGTACTTAGTTTCATTCTTTCTTGTTCAATTAAATATCCCTATGGTTCTCAGAACATGTACTTAGTCTCCATTATTATTATTATTATTTTGAAAATCTTTTAGTCTCCAGACTCCATTATTAAGATGCCCAACTTGTAGCAAACCTTAGAAACTTTACACAATTGCGGGTGCTGACGTTGACATTTAGGTTCGTGTATTGACACGGTTTTGTGCCCACTGATTGAAAGTAGAGAACCAACGAGCCCTTTATAATTTATACGAACCAAAATTTTCTAAGGCTTCCTTTACAAATCTAATTGAAATTAATAATTTTTAACTGTTATTATATAAAATTCTCACGTATTATTGCAAAAATTTGTTACAAGTATAAAGCTTTAACATGCTATAGTGTTTTGGTTCCAATTATGTTACCAAACACTTTCCAAGTTGACTTTTTTTTTCTTCCTTATCAATATTGAGGTAAACCAAGAGCCATCAGTTAATCCAAAAATATATCCAAAAACGACATCTTTTGCACTAATAGAGATTTCTTTTGTTGAACTTGAATTGACCACATTGACCTGAATGTCGTGAAGATAGTGGGTCAATAACTAATATGCCAAGGCATTTAAATAAGGTAGAATTTTTTCTTCTTGGTTCAGTTTCAGTAGCGTCTTAATAAATCGTCTATCTGCAAGACTTCTATTGAATTTTTGGTCGTTTTAATTTCACAAATGTGAATAGATTGACAAAACGATGCTTTTCAAGTGATATTTTAGCCGGATCATGCTCATGTCTTTGAGCTTTTGGATCCACCGAACCACTTTTTTTTTTTGGTTCGAAGAAAAAAAAAACACCAAAGACTGTTTGTTATCAGATGAAAAGTTCAATCGGGGTGGAACCCTAGCCCAAAATTTTACAATTGAAAAAAAAAAAAAAAAAAGCACCCAGCGCCACGGTGCTGCATGCAAGGAGCGCTAGTGTTTGTGGCAGAGAGTTTGAGGCCACAACGTCGAGTCTTATTAGATGATGAAAAGTTCACTGAGCAAATACAATGGTTTGGAAGGAAGACGGCCCTCAGGGGTGTGGGGTGGAGCCTCTAGCCCCAAAAATTATAATAGAAGAAAGCAGCAACCAACGCCGAAGGCCTGAGAAGGCAACACCACAGCGCTGCACGCAGGAAGCACTAGTACTTGTGGCAGAGAGCTAGGCACCATGGCACTGAATCTTGAAAGCCGCGGTGCTGTGTCAAGAATTTTATAAACACAAACAGGTTTTGGAACCACAGAGTTGGGAAGCTGAGGTTACGACCCTCAGTCGTGAATCAATTTTAATTTTGAGAAACGTACCTCTTTTTTTTTTTTTGTGTAATCTTATAAACCGGAGATGTTAGGTGTTGTTTGTATAACTAAGAAAATTAAGAGAGGGTAGAGAAAAATATAGAGAGAGAGCAGTGCGTAATTTTTTTTTCTTGTAAATTTAATCATCATAGTAAATTGTTTTATAACGGTTAAAAGTGAACGTAGGTTTTACTTTGAGGATGAACCACTATAAATTTCAGGTCTTCTTTTTTTGTTTATTTTTCATTTCGTGTTTTTTGTTCTAGGTAGAATCAGAGTGTCTAATTCATAACAGGGCCATACTCCATGGATGGGAGCTTGACCCTTCTGTGTGCTGAGATTGTAAACAATTTCTTGTAATTAGTAATGTGTCATTTTGCTCTATTCTGTTCTTGAGGAGTATGATCTTTTAGCTTATTATCTTTTTGTATAATGGTGTTGAGATGTGGACGCCGTTTAGATGTTGAGACAGCGTTTTTTCGTTTCTATGATAGGTTTTGAAGTGTTCAATGATGTTCTCCTCGAGTGAAATTGGTGGGTTGCTTTTCTTTGTTCTGTACACATCGTTAAGTGTAATTGCAGAGTGATAGTGCCAAGCAACCTGTTTTGCATTACTTTTGTTGATGGCTTAGTCAGTGGAAGAAACAAGTAAAAGTCACACAGGAGATGTCACTTTTTTAAAACTAATCATAGTAAACTATAGGTTTTAAAAAAAGGCTTAAAAAATCTGGAGGAGATTGGAAAAGCTTCAGACTTTCTCCTTTCAGTTTTTCTTTTTAACAGATAGGTAGATCGAAGATTCACTCCTTAAATTAAAATAATGTTTAGTTGAAGTTTTATTTGGGAGGAAGAAACACATATCATTTTCTACTTTGAATTTTATGTAATAGTTTCCTTCTCGCGAACCATATTCGGCACAAACCCCGCCCAGTAGCGAACTCCGCCCAGCCGCAACCTATTTCCGCTGCGAATTCCACCCAGCCGTGAACCCACCTTCGGGACAAACCCGCCCAGTCACGAACCCATCTCCGCGCCTAGCTGCGAACCCGACTCCGAATCAAAGAGTTCAAAATACTTTTTTCTTGATGAAACCAATTTTAAGATTTTAGGGTTTGTGCATTTTGTGAAATGAAGTGCGAGATTTAAAAGTTTTACGGAGTCAACGGTCGAGATTTATTGGTATGAAAGTTGATATAAAAAGAAATGTGTGAGTAGGTTTTATTTTAGTTTTTATAAGCAACATAATTATAAGCCATTGATTTATAATTAGGTACAGTTTATATTGCATTCTTGGTAGAGAATTTTACTATTTTGTACCATAACTTTTTCCTATTTATATTAAAACTTTTAAAAAAACTTCAATTATGCTATTAAATTTTATCTTTTGAATTTTTAGGCGTTTATGAGAAAACACTATATTAACTTTGGTTTGAACTAAAAGTTTTAGTTTAAACTAAGGTTCCCAAACAACATATTATATTTCAATTTTACAAAACAAAATAAACAACAACTTAATCACAATATTATATAAAATCATAATTTCATGAATCGTAAATTTCAAAGAATTAAAATATATTAAAATATAGTAATTAAAAATTTTGCTTTAATTCATGCCCCTATTGGCAAAATTTCTTTGCCATTGATTGTATTAGAGCACCGCATTGTATGATATTATGATGTTTAGTATGATCATAATATTATATAAGTTAATGTGAATTGTAAATTAATATATTTATGTTGTATTATAAAACATGACCTATTTTTCTGTTTAATGTATTTTATTATTTTACATGAGGTCCGTAGTTCATGTCAGAGTTGAGTTTAACGCGAGGTCGGAGTTAGGTCAACACGAGATCAAGTGGGACCTATATTTTTTTTAAAATTGAGAGGTCACAATGCAAATTTTATTTTTTCTAAAAATTATATTTTGGTCTCTCAATTTTTTAGAAATTACATTTTCAACCCATAATTTTTTAAATTTATATTTTGATCTTGTAATTTTATAAAATTACATTTTGACCCTATACCTTTTAGAAAATTGCAAACTAAGGTATTAAATTCTAGAACCTAATTATTTATGTGACAAATTATTGCCCTACACAGAAGAGTCCGTAGATTGATCTTACATATATTGAGAACACCGATTTAAGTGTCACTAGAGATGTTACAGGAAATACATAAAGTTGTAAGGCGTGTGATTTTCACTTATAAGCTTTTTCACCGTATAAAGTTTGTGTGTTTTTGTTTGTATAATTTGTCATTGTTCTTAGCAACGTAGAATTCGGGTTTTTTTTATTTTATTTTTATTTTTGGAGTAACTTAGAGTTAGAGTGTTTAATTAAGATTTGTGTTAATTTCTAAATATTTCTTTTGTAACAAGTAATTAAATTTACTGAGAACAAAATAAGCCTCAAAAGAGAGGAATGTAACCCGCCAAAAACTAGGCGGAAAAGGCAGGACAGACAAACTGACGCTAACTACAGGAAGTAGACAACATGAAGAAATTAACCCTAAGAAAACCAACAAACTAAAGAAACAAAATGAACATAAATATTTTCTTTTTGGTTTCACAACTTTTCTTCTAATGAATTCTCTTCAACGTTTGGGAACAAATCATGGGTGGAGCCAGACATTCTTATTAGTTGGGACACTATAAAAAAATAAAAACATTTAAATTTTCTCGTCAAATAGTAGACACAACAACATATTTTAAGAATTCAGTTGAGACAAAGTTATAATTTATAAAATAGAAGTGATGCTAAATTTTTTGGAAAAATTATAAAGCAAAATTATATTTTTTAAAAATTAAACGAGAGTACGTGCCCTCACTCAATCATGCCTGCCTCCGCGAGTGGAACAAATTTAGGTTCATCCAAATTGACGCGTAAGTTTGGCGTCTTCTGGCATTAAGAGGCCCAGCTTGTGGTAAAATAATGCAATTTTATGTAATTTGGGGTGTTGACTTTGACATGCACTTCATGGATTGCCACAGAGTTGCAAATGCCTGGTTTGCGCCCACTGATTCATAGGTCCCATTATAGAAGCCCAGATTATCAAGTTACCCTTCACCGTTTCTCATCCTTTGTCTTTTCTTTCCTTTTTTTTTTTTTAAAAAAAATTTATGCCAACTTGTAGGATCAATTATATAAAAGAAAAGATATTAAAAGTGTGTTTGACAATTTAGTTTCAATTTATTAGTTATAATAAAGCTTTTATATGTTATAATATAAAATAAAAAAATATTGCATTATAAAACTCTCATTTGTATAGTATTTTGGTTTTAACTTGTGTTTAGCAACATAGTTAGAAGTAAAAATTAAAACGATTTTAACACGTGAGAGTTTTATTCTTTAGCCTAGTTTTATGTTACACTGTAGCATTTTCAACTATATAGTTAAAACGAGGTTGCTAAATGCTTCTTGTTAGTTCCAACGATATGCTTAGGACAAAAACGACATCTAATATAGATCTCTTTTGCTGAACTTGGTTGACCTGAGTTGCCTAAATGTTCTGTGGATAGTGTCAATGAGACACCTAGGCATCTTAAGTTATCAGCCTAGAGAATCTTTTCTTGTTGGTTCTATTTCAGTAGCTTGTTAAATAACTCATCTGTCTGCGGCGTTTTCTTACCATGCACATACTGCTATTTGATTTTTTTATTTTTATAGGGTATTTAAAAAGGTGGTGGGAATCACTTTTACTGTAGCATGTAAGAGTTTTACACTGTAACATATTTTTTTTTATTGTTACTGTAGCACATGAGAGCTTTATACTGTTCATAACTAAGATTATGGTAAAAACTGAGTGGTTCCCACCACTGCCAAACACCCCCTTAATTTTTTTTGGTTGTTTTAGTTTTACATATGTAGCATGACAAAATGTTATCTTCAAGTGATATTAGGTGCATTTGGTAACCCCGTTTTAATTATATTGTAACCAGATCATGTTCACGCGTCTGAGCTTTTGAGTCCAACAAGCTCTGTTTCTAATCAGATGAAAATTTCACCGAACAAATTCAATTTCCTCCACAATGGTGTGGAAAAGATAAAACAAAAGTAAAGAAAAGAAAAAGAAAAAGAAAAAAGATTCTTCGTAGATTGCATAGGCAAATTTCTTCCTCTCACGATTTTTATGAAAATATTGAGAAAGTTACGTATTTGTAATTTATAAAACTCATGATCGATTGTGAAATAGACCTAAATATAAAGAAAAACCAAGCTATATATCTTTAAATCTTGCTTTTTGGTGTACTGGATTTTTTTCCCCAAGGGACTAAGAAGATTCTCCAAAGTTCTTATTCCTCGTAATCTGTCCATCATATATGTTCGATCTTAAAGGTTTAGATTGACAGACTTAGATTTTTATTTGCTTATCATACATTCAATATAAATGAACATAAAGAGGAAAAAATTTGATATATGAAAATAAATAATAAACTCTTTATTGATTAAATGTCTTTAAAAACTATTACATTATTTAATTCTTAAGGCATTTAGTCTAACATTTATTATATTCAAATCTCAACTTTATGTGATGAAGAAGAATTTGGACAGGCCTTTTTCAGTGTGATGTTAATTTTTTAATGACAACTAATATGTATTTATTTACTTTTCAAAATTAAGACGTGTTTAAGTTTCAATCATTCGGGGTTTTTTTTGAAAGAAAAGTCTTTCAGGCTGTGAATTAGCATCATCCCTTTTTCTTCTTGTTCATATTAACATACTTTTTATTAATTTTTTACTAACTTTTCCTATAATGAAATGGGAAAGTTTTACAACATATTTACGTAATTATGTTTTTTGTCATTAAAAAAAAAGGCTACAGAGTTTAGTCATTAAAAACACTAAGGAGTTTAATCATTGAAAAACCGAATACTTTAGTCATTAAAATTAAAATAAATCTTTATCATATATATACATTTCATTTACAAGTTATATACTGTCTTTTTTTTTAAAAAAAAAGAGGTTTAGTTAATTAAAAAATAAATAATTTAGTCATTAAAAAAACTAAATACTTTATATTAAAATAGATCTTATTCATATATATCTCATTGGTCATTGGTTAGTGGTCATTATATTAGGTGATTACATAAATTAAAAATGGTTACTAAAATATGTTGGATTTCATGTTAAATCTTTGGTCACTAAAAATGTAAGTCACTAAAACAGTCTTTATGCATAATTTAATTTATTAATGACTACGTTTATATGATGTGTTTTTATATATAATTTTATAATTACTAATAAATTTATAATGAGGAAACGTAGTTATTATACAATTGTTGTAATGTGTTAATCATTAAAATATATATTATACTACATTAGAAAAAAAAGCATATATTATATTGACGAATTAGAGCATATAAATGTAATTATTAAAATATATATTTTTGAGTGTTTAATATTCATTTTTCAGTTTATATTCTCATCAAAACTTTGTCATTAAAATTATTAATAATACTCACTAACATTTCATTCACATATTATTCTTTTTTCTTTTTTTTTTTTTTAAGATTTTGTCTAGAGTTAAAAACATAAATATTGGGTCATTAATAAAATCAATGTTCTTCAAAGACCTTTAAGAGTGGACTTTTCATTAACAAAGTTATTATTGTCTTTACAACTTAAGGAATTATTTAGATTTGGCCAAAATTGAATTTAGTTTATAAAAGGACACTTAATTTTTTTAATATCTATATTAGGCCATATATGTCTTTTACGCGTTAAGTAGAGAGACCTAATATCTTTATAAATTAGTATTTGTGTTTGTATTTTACTCATCTAGAGCTCGGATTTCTTTAACCTTTATCTCAACAACTATAATTTCTTTCAAGTGGTATGAAAAAGAAAAATAAATGAAAATAAAAAAGCATCTAGTAACCTTCGTAGATTGCAAAGTCAATTTTCTCCCTCCCTCTCACTCTTTCCATGAAAATATGGGGAAGTTAGGTGTTTGGACTCAAAGCTGCCAACAAACTTTTATAATATATTAAAAAAATTAAAAACCCATGGTGGATATAAAATAAACCAAAACAATTTGAAAAACCAAGCTATATCTTTAAATTCTCTTTCTGGGTTTTTGGTCTCATGGTTTTCTTTCTCCAACGGATTCAAGAGGATTCTCCAAGTTCCAATTTCCTGCTAATAAAGATGAGGTCTTATGCAGCAAAGCTAGTTACACTGTTTCTTCTCTTGGGCCTCGGCTTTTATCTCGCAACTTCCTCAACGCTCCTTTCTCATGGTAGTTTTCTTCTCTTCTGATTGATTGTTTGCTGTTTTTGGCGTTTTAGCAGTTTGTCACCCAGCATAGGGCCCGTTTGGCATGGTTTCTGAAAGCTGCTTTTGTTTTTCTACATCCAAAATCTGCTTTTGACGGAATATGAGCCTAAACATTTACCGAAAAGTTACGGCTTTACTTCTCTTCACAACCCTCTTCATCAAGTAGTTGTCTCTCACATTAGTCCTGGGATTCTACTTTCCTGCTTTCTAATCTTAAAAGCTTCCTTCGAGGCTTTTGACATTATTCATTCGCTATTATCTTTTTGTTTATGAAGGTGACAAGAAGAGTTCATCGTCGTATGTTTTCGACTGTAAAGGCGTGTCGAGGAGGATTACGGCAAGAAAAGCAGGCAACCTTGGATCTGAAAGTCTAGCAGTTGTTGAACAAAAACCGGCACGCTCCCGGAGTCTGCGAGTCCTCCTAATACCGCCTCCTTCGCCGATTAGAAACAGAGCAAAGGCTTTGGTTGCACCCTCTGCGCCATCTCCTTTGATTTCTTAAGTATCTTTGCATGGATGTCAGTTATCAATCACAGCAAACAGAGTTCATGTTTCAACTAACAGGGTTTCTATTACCATATGCAAATGTGTATTGTGTCTTCTTTTTTTTTTTTTGTTATGTTGAGAATTGAGATCATTTGTGGAAATAGATCAGCTGTTTTTGCATTGTACTCACCAGTTGTCTTGAATGCAAATATTTTACTTGTAAGTGTTGGCCATTGTTGTTGTTCCATTGAAAATCCTTGCCGGTTCTCAGAACTTGTTCAATCAATGCTAAAAGAAAGTTAAGATAAATAAAATAAGAGTCCACTTGTTAGAAATAGGTGATCTTAGGAATTTTTTTTTTTTCAATTCATTGGCGTTGATTTATGTGTTAGGTGTTTTTATTTTTTTTTCCCAATTTTAATTTATTATTATTATTATTATTATTATTATTATTATTATGTTTAAGTTATAGAGATAAATGACCCCTTTTATACTTTTATTTGAGTAATTAGCTGAAGTTTTTGAAAATTAAAAAAAGAGTCATTTTTTGTATATTATTGATATATTAAAATACATCAATGATATACTAATAGTAATCAGTATATCATTGAAAAACTGTAGTACATCAATGATGTACTAATATGTAATTCATCATTAATTAACTTGATAATTTATTCACTCAATAATTTACTAATTTTTTAATTATAAATTATTAGTATATCAATATATAAATTTATTAGTCATAAACTATAGTCAATACATATTTTACTAAGATAATCAATAAAGTACATCAGTGATATACTGATGTTTATCGAGGATGTACTGCTATAAAAAAAAGTTTAAAATTTTTAGCCAATTTCTTAATTTTTAAAAGTTTAGCCATTAATTTAAAGAAGTAGTAAAAAATACATCATTTGTTTAATTTTTCCTTTCTTTTAGGGAGTATGTTAGGCATATTAACTTCGTCAACCTTGGACATAGATAGCTCTCAAATCTTATAGGAAGTTTAGAAACCTTGGTTTAAATCAATTGATAAATATTATAGCAATAAAGAGTTTAATATTCTACCTCACTTTTACTTTATACTATAGCACCAATAGAAGATTTTATACTATTTAATTTTAAACTAATTGGTTTGAGCCAAAACCCCAAACATATGCTTAACCTCATTCTTGAAAAGAAGAAGGCTTAAGAACACCCAAGTTACTTTACTTTATTATTGATAAATTGACATCATTTTTCTGATTATTTTATCTTTTAAATGCTGCACAGCTAAGGTTAAAGCATGGTCAACTTGTGCAGGATGAAAGCCACACAACTGGTGAAAAGTCTTTTGAACTTTTGAATACTTAAACGCAAGCATTTTAAAATTCTGCTTCTTCCCTACTTGTTGCTAAAATATTAAAAGCAATGCATGAGTTAAGAAGTCATAAATCCGGATTTTCTTGCAGTTGTGACACTACAAAAACTCATTTGAGTTATCTACAAAAAGAAAAAGAAAAAGAAAAAGAAATCCATTTTAACAGAAAGCCTCCCAAAATTCTTGTTTCCTACTCGCTTTCTATGATGTTTCTCTTTCCTGCAAAGTTGGTGGTAATTTCCACCATTCTTTTGCTCATGTGCAAATTTTCCTCTTGTTTCTAGTTTTTTTTTTTAAAAAAAAAATTTGTTTGCATAAAATACATTATAATTCATAAAGATTTGTACACAATTCACATACATTGCAAAACCTCATATTTATCTGAAAATTTTTAAGAAAATTTATTGTTTAAATCTTCTCTTAACTCTAGGCTTCAAGCTCATGAATTTTTCGAATATTACACTATGTGAATTGTATGTAAATCGTTGTGAATTATGATGTATTTCATGTAAACATTTGTATTTTAAGATGTAACATAAAATATATTCCATACAGCATTGACTTTAGAATTGTATAATATTGAGCTGGGATAAATAAATTTCTTGTTGTTAAGACTTTTTTAATGTCTATATAGATATTTTATCACAGATTCTATGGCTTCACAAACTTTTAATTAAAATTAGATTGTTTCAGATGCACTAAGCATGAGTGCTTTTCTTAGAGGCATGCCATCAAGACCAAGACGACCATCACCCCCTCAATCACCCGCCAAAGCTCAACAAAGATCCATGGAAGTCCCTTCTGTTGAGTGGTGGGGCCTATTGCCTGAAAAATTATTACCTTATCTTGAGGGTTACAAGGATAGACCATATAAACTTATTTTTCATTATAGTAAATTTTTTACAGTGATTAAATGTATACGTAGCTCTCACATTGAGGATGAAGCACTATAAATTTGTATATTTGGTTTTTGCTGGACTTTTATTTCCGTGTTTTAAATTTTCCACTCGATAATATAGAATTAGAGCGTTTAATTCTTTTAACAGACCCCTCTTTATTATGACATACGATTATCTAGATTCTGAATTATCAATGATCAATGAAACTACATGTCATAGGGCACGTTTACAAAATGTAGTTATAAGAAGATTAATGAGTTTGGAAAGGAAAAAATAAAAGATCAATAGGATGAATTGTTAAATTTCATTTCTAATGCTTACTACTTACATATATTAGAGGTAATTCCAGAGTGGAAATTAATAATTTGATTTTTTTTTTTTAGTGTTTACTTAACTTGAAAAGGTGAGTTAGGTTACCATAATGGAATAAAATAAGAAAGGTAATAAGTTTGGAAATGAAAGAAAAGAAATAGAAAGTAACAAGTGGGTGTGTGGGGGACTTTGGGCGGATTCTAATGGGCTGGACTGTTATGAATTCTAATAGGCCGGCTTCTCATAGTGAAATGGGGTCAATTAGAGAAATATTGCTTCTAGGCATTGTTTTCAATCTGGCCACTTCTATACAAAAAAAAAAAGTTTGAAACATACTATTTTAAAGAGTACAAAACATTGATCACAAGTATTTTAGATTAAAATTAGGCAAACAAATATTATCTAAAGGTATTTTGGTTTTTTTAACTAGGAAAAGTGGAATGAATTAAAGAAAAAAAAATAAGTGGTAGAACATAATAATGACAATGAACAAACAGCATACCACTCAATTAACTCAAAAAATCTTGAGAGAAGGAGAAAAATAGTAAATTTTTGAAACTTTTTTGAGTAAATAATAGGTTTTAAAATATTTATAATGAGAAGTAAATTTACGATATAAATAATTTATTTAATACATAAATAAGAATTACTCACTATGAAGAAGAGGGTAAAAAACTTATTTACATCATAAATTTGTTGTATACTATAAATATTTTTAAAATCTGTTATTTATTACAATTAGTTTTGAAAAGGTGTTATTTACCACAATTTCTTAAAAATGGTTGCCATGTGCCTTGTAATGGGAATCCAGTGGCCCACTTTTTAGTTAGTTTTTCGATTTTTAATTCGTTGTTTTGTTTGCTTAGACTTTGTGCTTGTTTTCATTAATTTTCTTTAAATAATGACGCTGTCTCTTGATTAAAGAAATGACAGTTTCTTTTGCCAAAAACATCAAATTTAATTTAAAATGTCTTCGTGCATGATTGAATATCAAAGAGGGAGCTAGATGACATACCCTACATTATATTAGAACCATCAAATTAACCCCATATTTTTTTTTCTTTTTTTTTAATTCTTCACTTTTAGATAAAGTCGAATATAGTTTTACCACTAGGCTATACTTGCAACTACATTATCATCATCATTTTGACCATCATTATTTTGCAAGTGAATACATGAATATTGAGTGAGAAAGAAAACACTTTTTTTTTATAATTTCCATTTACCATTTACATAACATAAAGATGTCCTCTTACCCCAAAATAAATAAATAAACATGTCCTCAGATTGACACAAATTAACAAACGAGAAAGGTGATAATTAATTAAAAAGATAGTGTTCTTTAAATAAAAAAAATAATTGGAATTTAGTATGTTCCTTGGATTTTGTTTAATGATGTTGTCAAATGGACAGCTGGTGTTAAATTAGTTTGCTTTGCTTCCTTAAGATTGTATTTCAATATATGGTAGTTTAGCACAAGCAATGTTAAGGCCTACAAACTGAGTAGGTGCTTGTTAATTGGTTGTTCTCTTGTGTGGAAAGCTAATTGATTAAATCCACCCAACTAATTAAGTGTGCCCCATTGCAATATATTCAAACATATTAATAAAGTGTGGTCCATGTGAAAATAAACATGCCTCTACAATTAATTATTACTTTAAATTTCTTATTAATATATGCTAAAGAAAAAGTGAACCTGAGCACCAAACAGAGGTAAAAGATCAACAACAATTAAACCAGCTTCAGTCTTTCAGCCATAAAATTTTTTTATCACTTGGTTTCCATAAACTTCTCATAATTTGCACTTTTGTCCTTGAAAATTAATGCTTTTGGAAATTTAATACCCGTTCAATTAATCCTAGGGTTTTGTAACATTTGATTTTCATTAACAATTGCTTGCTACTCCTGTAGAAATTCAAGGACTAGTTTTTTTTTATTTTTTTATTTTTTCTTTAAGATAGCATCAAATTACAAAAAGATTTAGGTAAATAAAGGGGTACATGGCCAAATATTTTGATGGATAAACATATTTGTATCATGTGATGAATATGTATATCGACCCACGTCACTTAATTTGTAGAATAGATACTCATACAAATTGCTATGTGTCAGGAGCCATATTTAAATTGGTGACACAAAAATTTTTAGTCATGTGCTCTACTAGCTGCGCTATCCTAACCATTCCTTACACATCATTTACATTTTAATAGAGGACTTGGGTCTATGTAAGGGAATTGGAAAGTCTTATCCAAGCCTTGGTAAAATTTTTTAGATCTTTAAAAAAAAGACTTTGTAAGTTTCAATGTGAGCAATAAGCTAAATTATTAATTATTCAAATTTAATATTGGGATTCTAATGTTCATTTGTATATTTTTCACCTATATCACAAGGCTTGTGATAAGAAAAAAATATTTGCTCAAATACGTTTGCAAAAATAAACAAGTGCTAAACTTTCGCCTAGGCAGACGGTGGAAACTACCAAGCTGAAATACAATAGAGGCAGAGGGAATTCGGGACGAAGTAGAGAACTAAAGATTTAACATTATTTTTATTACCTGGTTTAGATCAACAACTACATGTTGTTTTATACTAAATAATTTAAGTTCCATCCACTAATTCATACATGGCTCATGTTTATGATCTTTTGTATAAAATTGTAACCTTGGCTCTCATTTATGTCTTCTTTAATTAATGGTTGTTGCTCAGTTAATGTTTGCCTTAAAAGTCAAAGTATTGGGCTAGATAATGAACCTTAATTTATAAAACTTTCTTTTGTTTTCTCCTTTCCTGGATTATATTTTTTTCAAGATCACAATCATTCTTTAAACCGATTTTAATGACACCTTCGGCTAGATTTTGGAAACCCATGTAGATTAAATATATTCCTAGTTGCTTCATTTCAAATTAGCACTTAAAGTTTCATTATTCACACAAAATAAACAAAAAAACTCATCCAATTAGCATTTCTGTGATGTATTGTATTTCAGCAAAGTTGGTGATTATTTCCACTCTCCTGTTGCTTCTTATGGGAAATTTTCCTGCAACTTCTGCACTACATCTTGCTGGTAATGTTCATATATGGTTCTCTATATATATATATATATATATATATATGTTATGTACATGTGGGTGTATCAATCTTTTGTTTTATGACAAGAAGAGTTTTCAACAATTGTATGAAGCAGGTGACAAATTAGTACACAGATCAGAAGGCAACAAAAAATTGTTTGGGAGAAGAGAAAGTTGCTTTGTACCTCGGAGATTCGTTATTAGCAGAAAACATCCGATCCTACGACCACGCCTACCTTCCCCACCGCCGTCGCCTAAAGACAATCGACAAAGAGGCATGAGTGTGCCACCGGCCCCGAAGTCGGATTTCCTCTTTCATTAGTTTGGTCAGATTATCCATATTGTTTGAATCTATGCTCTAATTAATTACTAATTAACAGGATGATAGAGTTTTTATTGTACTTTTTAATTAAGTTCCATATTCTGATCTAATACTTGTTAATAGTATTTATCTGTACTTTGTAATTAAAGGGCATATTTGTCTTTTCACTTGTTAAATTTCTCGCTTGTGATTGTGGTTAAGTAGTACATTTGTTGCAATGAAATGCAACAATATATGGCCAGTTTAACTCCCATATTTGAATAAAAATTTAAATTTTTATAAGAGAATATTGTAATAAAATAGTTCGAATTATGATTCGAATGGGTCCATAGAAATTAAATAAGAATATTATTAGTTCATTTTGTTATTGATAGGAAAGAACAAGGATCAAGATTGAAGGAAAATGATAACTCCTATTATGTTCTTTTTTTTGCTAAGAAATTCTGTTTTGTCAGTAAGTGAATTAAATCCAAGGTACTCCTAATTCTCTTTCCATAATTTTCAATGCAAAAAATTGCACCAACAAGAAGTATTGGTGTATTTTGGTTTGATTGACAGCGTGTTTGGCAGTTGTGGTTCAGACCATTTTTTCAGTTATGAACAGTATAAAACTCTCACATGCTGCAGTAAAAACAATTATAACCAATGGTTTTAACCACCCTGCCAAACACCCTATAATTCATCCAATCACCTTCAACTTTTTAGTTTGTAGCTTAATTTTGTTTCATCCTTTTCGTAATTACACTTGCATAAATTTGATTATAGGACCCAATCGAAAAAAGAACAATAGTAGGAAACCGGTGGTGCTCGGGGTCTTACAGTATAGAGACCACGGACGAAAGTCATGTTTAGTTAGTTGAGGTGCCTAACACCAACGTGTCAAATATTGTTCATTTGAAAAACACCTAAAAATTGTTAGATATTTCCACCACAAGACATTGGTACATAAACTCAAGCAAACAAATATAGATCATGCCATAAAGGAACAATATCCTTCCAATAATGCCTGATTGAATTATGTCACTTTTCTTTGTATGATATATAATTGCTAAAAGACTAAGCTACCGAAAATTAGTGTTGGCAAAAGTAAACTGAGCTTCATGAAGTTAATCAATGATAATTTTTACAGAGTTGAGTTATATATGGATTGCAAATAAAACTAAACTCTAATTATATAATTTTATTGAGATAATAGAAGTAGCATGACAAGAAAATTTAGAGAGAGAACTACATATCAAACATTCCCTTTTAGGACAACTTGAATGAACAGATAGTTTGTTCTTGGAACTTGAAAAAGAGCAAGATAATTTTCACATCAATGATCCTTCTTGGCCTCTTCTTCCCTGCTCTGGAACATTTCCTCTATCATAGATGTAGTGAAAAACGACACCGTCCGAATGTGTTTGATCTTATAGTTTTCTGGGCCCCCTTCAGGCTTCAACCGCTCGGCGTGGTCATTGAGCAAAGGAATCAAATACAAGTTCTTCAGCGCGGTGACAAACTGCAGACCTTCAGGCAACATCCTCAGCTTCATGCAGCTGTGCAGCCTTAGGCATTTCAAGCTAGGAAATGCTCCTTCTTCAAGCTCTTTCCACTCCTCTAAAACATTAGAAGCAATGGTCAAAGCCTCAAGCTTCGGAAACCCGCCTGCCCTACAAAAATCCTTCCCCATTTCTTTCCCATCATAAGCATGCCATAGAGTTAAGTTCTTCAAGTTTGGTAAGAGCTGAAGTACCAATGCTGGATTCTCTGACAAATGAGAGTATCCCAACCTTATGTTTGTGAGCCTTTCCAATGAGCCAAGCCAACTCGGTGTCTTCTCAAGAACCCCTTCAAGGCGAAGCTTCCTTAAAGATATTGGTGGAAAAAATGAATCCAAGAGAGCAAGTTTCGTCTTCGAATGTCTGTGTTTTGGTTCCAGAGATAGGCTCAAAAGGCCTTGCATCTTCATAATGGAGGAAGATACCTCATTGATATTCTCTTCAGTCACATCCATCACTCCCAGCCGTCTGAGCTGTGTCAGATCACCTAGTTCTCCTGCAATGCCACCACTAGGGTCGACACCGGTAAGTGTCAGGAGGTTTCTGAGAGCTCCTATGCCTTGTGGTAATTTCACCCCACAAACACCATGGTTCTTGAGCATTTTGAGGTGCCTCAAGCTTACAAGACTAAGTAGCCCTTGAGGCAATGCTGCTATGTATCCACACCATCTGAGATCCAAAGTTTGAAGGGCTTTTAGATTGCTTAGGCTCTCTGGGAGCTCACTTATCTCAGTCTTTTTCAAGCAAAGATAAGCGAGGTGTGTCATATCTCCAACTTCGTCTGGTAGGCTTTTAATTCTGGCATTTTCTAGATCTAGAACTCTTAAGAACTTTGCACCATTGTGCTTCAACCAATGAATTTTCTCTTCGAAAGATTCTTGATTCCCAATGAGAAACAACGACCAAAGTTGTGGATCTTCATCTTCAAGCATGTCTAGACTAGTCACTATGCGACGTGCTTTCTGAGGGACGATAAGTGAAGCCTTGAGCTTTCCTTCCTCTATTTTTCGAACACAGAATTCGCGGTAAACTGAAGGAACTTGGAGTTTGGTTCCATTACCGTTGTGTTCATGATTGATTTCCAACATGCCCTTATTGACAAGTTCACTTATACATTCCTCTGCTATGTCCTCCATCACTTTCCCTTCTTTATCTTCAATCAGACCTTCAGCTACTAGTAACCGAATAAGTTTCCCTTTGTGGATCAAGAAATCCTCAGGGAATATGCAACAGTACATTAAACAATTGCGAAGCGGTTCGGAGAGATTTTCGAAATCTGATTCAAATGAAAAAGCTGAATAAGAAGAAGAAGCTGATGCCTGACCTTTTATCCCTTGAGAGTCTACGGTAGTTGAAGAATGATGCTCTTTCTTTCTTTGGATGGTTTCTGAGAGGCGAAAATCGATCTTTTGCAGATCATTTCTGAAGCAATCAGTCAGGACAGTTGTTCTATTATCATCAGCCTGGCTGAGAAACTTCTCTATATGATTTTCCATGTCATTGATGATATCTCTAACTTCATCTGCATCCTCATCTGTAATATTGCCTTCTTCATCAAAACACTGTTCAATCTTCTTAAGTTTGTTTACTATTTTCTCTATATGATCTTTTAGTCCATCAAATGCTTCCTTTTCTTGGATCAACAAAGAATCCAGTCTTTGCAAGTAGGACTTCACCAAAGAGTCTGCCATATCTTCCACCTAAAAAAAAAAAAAAAAATAAAAAACAAAGATGTTGAGAAATATAGCAAAGTAGAAAAATAGAATGGACACAGAATTAACAAATACCAGAACAATCTCTAACCTGGTTTGATCAAATAAGGAGAACTTGGTATTCACTATTTTTCAAGCCAAAGAGCTTTAGACATTTGACTTGGTTTTAAAAGGCTATAACGTTTAGGCACGCATCTAACATTCCTAGATGGAAACATTGGAATTGTAGCTTGTAATCAAGTTTTGTGAAAAAATTTTTTAAGAGAAATGCTTGGCCGTTGTCTTTTTCTTCTTGTTTTCAAGTAATTTGTCATCACACTCATCGGTTTGTTCAATGTATAATAAACAAAATAAAGTAGCTTTCCTGGGTTTGTTTATTTTAATTTTCCAAATACCCCTTCTTTTCTTTTTCAGAGAATTAATCAGAAATTTAGAATGGAAAGTTAGTTAATCCGGCATGACCAGTGATTCCATGATGTGACATGCACATCTGCTTTAAGGTATTTTTAGGGCCATTCAAGGAACTTGGAAACTTAATGGCCCAAATTTTAAGGTGGTCCAACTAAGATTCTTGGGTTTATGGATAGCCGTGGCCCTTTGATAATCTGTTTAGGTTAGCCCATACGTAAACATATGTTTTTTTTTTTGAAAAAATTACGATAAATGTCCTAATTATTGTTATGAAATTAAAATATAACATAATATTTAAAACATATTAAAAATATCTTTAATGATATAGTAATTATCTTAATGATATTACATATTGTACTATATAATTACATATAAATAATTTTAATGATATTATTATGAGACATTTGTAAAATTTTTATAAATTAGAGTCATATTTTAATTCAATAAACGTAATTGAGCCTATTGTCTCATTAACTCCTTTTTTTAGGAGAGAAATAGCATAATTAGAGGAGGAATAAAAATTAATAGCATAATTTAAGAAAAAGAAATAGATATTATAATTTAATTATGAAATTTTCATGATCCTCAAAATACCCTTGTCTCTTTAAAATACCCTTTGTCTTCACCACCCACAGACCATTCACGTCCATTGCTACCCCTTTCCTCTAGTGATGATGGCGACCACTTACTCAATTTCTGACGGGCTAGGAAACCTAACAAACGGCCAGATATTTTGCGTGAATTTGGTGATGGGCGACGACCAGCTTCGTGCGATTGCAACTTCGGCATAGTCGAGCTCAACATGGTCTTCCTCACTCATGCCTTCCTCGACATCATGTTCTCTGGCATGAGCTTTGATTCATCATCGAAATTAAGCACCATGGCAGATTGGAGTCGAGATCAAGATAGAACGAGAAGCAAAAAATCACGACGTGATTCCGGCCTCACGATTCGCGACCACTGTCACCATCTTACCACAAACTTGTCGGCGCTTTCTTGTGATAAGATTGCCGTCATCCTATCGTCGTCGTTGAAGAGAGAGAGGGAAGGAGAAGAGAGAGTTTCTAATTTAGAGTTAGGGTTAGGATTAGGGTTTTTTAATTTGGGGCTGATTGAATTTCGGGGTAAAATTGAAAAAAAAAATAACTATATTATCAAAACTTTTACAAAATTTAAAAATGCTATTTATTAACAAGTTAATTAATGATGTTATTTAGTTGTATTAGTTTTGAAATTTTGTTATTGTATACAATTTCTTTTTTAATGAGAAAAGAAAAAAAAAATCTCCCTTTTGGGATTTATACTATGCATATTAGAGTTTTTGAGTGTACCACACAAACAAACTAGTTACAGGTCAACACGAGGTATAAATCTGAACTATAAAAAAATTGTGGTATAAATTTGAAAATCTATAAAGATTGTGGCATGATATTTAAGTTTCTTTTTTTTTTTTTTTTGCTTTTTACACAATGAAAACCTAAAAACAAAAAAAATGAAGAGAAATTGTCGCGACTCTAGGGCCGTGACTGAGATAAATTAAAGTAAATGAGATCAATTAAACGAAACAGCTGATTAAGCGAAATAAATAAATAAATTACTTAGCCAAAATATATCTCATCAGCAATACCTAGTATTCTGGTCCCACGATCTCCTCAAAACAAGTTTACTATTTTAATTTGTGCAAAGCCATCTAGTTCACCACCGTAGTGGCCCAGATGGGTTTCAGGACTTGCTCTGAAGGTCGCTCTCTACACGACTCGATCTCTATACGTGGCATCATGAATTGATGTCTTATTTTGAATGAAGTTCTTGACTCGTTCGGTATTGAATACTATGGTATTTATATCGTTACTTGAGTCTCATGTTATCAAGTTATCTCATTTATGTTCATTGTTAGTGCGCCTTTAAAGTTCGAATAATCATGTCATAAATTTAAAATCCTTTTTATCGTTAAATGATGAAAACTAGTGCAAAACTACTATTTTTATGCAGCATTATCGGCCTGCCAATCATTTATGTCTGGCCTGTTGAATTGCTGATGTTTGGCTTATCGACCTTCTAAGTTCGACCTGTCAAACTGCTGGTGATTGGCCTACTAACCTTTTGAGTCCGGCTTGCTGAACTGTTTGAATTCAGCCTGCTAAAAGATGAGTTTGGCCTGCTGATTTATCGAAATCTGAAAAATTTTTAGATTTTAAGCCTCAACAAATTCGAGCTTAAAGCTCAATTTAGCCTATTATGTCAATTCACAGATCACATAAATCATTTAGGAATAATTGAAAAATCATTTTCTAATTTATATACACAATTGCATAACAAGAATTTCAAAAATCAAAGTTGTAAAAACAAATCCTAAAACATACTTATATCAGACTTTGTCACTTAAAACCATAGAAATCTCTTTCATGCATCAAGCTAGTATGTGATTTAACCTTTCAAATATATTTTCAACATTCATATGAAAATAGGTTAACAATATAAACTCAATTTACAACATGTAAACCCAAATTTTTATACACATGCATCAAAATAACAACAAAACAAATGCATGTTAATATTTTATAAAAACCCAGGTAAAACTTAAGATTAATGCAGCAATTTAGAGAAGTAACTTCGGATGAAAATAGTATAAAAAACTAGATTCATTTTCTAAAAATCTTACCTCAAAATCTTATTAAAATGGGAAGACTTTGTGAGGAATTCTTCTCTGTTTGATGTAAGAGAGTAGATGTTCTTTTCAATGTTAAAACTGAGTTGAAAAGAAAACTAGAGGGAGACAAAGTCATAGATGAGAATGAAAGAGAAAAAGAGGAAGTGCATGGCGTGGGAATGAGAAGAAAAAAGAGAGTGGTTGGTGGACTTACTCAGACTTGTCTTTAAATTGTAATCTCTCAAGGAAATTCTAAGGCATATCACGTGAGAGAGAGAAGTGGACTAAAGACATATTTGATATGTCCACACCCCCCTCCCCTTCCTCTTCTTTCTTTTTTTTTTTTTTTTTTTTTTTTTTTACCATATAAAATATGCAACAAAATTTTAAATGATTAAAATTGATAACTAAATCATACTTGACACACTTAATAATTAAATTTAACATAATTAATTTTACTTAAAATTCACGGGCGTTGCAGAAATGTAAAAGAGAGAGAATATTAGAATGATAAAAACGATGCATGTGACTAATAAAAAGGAAAAAAATTTATATAATTACTATTTTAATCATTTACTTGATTATATTATTTTGCTTTAAAAATAAGAAGAAAAAGGAACTTTTAGTTAGTCGTTTGGTTTCAAGATTTTCACTAAAAAAATCTATCCAACATTAGAAAATTTGCTTTCCTTCCTCAGCCTTTTCTTTTCGCCAAACAAACTTACACAAGCGATGCTTTTGTGTTGGGCATCACCTAAACTATTTCTAAAAATCACTCATGCAACTATGTGGAAATCAAATATCATTTTTCTACTAATTTTTTTTAGATGAGGTGATATAAATTTGGATTTCTAATGATAAAAGAGGGTGTAGAATTACACAGGCGAAACTATTATTTTTTTTAAAGAAAGATCTGGAGTTTTGGAGTGGTTTCAAATGATCCTTCTTAGTTTGCATTGTCATCACAGGTAAAGAATGAAAAAGCGAGAAAATAACCGTTAGAAACTTAGAAACGACAATAAGACTTTTAAACGACAATGTACAACTTGAACGAGAGATCATAGGAAAAAAGATCAGACGACAAAAAATAAAAATAAAACGATAATAAGCGACAACAAACTGACAACGACGTAAAGTTTAAAACGACTCATAGTCATAGGAGTGGATAGGGAGAAGAAAGAAATTGGAGGATGAATTTTGGACAAAAAGAGGGGATTTTGGAATTGCTTGGTGGAGATTGAAATTGGGAAGAAATAAAGTTGTGAATGCATAAATACACTAATCCTGATAAGGATTAAATACGATGCTTACATTTTTAAAGAGTTTTTTTTTTATATCAATAAAAGATAATGCATTTAGTTCATGTTTCTAAGCATATCCTATTTATATTTATTATATAGTTGATTATATAACAAACAAACTAAAGTATCGAGGCTATTAATATTGAATCGTGAATCATGTATCTTTTAGAATTTATACATACAAGATAATAGTCTAAATAAATATATACGCCACAATCTGCAAAATAAATCGAGCATTATAATCCTGATAAGATTGTGATGGCTCTACTTCTAATTAGGGCGGTGGCTTATCTTGGTTATCGGAACAGATGTTTTCAAGATAGAGATGTTTATACATAATGGTGGATATATATTGAATCAGACCTTATAACGTGTAATTGATTTACTAATAATTTTGTTTAACTAAATCAATTCAATTTTTTTCTACTCAATAAATCAATTTATTTTGACAATCACTTATGTTTTTGATCTTAATCTTGAAATGGATCTATGACTCTATGATTATAACTTGTGTCTTTTAATATACCAAAGACAAAAACTTCAATGATAAAAGGTTCTTATATGAGTCTAATGCAAGCATGACTTATAGTTGATGAAAGCATAATTCACGATATAGAACCATAGCTCTTTTACTAAGAGTTTTAATAATTTTTCAAAGACATTATTCTGAAATTGAAAAAATGAGGAAGTCTTGGTCATTTAGTTTTATTGGCTGTTGGATAATGATCCATTTATTTGCATTATGAATGGATTTTTTTAGTGGTGATGTAATGGAAATTTGAAATAAATAATTGAGAAAGTAAAACAAAACTTGCCCTTAAGCTAATTATGGATATTTTATAAGAATATTATATAAAATGAGAAATCATTGAATGAAATATTTAGTTTTGTAATTTGATATTTTTCAAGACTTTAACTTTGGGCTTATAGTGGAGTGACATTAAAGTTAATGATTGAATGGATAATTAATAGGATATTAAGTATCAATTATTATTAGATGTTGATAATATATCCATCGGATAGTTAACGTATTCCAATTGTATTGGGTGTAAATTGGGTACTATTAGTAAGACAAAAAACACACAAGCTAGGCCATTAGGCCAGACCAGGCATAAACACAACTTGATTGACAAGTAATAGCCACACTATTGAGTATAGCATCCCTACTGTAGTGTATTTTTTTCATTTAATTATTTATACATCTTATTATAGTGCATGTTTCTAAGCATTTGATTTAATCAAAATCACATTACAATAAAAAAGAGGTTAATTATATAATTATACCTCTTAATTTTAAATATTTTTCACTTTATTTTTAAAAATTACAAAGATATAATATGAATTTAAAAAATATTTTTTAATTTCATCCCTCACACACTTCAAGGACAAAAAGGACAAAGGCAACGATATCCCGTAATTGGACTGGAATTATTTCTAAAAATTATTCCTTTTCTTGGAGAAAAACTTGGGAAAATATTTAAACATTAGAAAACATAAGGCTCATTTTTTCTAAATTTGATATTTTGTTTTAGATTTTTTATGTTTTTAAAATCTTTCATAAATTATTTAGACAATATTTTGAAGCTTGTTTTGAATAGAAGATTTGAAATAAAAACATTATAACAATTCAAATTTTATGGGAGAAAAACCTTAGTAAAATTTATTTGAACCAAATTTTTTTGGCTCGATATGTTTCCAAATAGGCTCTTAAGAATAGCTACGTTGTTTCGTCTAATTTTTTCTATTCATAATATGCGAATTATAAAATTCAAATAATGTTTTTTAAATTAAAAAAATAGTTTTAGTTTTTAAAAAATAAATAAATAAACTGAGTTTTAATTAGAACTACAAAGTTTAACCATATAACTAAATTTTAAGTATACAAAACTGACACAATATATATATATATATATATATATATATATTTATTTTAAAAAAACCTAGTTTATTAACCGTGGTTTGGTCGTTGCTCTGTCCATTGCCCATAAACTTGAGGTGCTATCGTAAGATTCTTTTTTCTTCTTTCTGACTAGACTTGCAATATCATTGCAGTATGGCTGAGATTCTTGTTTGAATGGGGAATCAGAATCTCCAATCTCCAAAAATGGGCTTGTCAGTTCGGTCCATATGCAACCAAGGCGATTGGGCCCCCGATCCACGTACTTGCCTGCCAGTCCACTTCAGAACTAGCTTCTAGATCAGCCCACTTTAAAGCCCATTAAAGTGGAAAAAAACAAAAAAGGAACAGGGAATTGCAGTGACACCTTGTCTTTTGAGGTTGCTTTTGCTTTGATGATGTTTTTCTCTAAAGTTATTCTCACCGCTAGTGCACATTTTCAAAACGATTCCTCTCAAGTTTTACTTATTTTTCTCATTTCACGCCTTCAACTAATTTCAATTTTCAACAGTGTAACAATGTGAATCAACTTACATAAAAGCTAAACCAATACAAATATTATATATATATATATATATATATATATATATATATATATATTACCAAGGCACGAAACAAAAAAAGTGGGAATAAGGATTGATTCATACGTACGTAAGTTCTAATTTTTTTTAACAAAAAACAAAATTAATAAAAAAATTGAAAAAAGAAACATCTTACAAACCCAAATTATATAGACCTAAAAGACCCTATAAAACTGTCTAACAAACTAAATTTAAAACAGGATTTTAGGGTAAATGATATTTTTTAAAGCTTTTTTAAAGTAAATAGCTGAAGTTTTTAAAAACTAAGAAAATAACAGTTTTTTGTACATCAATGATATACTGATGCTAATAAATACATCATTCTATAGTACATCAATAATATATGGATTTATAGTTTATCATTGATTAACTTGGTGGTTTATTCACTCAATGATAAATCGGTTTCTCAATGATAAATCATTAGTAAATCAATTTATTACTTATAAACTATAGATAATAAATAATTATTAATGTTAACCAATTACGTATATCAATAATGTCCTGTTGTAAACAAAAGGCCATTTCCCTAATTTTTAAAAAGTTTAGCCATTTCCTTAATTTTTGAAAAGTTCAAATATTTATTTAAAAAATTAGCCAAAAATAGACTATTTGCTTAATTTTTTCCACAAAAATAATATAAAAATAAGAGTGTAAAAGCATAACGTATGATATGCTTTCTCACTTTAAAATAACTCTTAGTTCCCACTACAAACACTAATAAGTTGATTGAATGACTTTTTCTTCCCCCTCTCCCCCTAAGTTCTCTAGATTTACTAGCTAATTATGGTATCAGTGATGTTAAATGCTATCCATTAATAGAAGGTCGGTCCTGCAGTGTAAGATCCATAAGTAGGCCCACCTTTTATTAGTGATGATGTTTAGTAAGCATTTTTCTTTTAGGAGCTATTGTATAATTGTTGATCATTAGTGAGTTTTCACTTCACGACTTTGATTTTCAAGAAAATCATTTTTTATGTCTGTTATTTATTGTTAAGTGTTAGAGTATAGTGACTCGAATATAGTTTGGCCTGACCCAAAAAGCTCGTGGTGCAACAATTGTGGTGAAAAACAAATGTGAAATTTTTCATGGAAATTGTGGTGGTAGTGGAGCGGCCCGATCTTATAGCCTACTATTGATCTCGCCATAGCCCCCGCGGTGTGGACCTTTTGTATTTTTTAGATCGTTTAGTTTATTTTTTGAGCCCATAGAGTTTTGTTTATATCTATATATATAATGTATTGCGTTAGGGTTTCATTATTATCAAATTTTAGCCTCCCTAAATGCCTCCATCTTGTAATATTCACGAGTTTAGTGATTTTCTTCTCCTCTGCTCGTGGTTTTTTCCCATCTTAGGTTTTATGTAAATATCTGTGTGTTTTTGTTCTTTGTTTCTATAGTATTATTTTTGTAATAAGTGGTATTTGAGCGTGGCTTTGATCTTGGTGATGGCAACAATGAAGTACGACGTTCTGCTTTTGGATCGCGACATCAGATTTAGTCTTTGGCAGGTTTAGATGCGGGCTGTATTTGTAACACCCGCCTATTTTATGTAACGGACCACGTTAAGTTAGTAACGTTATTGAGAAATGTTATTAATAAATAACGTTATATGATATGATATGTGATGTGCATGTTACTAACTTTTTATGTCAAGTTTTGTGACAGGTGACGACTGCATGGGATCGTTGTGCTCTAGTGTTCATGTGAAATTCTAAACATATATTAATTTATGATACAATATATGATTATTTATGATGCAATGATGTATGAATGTTTTATGTTATGACATTTAATGACAGATCGGTAGGCCGAACTTTTAAGCTCGACAGGCCGAACGTCTTGCCCAAGAACGGCAGGCCAAAGAACCCCCACCGGTAGGCCAAACTTGCTGGAACCGGTAGGCCGAAGGGGAAAACCGGCAGGCCGAACATGGCTGATAAGCAGTCAGCAGAAAATTCCTCCAAAATTATGGCTGAGTTAATTACATTAATTGGGTGAATTAATGTGATTAATTGGCATAATAATGGAATGTTTTTATCAGTTAAGGAAATTAAAGGATTTGATTTGTATTATTTAAAGAGGTTTCCTATTTTTAGAAGGTAAATTTAAGGTAAGATTTATAATGTTTGACCTTCCTTTTCTTTTTCCTCCTTTCCCACGCCAATCACTCTTTTAACAGTCAGAAATTTCTGACTTAATGAAGAGTAATGACTCTTTATTATACATATCATGTTAGAAAATTTTAACGCTCTTTCCTCAGATAATTTCTCTCGGTTCTAAGACGTTCTCTCATTATTTTCTCTTCCTCTTCCCACGCCTCATGTCACGCCTTCAACAGTCAGAATTTTCTGACTTAATGAAGGCCATGAATGCTCATTATGTTTATTACGTTAAAAGAAAATTAATTAACGTTTCTTCTTTTTATTATTTTCTCTCTCTCTCTCTAAAAAGTCTGAGACATTTTCTGACTTTCTAATCTTCCTCTTCTTTTCTTCTTCACGAAATTTTTCTTTCTCCCTTGAAAATTTTTGAGAAAAAGTTTTGTTTCGTTGGTGAATTCAAGAATTTTGAGAAGAAACTCTAAGGTAAGAATTCAGCTTTTCTGGTATTTTTGAAAAGAAATTCTTCTCCTCACTTCGCCCACAATATCCTCTCTAGGTATTGTGTTTTGTTTTGTGTTTTTATTATGATGCTCATGGGTATTATGTGTGATGTTTCTTCACGTTTTATGTCATATAAATGTTTTTAATAAAAAAATGAATATTTCTGTCTTCTATCCTTCACAGTAATGTTACTGTTTAATTTTTAAGTATGAAAAACGTAATGTTCAGTCAAGGGGTAAATATGATGTTTTCATGAAAGTTGTTAAGAATATGTATATGAATGACGAATGTATTTTATTTCCATGATTATGAAATTTTTATGAAATTATTATAAGAAAAATATGTTTTGATAATGTTGTTTCTGGGATTTTTGTTTTATTAAACTTTTTATGTACTTACGTGACTCTATGATAATAAAATGATTTTATGCAAGATGATATGATGATTGTATGGGAATTTAATTTAAAATATATGTATTTGTTCGAAAATGTTTTATTTAAAAGATAAATATGTTTAAAATGAATAGTCTGTTTTATATGTTTAAAGTAAATTTTTTTTTAAATTAAAGAAAAATCATAATAACATGTCTATGTGATAACAGTGTTTATAGTTATGAATTATTGATTGTAATGGACGACATGAAATATATATGTGATGGATATATTATGAATAAGTGTCATGAGAATGGATGTTTCATGGCATGAATTAACATATTGCATCTTTTAAATGGAAATTGGCATGAACACTCAAGAAGCGAGCACTACGAGACCGCGGCGTCGTCACCAAATCACGTTAAGGTTAAGTAAGCTATCGTTAGGTAAGTGCATTCTCACCTACAACATGACACATGTTTTTACAAGGTTTGATGTTATGTTCATAATAATGTTCATGATGATTTTTATGAATATTATTCCTTAAGGAATTCTACGAAAGATTTTCATGATTTAAAAGTTATGCATGATGTTTGTGGCATGTTTTAAAGTATGAAAAGTATGTGTATATGTATCACCTAATAAGTATTGCACACCCAATGCTATGAAATGTCAAGTTATGATGTCATATTTGGTTTGGGATTAGCTACCCTTCTCCTCTCATGACGGCGCGCCTATGATGATGTTATGGTGCAACACTTGGGCCCTTAAGATAAAATGGATTAAGTTTTAACATGGTTAATGTTATGAAAGATATGTTCTATGAAACTGTGCTTAAGGCACCTTATGATATGATGATCATGAAGATGACGATGTTTATGAAATGCTTTATAAATTGTGAGAATTTTATGTACTTACTAAGCGATAGCTTAATCATGTTTTATATGTCATGTTGCAGATAATCGTAAGAGAGTCATGGAATAGGTGGAGGACATGGGACGGCGTGTGAGCAACTTAAACGATGAATTGTAACCGGAAGCACGCCAAGAAGAAAATGATTTTATGATTTAATCAATTATATATTTTGAACATATTTTACGTTAAGGTTTTTAAGAATACTTATATTATGGTTTTATAAGTTGTTTTATCATTTTTTGATGAATTATGAACTTCCACTATAATTTAAGTAAAGTTGGAACGTTTTAAGTTAAGTTTTTCTAAAGAAATGGGGTCTCGGACGGCCTGCCTGCCGAAGTCTCGAAGTTCAGCCGGCCGACTGGATTTTTCGGTCTGCCGAACATGGATGAAATTTCAATCCGTTTGCAAAGCAAGCCGGCAGAGGAAACACCGGCCTGCCGAACTGTGGGAACAAATGGATTTCAAATGATGTGATGATCATGAGTGTTTATGGGATATATTTTTAAGTTTATGATAAATTAAGTATAATTGAATAAAATATGTTATGAAATAAATTAAATGATTATTTTCGAAACAACGGTAAGTTAAAAAAAATGTATGAATGGATCCTGGTAATGTAAGTTTTAAATACTTGTAAAATCAATTGTAACGATTAAGTTTGAAATTATTTAATAGCTTATAGTTTATGCTTGTTCAAACGTAAGTATGTAACGACATCTGTAACGTCTGATTTAAGGGGTGTTACAGTATTAGCGTAGATAGATTTGGAAGAAGCGTTATAAGGGTTTGAAACATCGTAAGGATCAGAAGGCTTTAACCCATATTCAACTTCATCTGTCGAATAGAATTTTACATGATGTTTTGAAGGAGAAGACCGCTGCTGCATTATGGTTAAAGTTGGAGCAATTGTGTGTAACGAAAAGTCTCATCTGAAGTAGCGTTTGCATCTACACAAGATGGCTAAAGGTGCGTCTTTTGAAGAACACTTAACCATTTTTAAAGAGACTGTCTCTAATTTAAAGGCCATGGAGGTTAAGTACAAGGAAGAAGACTTAGGGTTAATCCTACTATGTTCGCTACCCTCATCATATGCAACGTTTAAAATTGAAATTTTGTATGGTTAGGATACACTTACTCTAGACGAAGTTTATGATGCCTTGCTATGTAAAGAAAAGATGAATCAGCTTGTGACTGAACTTGTGGCTCAAGGAGAAGGCCATGTTGTTCGTGGTAGGACTTAGGAGAGGAGTTCTAGTTCTGATGTAGATGTGAGGGGCAGATCGAGGTCCAAGCATAAGGACAAAGTCTGCAACTATTGCAAGAAAAAGGGGCACAATAAGTTTGACTGTTATCAACTGCAAAACAAGAATAAAAGAACAGCTGATCGAAAGGGAAAGCAAATAGATAAAACTAGTAAGGCTAGTGTTGTGGAAGAAGTTTCTAAAGGGCAGCACCTGGTGATTTCTAATGGTGAATCTAAACCCTATAAGGATTAGGTACTTGACTCTACATGTATGTTTTATATGTGTCCCAATTAGGACTGGTTTTCAACATATGAAACAGTTTCTAAAGGCTCTGTTTTGATGGGTAACAACACTCCATGTAAGATTGCTAGTATTGGAACTGTCAGGATTAAGATGTATGATGGAGTAGTCAGGATACTGGGTGAAGTGAGGCATGTCCCTGATATGAAGATGAATTTAATTTTCTTGAGTGCTCTAGATTCGAAAGGGTACAGGAACTTCGGTGAAGGTGGAGTTTTGAAGGTTAGCAAAGGTGCTCTTGTCATGATGAAAGGGTAGAAAAAAACTGCTGGTTTGTATGTTTTGTAGGAGACTACAATTATAGGAGATGCAGCTGGTACTACATCCACTATGTCTGATAATAATGTAACTAAGTTATGGCATATGCGACTGGGGCATATGAGTGAGCTTGGGATGGTAAAGTTGAGTAAAAGAGGATTGCTTAATGAACAGTGCACAGGCAAGATGGAGAGTTTGTGAGCACTGTGTATTTGAGAAACAAAGGAGAGTTATATTTGGCAAAGGCATTCACAATATAAAAGATATATTGGAAAATGTTTATTTTGACTTTTAGGACCGTCTACTATTCCTTCTCGTGGTGGAGCTAGTTATATGCTTATAATTATAAATGAATTTTTCAGAAAAGTATGGACATTCTTTTTGATGCAGAAGAATCATGTTTTTACTACGTTCAAAGATTGGAAGACCATGGTAGAAAAGCAGACTGTAAGCCAGTTAAACATCTCCGCACTGATAATAGTTTGGAGTTTTGTTCAGATGAATTTAATGTCTTCTATAAATCAGAAGGAATTATGAGGGATTTAACAGTCCGATGTACTCTACAGCAAAATGGTGTGGCAGAGCGGATGAATAGAGCATTGATGGAGAAGGTATGTAGCATTCACTCCAATGCTGGGCTACCTAAGTTGTTTTTGGCTGAAGCCACTCCTACAGCTTGCTACTTGATGAATCGCTTTCCTTCGATTGCTATTAACAAGAAGACTCCACATGAGGTATGGTCGGGTAAACCTGTAGACTACTCTAATTTAAGAATTTTCAGCTGTCCCGCTTATGCTCATGTTGATAATGGTAAATTGGAGCCTAGACTTATAAAGTGTGTGTTTCTTGGTCATAAGCCTAGAAAAAAAAGGCTATAAGTTGTGGTGCTTGGAAGCCAAAAAGGTGATTATTGGTAGAGATGTTGTGTTTGATGAGACTACTATGTTACGTGGGACATCTACTATGGGATCTAGTGATGTTGATCAGGAGAGATCTAGCAGACAGTTAGAGTTTCATATTGAGACAGGTACATCATCCGATTCGATTCCTAGTCAAGTTCAGAGAGTCATAGAGATGTTGCTTTCCCATCACTGCCACCAAGATCACCGTAGTATTCGATCGCTAAGGATAGACCTAGGAAAGATGTTAGACATCCAAAGAGGTTTACTGAGGCCAAATTGGTGGCTTATGCTTTATTAGTGGTAGAAGGTATTGATTACAGTGAACAACTTTATACTTATTCAGAGGTGGTTTGCTATGATAACTTTGGGAGATGGATGATTGCTATGCAGGAGGAGATAGAATCTCTTCATAAGAATGGCACTTGGCATTTCGTGAAGTGGCCTAAAGGTATGAAAGCTGTTCGCTGCAAGTGGGTGTTCAAGAGAAAAGATGGTACGTCAGGAGTTGAAGAAGCCAGATATAAGGCCATACTAGTTGTAAAATGTTATAGTTAGGTTTTAGGTGTAGACTTCACAGATGTGTTCTCTCCAGTTGTGAAGCATAGTTCGATTCGAGCTTTGCTTGGTATTGTGGCCATGCAAGATCTTGAGTTTGAGCAATTAGATGTGAAGATTGCATTCTTGCATAGGAGCTTGAGGAGGATATCTACATGTAATAGCTAGAGGGCTTTGTAGTTTCAAGCAAGAAGGACCATGTGGGTTTGTTGAAAAAGTCTCTTTACGGCCTGAAACAGGTTTCCAGGCAATGGTATAAGAGGTTTGACTTATTTATGACCTCTCATGAGTTTAAGAGGAGTGACTATGACATTTGTGTCTACATAAAGAAGAACCGTGATGGGTCTTATGTCTATTTGCTCTTATATGTTGATGATATGTTGATAGCCGCTAGGGATAAGGAAGAAATCAGGAAGGTGAAGGCTCAACTCAGTAAGGAGTTTGAGATGAAAGATTTAGGGGCTACAAAGATGATTCTTGGCATAGAGATTCTAAGAGATAGGAAGGCAAACAAGTTGTATTTGAGTCAGAAAGGATGCATTGAGAAAGTTTTGCAAATTAAGATTCAATATGCGTAATGCCAAACCTATGAGTACTCCATTAGTTGCGCATTTTAGACTTTCTTCCACTTTGTCTCCACAATCAGATGATGAGATTGAGTATATGTCTCGAGTTCCATATTCGAATGCAGTGGGATCCCTCATATATGTTATGGTATGTTCTCGTCCAAACTTATCATATGCAGTCAATACAGTTAGTAGATACTTGGCTAATCCTGATAAGGAACATTGGAAAGCAGTTTAGTGGATATTTAGGTACTTGCGTGGTACTACTAATAGTTGTTTGTAGTTTGGGAGGACTAGAGAGGGAGTTATTGGATATGTTGACTTTGATTTTGCTGGAGATCTTGATAAGAGGAGATCGCTTACAGGATATGTGTTTACCATTAGTAGTTGTGCTATTAGCTAGAAGGCTACTTTGTAGACTACAGTGGCTTTGTCTATTACTGAGGCAGAATATATAGCAATCATTGAAGCTTGTAAGGAAGCTATTTGGTTAAAGGGCCTATTTGGTGAGCTCAGTGAAGACTTGCAAAAAACTACAGTGTTTTATGATAGTCAAAGTGTTATTTTTCTCACTAAAGATCAGATGTTTCATAAGAGAACTAAGCACATTGATGTTCGTTATCACTTTGTTTATGAGGTTATTGTTCATGGTGATATTGTTGTGAGCAAGATTAGTACCTATGATAATCCTGCCGATATGATGACTAAGTCATTATCTACATCCAAGTTTGAGCATTACTTGGACTTTTGGTGTTCGTTGTTGAGGTTTGCCCTTAGGGGTGTTTTTGTGGAAGAGGTGGAGATAGCTTGTTGAATATTTTGTTCCTTCAAGTGGAATTCGTGTCAAGGTGGAGATTGTTAGAGTATGGTGACTCGAATTCAGCTTGACATGACCCGAAAAGCTCGCGGTGTGACAATTATGGTGAAAAACATATGTGAGATTTTTCATGAGATCTATGGTGATAACAGAGCGGCCAGATCCTGTAGCCTACCACTGATTTCGTCGGGGCTGTGGGGGCTTTGCCCCTGCGGGTATGGACCTTTTGTATTTTTTAGGCCGTTTAGTTTATTTTTTGGGCCCATAGGGTTTTGTTTATACCTATATATATGATGTATTGCGTTAGGGTTTCATTATTATCGAATTTTAGCCTCCCTAAATGCCTCCATCTTGTAATCTTCACGAGTTTAGTGATTTTCTTCTCCTCTGCCCGTGGTTTGTTCCCGTCTTGGGTTTCCACGTAAATCTCTATGTGTTTTTGTTTTTTGTTTCTATTGCATTATTTTTATAACATTAAGCAATGAGTGTCTAGAAGAGTATTTTGAAACCAAGTTGAAACTTGAAATTATAACTTAAACACTATAGCATGTGAGAGTTTATATTGTAACAAATTTTAGCTTTTTACTATAATACATGAGAGTTTTACACTGTAACAATTAGAACTAATAGGTCACCAAACAAAGGTTTGTTTGCATACGCCTTGCCTTATCCCACAGGACCTATTCACTGTGCCCTCAGAGTATATAGATCAAGGTAAATCACTAGTTTTCACAGCAAGGGGTATATTGGCTATACCCAGGAGGATTCCAACGTTGAAATTTAGGAGGATATTTTCGTAATTAAGACAACCAGCATCTTTGTTTTTTAATTTAAATCTGCATCATTTGGTTTTTCTACATCTTCAAATTATTCCAGCAGAAAATATAATCATCCTCTCAACCATAGCATCAGCGAAGTACACACATTAACATAATTACTTTATCTTCCACAAAAATTATTCTAGTAGTGACATCCTTTATTAATAAAGCCTATTGACATCTTTATTCTAGTGACATCTTTAGTAATAAATCCTTTGCAGATAAAGAATTATTATCGACAAGAGTCTTCAGAGAATTTTCAACCGGTTGATCACGCTCTAACTCACAATCTATAGTGGGGGCAATTCATTACTGACCAAAAACGACACCAACTTCTCCGTGAAGATATGAAGGGCAGTAGCATATGCAACTATATACAATCAAATTCTTCATATATATATATATATATATATATATATATATATCTTATAGTTTGTGATCATATCTGTCTCTATCAACTGGGCATTAGCATATGCAACTATATACAATCAAATTCTTCATATATATATATATATATATATTTCTTATAGTTTGTGATCTTCTTTTTAATCTACTCTATCTTTATAAACTTGGCTAGCACTAATTGACTATACAGTCAAATTCGAACAAATCTATTTTGTTGTTTCTTTCTTTAAATACATAAAGAATATATTACTTTATTAATTGCAATTGTCAATGATTACAATCTTGGTATTGATCAAATAAGCTCACGTCTAATCATTAGGCCCCCTGTCCTTTTCGAACTAAAATAATCTGGAATGGAATTTAGGTCTTGTGCCTCCATTGGCCCCATAATCCATATGGCATGTACCTAGAAACCCAAGCAAGCGTGCAGAAATATCGCAGCTGCTTTAAGACACTTCCTATATAAAAGCTTGAAGAAAAGAAAAAGCCTAATTTACAAAGAAGCTAATTCCTATGTCCTCTTTTCTTCACAAAAATAAAGCTCATCATACATGCACATAGTCACACACAAAATTATATAGGCATAAACTAAGCCACCAAAAAAAAAAAGAAAAAAAAAGTGTTCCTAGAAAGTGGAGTACATTGAATGAGATTGTGAGCAAAACATGAAACTTGATAATTAGTGGATAACCCAAAAAGAGTGGATATTATTGTCAAATCAAAAGGGGGAAATTTCTTAATGAACTTCAAGAATGATTTAGGAAAACACTACTTCTACAAAGTTAGATTTTAAACGTACCTCTTTTATTCATTTATATATTTATAGTAAATAAATATATATATATATATATATTTACTCATAAAGATTTTAGCTTGAAGTAATTTATATGAATAATTAACTTCAAAAGTGATATATGAAAGTTTTATAACTAGTTTAAAAATTGAAAGTGAGTTAGAATTGAAAGTATTAAAATATATAAAAACTTTATACTTATTTATTGGTATGGAATTTAATGCATTATATTTTTAGATGGGTTTGTATCATACTAAACCTTTTCCACTTCAAATTTTCTCTACAATTAAGCAGTTTATTTTATATCACATTCAAAGATAGAAGTATCTTTGTTTCAGATATCAATCTTCCCTACCCCCTTCACACCCCCAACTTGTCTGCCTTCTTTGTCTATTTCTCGCAGACACATAATTGGCCTACAAGAACAAATGGGTTTGGAATTTTGGAAGCCTTATCTATGACGCGGAGGAGAAAAAAGAGAAGAGAACCAAGAAAGTAATACATGACTGGCTGGGAATGATGACTTTTCTTTCCTTCTTTCTTCTTTTGATTGAAGTGATAGAGACGCTCAACAACAATTGTTGAGAGATAGAGAGAGAGAGAGGTCCCCTACAATGGGAGTCTATCGACCTAGCTCCTCTATAATCTATAGATTGCTCTTAGAGCACTTCCTTTTAGTAATTACAGAACATGTACAGCTCCAACTTTCTCCCTCTTTTTATTTTGGCGATTGTCATGTTCTTGTGTATGAACTGATGAATGCCACACGAATGGAGCTACAAACTTCATTTTATGGATGTTAGGAAACAGAAACCATGTTAATCTATCTCTTATACATTTTTTGGATTTTCTCATTGGGTATTTGGAATTAGAAAATTTTAATGAGCATTTTTTTTATCCATAGGGAAAGAGTAAAATTTGCTATCTCAGAAACTTTTAACCATTTTAATTAGTTATTATTATTATTTTTCATTATTATGTATTTTACATAGTTGGAATCTAACTAACTTTTGGCTTAAATTTGAAAAAAATACATGTTATACCACATTTTTAAAAAGGCTATTCATTTATGTTGTATCACACTATCACTTATATTACATGCTTAAGTTGTGCATCACTTAAACATATGCGGCATTTATAAAACGTTAAGTTGTAAAAAATGGCTTTATGAAAATTCCTCTTTGAATTTTTTTAAAATTCAAAGAAAACTTTGTATCAAAAATTAGTTTGAACTAAATCTTCTCAAATGCGGAATAAATTTATGAATCTTTGGACCTGTTTAATGTTGCCCTTAAGCCTTGTTCACTCATTATTTATTTATTTATTTGCCATTTAATAAATTGAATGGCTGGTGCATCGCGATTTTTAAGATACACTAATGTTCTTGAGATCAACTTTTTAAGGAGAAATTCCTGGGTATATAGACTATTTAATAAAACAATTTGAAGTAAATAACATATTTTAAAATAGTGATAAGAAATAGCAAATTTTATAATTTTAATTGTGGTACTCCAATTATAGTGCGTTGCTTTACTCGCCATCACGAGGTAGTCAGTGTCGGCCTCGGCCTCATGACTATCATGCTATCAAGGCCTCCTGATGATTAGCCAAAAAAAAAAAAAAACCTGTGGTCGACTTCAAAGGGAGGGAAGAGAGAGAAGGAGAGAGGGGGGAGAGGAGAGAGAAATGGAAATGGAAATTTAGGGTTTAAACGGTATTTTTGAAAATTTAATGAGAAGTAAATCAAATTTACACTTAAACTAATATGGAGGGTTAGTAGAGTTGGTGACCTCGAATTCGAGCGCACCTCTTGCATGCATTGCTATTATCTTAAAAATGTACATTTCATATCATTAAAAATCTAATAGTACCAACCCACTTCTTTAAGCTAATCTCTCCACGCTTTTGGGGAAAAAAAAAGTTGTTGGTTTTTATAAGCTTATACATATGAGAGAAGACTCAAAATTTTTTGTTTTAATTTTTAAATATAAACATTGAATTTGTTTTGAGGAAATTAGTGCTCCAAGATTTTTGTTTATAAAAATAAAAGAAAGTGAGAAAACCCCAGCAAATTATAACTTAGAAGTAAGGTACTGGACTAAGGTAATTTTTTAACGATCATGATTTGGATTTGCACACACACACAGAGATATATATATATATATATATATATATAAAATGTAGTATGTGTCATCTTTATCAAAGACTTTGGTATGAAAATTAACCAATTAATTAGTCATCACTACCATTAATGTGAACATTCTTGACCTGTATAATGAGCCATATAAACCTGCTGGCAGAGATCGATAAAGCTATACATATATAAAGAGAATCTTAATGCATTATTTTTTTATTTTTTATTTTTATTTTTTTTTTACGAAATTCCATTGGCTGTTACACACGTCACAATCATGTCGTCGTTGTCATTGTCATAAATCTGGGTCTCTCCATGAAAAGGAATCCAGAATATTAACCTAGCTAGGTCCAATCTCTTATTTTACCTAGAGCTGTAAATCAACAAGGGAATTCATATTATTATGGGATTCCAGTACTACATACTGTATAGTTTTATGTTGTTATATCCATCGGTTCAACAGATGCAGTTTGGAATGATTCGAAGAGGTTAAAAAAAATGGGAAGTGAAAGAAAGAATTTTATCTTATTATTATAAAAAGTTTTTTTAATTAATTATATTGTAACCGTTATTAGTATTCTTAATTGTAGGTCTCAGCTCTAGACATACCTATAGTTTTCAAGCTCTAGCTTATTGTTTTTTTCTTCTTGTTTTTTTTTTTTTTTCCTTCCTAGGGAAAAAGGTCAATAAATGTTAAGCATGTTAATGCCAGTAGGATCTTTGGCAGTTAAATATTCTTTTTTAAGAGCTACTGAAATTGATATATATCTATATATATATATATAGAGAGAGAGAGAGAGAGATAAAGACGTTTAGCAAGCTAATTTGGTATATAATACTTGTACGGTAATCAAGCCATTGGTAGATTTAGTCAAAAAGAAAAAAAGAAAAAGCCTAACTGCATATACGTATGTGTGTGTGTCTGTACTCAACACACGAGGTGTTGGTGGTGATGTTTCTTTTCCTATGGTTAGGAATATATGTCGTCTGAAAAGCGCTAGAATTATTACTTTCAACAAATATATAGCCTAGTAGATCATCTATTGAACCCTATAGACTTGATTTCTCCGCAGGTATTCAGTTACCCATAGTTACTCTCTCTATATACTATCTTTTCCCCTGTTCTCCGAATTCATGTACATTCTACGTTAATTTTGCACATTAAAACTTGTTTGGTAATTTAGTTCGAAATAAAAGAAGTTAGTGTAAGTGTATTTTTGTTACAGTGTCTTTTTTTAGTTTTGAATTATTATCGTTTAGGTTTGAACTATTGGTTTGAAGTATGTTCTAAAGCTATTAATATTTATGACAAGCGTGTAGTAGTATATCAAAGGAAAAAATGCAAATTTTCTAGATATCAATAGCCATACAATCTTAATTAATAAAGGATTAGTAATAAAGAAATCATCACCAACTGCAACAAATAGGAAATGAGAAGAGAGCCTCGGGAATATTTATGTATATATGTCGTTCTAATTTTTAAATGAAGAGGGAGTAATTCATGATATATGAATAATTAATTAGCACATTTAACTTGTTTGGGAACCTAATTTGAGCTAAAAAATTAAAGTACAATATTTTTTCTTACAAAATTTTAGAGTGCATTTGGCAACGTAGTGAGGACTATAAGTGTGAATCAATTTACTGTAGCATGTGAAACTTTTATAATATAACCTACTTTATACTATAGCATATAAGAGCTTTACACTGTAACAGTTGAAACTATATAATTGAAATGTGCTTGTCAAACACTCTCTGAATTATTACAATATTATTTTATGTTCAAACTATTGTTTCAAATTATGTTCCAAACAGGAAATGGTGTATTTGTTTCGTGGTTCGAATCATTTTGCTATAGTATTTTCTTTCATAAAAATTTAAATCTTTATTCAAATACTCTATTCAAATACTCGAATCAAATAGGCTCTAAATTTACACCAACAGAGCAACTTGCCTTATAAAAAAGAATTAGCATAGTGTGTGTGTGTACATATATATATATATATATATATGATTGTCGACAGAGGTGTACATGTGATGTGTGTTTTGTGTATATATTCATATGAGATGTTCTGTGTTGATGATGGTTGCTAGAATCTTCAAATTGCTATGTCAGAACACTACTCCGCCGAAAGTTGTATCCCTCTAATACACGCGTACCCGTCAAATAGTTTCCTCTGAAAGAGTAATTAAATTTAAGCCTCATCATAGAAGGCGCAGTACTACTATAAACTGACAATATGATATATACACATATACGCACATACATACATATATATATATATAGATATACATATGGTACTACAATATTTTACATAGATGCTTCAATTCTCTTTTTTACTTCTTTGTGTTTCTGAAATTCAACATGGAATTGGATAAGGTGTTACATCAGGTTATATGTGCACCACACGTAATTTACCATATACGTAATTTACCATATATGGGAGAAATTGTAAAAAAAATATATATATATATTAAAAGATCCAATTTTTGCAAGGCGCTGATCAATTATACAAATTAAGTACAGCTTGCTTATTATAATAATAAATTAATTTGATCAATTGCACCCATCAATGGATTTATAACTTTGTCTCTTTCCTTTTCTTTCTTTAATTTAGTTGAGTTCAAAATTATAAGAATTAAGTCAATATGTTCTAATTCAAAGGGCGAGCTGCTTTTTTTTTTCTAATTTTAAAAATAAATGGAGTATTTGTCTCAATGCATGAGGAAAAAAGTAAGGTGGAATGAGGAATGGGAGACATCCTCTCATCACATACCCTAATATTAATATTATTATTAGATGCAGTGTCATGGTCATTCTTTTTAAGCTTAGTGTACCTCCCATTTATTACCTTTGTCTTTTGCCTCTATTCCCCTTCTCCGTCCACTAAATGCTCCTTTGTGTTCCTCCTTGCCCCTGATCATTACCTTTTTGTCACTGAACTTGCAGCTCTCTTCCTTTCTCTAATTATCCAACCCAAACCCAACCCAAACCCACCCCCCCACCTCTCTTTCTCTCTCAATTTTCCCTCTTTTAAGGATCGACCTTCTGTAAAATCTGTTATGCTCAGTCCTTTCATCATTGGTCAAGGTTGGTTTTGGATATTTAGAGCCAGCTCTTGAATTCAAGGGAAGCACCTTTTTTTTTTTGTTTTTGTCCAATATTTGATCAAAGAAACCTAGATCACAAACAGGTAATTAAACACATATTGTACCTCTCTGTGTGTGTGTTTTTTTTTTGGGTTGGGGGGGGGGGGGGGTGGAGGAGAGGAGGGGGGGTTGTCCTCTTTAACTATATATATGTTTTTTTCTTCACTAAATTTTAACTATATATATGTTACTAACTATGTTCTCTCTTCCTTCAAAAAAAAAAAAAGTTCTCTCCGGTTTTGTTTTTCTTTTTTTGGGTAAGCTAGTTAAAGTTTAAAGAGACTCTAGATCACTCCTTTCAGGGTATAGTTCTTACAAAGCTTAATAATTAATAATATTTTTGATAAGTCGCACTTCATCAGATCTAATTTGTGATTCACTAATTTATATTGAGACTGATTTTAGTTTCATGAGCACTATTTTGATTAACACGATTTGATCTTTTGCAAGTGACTAATAAGTTCTCTTTTGAAGGGTAAGAGACTAGAGAATAAAAAAAGAGAAAAATTGGAGAAACGAAGATTAAGGAAAGCATGAGGATTGCACAAGGTCCCTTGAGAGGTTGTGAAACAAATAAAAAGAGATGAAAGGAAAAAAAAGGGTGGAAAAAGTCACAATTTTCGGATTGAGAACCTCTATGCTTCTTTAATTTGAATCATGTACTACTTAAAGAGATTGAGATGATCATACACAGATCAGGAAAGACAGAGGGATGTGTGGTGGTAGTTAGGGATATAAGTTTCTTTTCTTTTCTTTTTTTCAAAAATTAAAAAAAAAAAAATCAGTGCTCCATTTCTCGGGGAAAAAGAAGGGGAAAAAAGATATGGACCTTAAAGATAACATAATCCTGACTTAATTCCATTGGTGTTCACATAATTTTTTTTTGGTTAACCCTAGCTATAGGTCACAGATCAAGTCCGCTCTACATATACAAATAGCTAGGAGAAAAGAAGAAAAATTTAAACAAAGAAATTACCAAATAAAAATTTCTCCTGTAACTTTGTTAATTTTCCTAATTAACATGTTTTTTATCATCTAATCATCCCTTTGTGTAATTAATTTATAATTTAGAATAATAATATTGTTGGTTTTGCAGGTACCGCGTGTAGTACTTCTAGTGAGGAAATAATAAATGGCATCATCAAGCTCCTACAACTCCCCCTGCGCAGCCTGCAAGTTCCTGAGGAGGAAGTGCATGCCGGGTTGCATCTTCGCGCCGTATTTCCCCCCGGAGGAGCCGCAGAAGTTCGCCAACGTCCACAAGATCTTTGGCGCCAGCAATGTCACCAAGCTCCTCAACGAACTCCCCTCTCACCAGCGTGAGGACGCCGTCAACTCCCTCGCCTATGAGGCTGAGGCTCGGGTCAGGGACCCCGTCTACGGCTGCGTAGGTGCCATCTCCTTCCTCCAGCGCCAGGTCCACCGCCTCCAGAAAGAGCTCGACGCTGCCAACGCCGATCTCATCCGCTTCGCCTGCAACGACATTCCCCCTGACCACCACCACCAGCTGCCCCAGCCGCCACCGATGAATATGTCAAGCCCCCGCCAATCCGGAGGAGGGTTTTATCATCCTCACCACCAGTCATCTTTCTCTCATCAGCTTCCGTATTCTCTCCCATGGAATGATCAGACTAGTCCTTCTTCGGGGAATGCTAATGAAGGAGGAGGAGAAGGACACATATGATATATGATGATCAGAATGGCAAAAGGTAATAATTAATCAATTAATTAAAACCCAACTAGGGCTTCTCTATTGGAATATTGGTACTATAATTGTTTGGTTTAGAAGTTTGGTGATGAGGTTTTATAGCCTGATCATCACGTGGAGGAGGACATAAGTACTACTATGGTATATTTTTCATATCACTGCTTGAGTCGTTGTTCCTATTGTTGAGTTTTCAGGCACTTTTGTTTTGATGGGTTTTAGTTATATATATTATTCATATATATATATGTGTGTGTGTGTGTGTGTGTGTGCGCTAAAACCAAGGGGGGTCTATATGAATAAGGAGTCTAGAATCGTATTATTTGTTGATAATTATTGGGATCATAGGGACCTATAAATAAGGCTGTATAGAGCATTATATAATGCTGTGTATGTCATGTATCTATATAGCCATAAGCTACTCTCTCTAAGCTTATGTTGTGTAATTAGTGTATGCAACTCTCAAAGGCATTATAGCATGCGGAGTTGACATTCTTCTGTCCACATTGTTAATGCTTAAGAATAAATGATCATGAAATAAAAATGCTTCCCTTGTTAATAAAGAAGATTCTTGAGCCCAGCTAAGGTCTAGGGCTAATTAGTTCTCTTTTTAAACCTATGTGCTTGCTTTTGGTAAATTTCCTCTTTGTTCTTAAGGACCACCCTTTTGATTTTCTTAGATTAGATCAATGTTTAATTCGTAGACTTTGCCTTTGGTTTAGAAAAGATCCATATGCAACGCCGTGGTTTTATATTTAGTATTTATTTATTTTCTGCATATGAATTGGGGATTTAGTCAAGTGGCTGGACGAGAAATATTTCGATGCAGAAGAAAGCAATAAATGTAGGGTAATTTGTTGATATTTTTGGAAAAAATAATATGGGAAATTTTCATAAACGTAATCTTCATAAATTTATTTATTTTTTTTTTATAAATACCACTTATGTTTAAGTACGGCATAACTTAAATATGTAATACTAATAGTAGTATAACTTTTTTAAGTGTAACATGAATAAATAGAATTTTAAAAGTGTAGCATAATAGGTAATTTGCTCAATTAATTTCTTGCATGATCATTATTATCTGAGCCAAACTTTAGTATAATTTCCATGCCAATTTGCTTTCGACATATTTTATTTGTATGAATGTACATGATGACAAGATTATGAATGGAAAGAAACTTTGCGCGGCAGAAAACATTGCTTCTTGGTACTATTGATACTGTGTACATATTCCCCTAAACTCCTTTGCAGTCTCCTTTTCTTTTTGATTATCTTTTGTTTAGTTTTATTAAATCCCTATTTTATTTACATTTTTAATCTTTTTTAGGAATTTTTTTTGCTTAGATTTTCAATCTTTCTAGCAATGTTAAATTTTTCATCTTTTATGTTTAGGTTTGTGAGGATTCTTTTTTTTTTTTCAGTAGTTTTTTTCCCCTTAAAAAAAAGAAAGAAAAAAGATTACCATTTTTATACGCTTCCAATAAACCGTAAAGGATTATATATAAGTCCGTTTAAGATATAGTTCAAATCAAGTGTTTAAATGAAAAATATTGCAGCAATTTGCATTTTATAAGAGAAAACACTGCAGCAAAAGTTAGTTCGAACTAAAATTTTTTAGTTCAAAACATGTTTTCAAACAAACTGTATATGTATAATATATATATATATATATATATTATTATGTATTGCACGTATCTTTTCAATATATTAAGATGGATTTATATATTCTTAATATATATATATATGTATATATATATATCGATGTAGAAAAATTCATACTATATTTTGCCCTTATACCATATAAGGTATCTTTAGAACTTTTATTTAATTTTGTATCTGCTTTCAACCATTTTCCATCTCAAGTATTCTAACCATGTTTGAATTATGGCTTCTCTACCGTATCATAGACTAGTACTATAAAAAAATAGACAATTAGTCATAAAAGTTTTTACTAAAATTTTTAGTCATAACAAAAATTGAATTAAAAGTTGAGACTAAATACATACTAATCATAATATTTTATTGCGACAAACTTTTTGCCATGAGGTTTTTAGCAACAATATATTTTCGTGATTAAAAAACTTGTGTGTCTAAAAGTTTTAGTCACAATAAAAATTAAATTTAAATTTGTGATTAAATACGTAGTTATTATTACTAAAAGTATTATTAAAAATTATTATGATTAAAAGTTTAATTTATTTTTTTTAGTGTAGTAGAAGTGAATACGATCTCTATTGTTTTGGAATTATAAAGAACATTTCTTTATGTGGAACACCACTCCACGGCTCTCATTTCAAGTCTGAGATATCCGAAACAGTACCCAATCACAGTTCCTTTTTTATCTTTCTCTCTTATTGGGTCGGATTGATCACCAAAAACGTGTATAGAAGTTTTTCTCCCATGCAAGTAAGCATTTTGATCATCAGCTTTTCCTTCACAAAAACTCCCTTTCATGATCACTAGACACTCGCCAGACAAAACAGTGAAACCTTAGACAAAAGTCTCCTCACAGTAAACCCCCGGCCCCTCCTTATTCTTCTCTCTCTCTCTCTCTCATTATTGTGTATTTATGCTTTATCTTATATATATATAGTATTTACTATTTGAATATGTCTTCTTTTACTCGGAAGTTTCTTGCGTGCATGTACTAAGTTTTTGTACCTATAATATAATGTCTAATTATTTCATATATATGAAAGTATTCCCTATGATAATTATATTATACCAAAAAGGGAATCCAAAAAGAGAGAAAGGAAAAAAAGGGAAGAAAAGACTGTAAATTGTGTGTATATATATATTATAAGTATATATGTTATGAAAACCCCAGAAAAATTAGGTTTAGGGTTTTCATAACATCCTTACCAAAAAGTGTTTGAAAGTCAGAAGCCAGCATATTCTCTCACTTTTTCCCCCTAGTTATAAGCCGCACATATTATAGTTAAAAATTTAAGTTTAAATCGAAGAACCCATGATTAATCTCAGAGACAGGGAGAAATGATTTTCCAAATTTTCAACTGTGCACTTCTTTTCTAATTTTCCAGTCCCTGTCTTGCATTCATTTGGGTTTTGATCTCTCTTTAATGTGAGAGAGGAGCAAAAGGAAAATGTTATTGATCAGGGCCACTTTTGTTTCTCTCTCCTCTCTCTCTTTCTCTCTCTAGCACATTACACACACACACCCGACATAGAGACAGAAACATAGCTAAATTGTCACTGTTATACATAAAAATCAAGAAAAAGTTAAACTGTCATATCTGATGATCATAATCTCTCTCTCTTTCTCTATCTCTTTCTCTCTCACTAAAAGCTAGTAACTCAGTCTTGTAGTAGGAGTATAGTACGCATACACACGCGCGCAGTGACTGTGAGGCTGAATCGTATCTGGATCTGAGTCTCTGCTGCAGATAAGTGGCTCCCTCCAATATTGAGAGAGTGAGTCACGTCTCAGCAGCTCTTGTCATCGAATTCATCGTCTCTCTCTCTTTCATGATCTCCCCTTCTCTGTTCTCTTGTCAGCCCAAACATAGATCCTCGAGATCGCCAAAAGCCTTTTTTCCCTTTTCCTTTTTTATTTTTTATTTCTTTGAACTTATTTTTTGGTGAACTAAATTTAAAAGCTTGTTTAGCATAATTTCTGTTTATATTTTTAGTCAATAGAAAAAAAAAAGTGAAAGTTATAGCTTTTCAGATAACCATATTTTTACAAAAGTGTTAATAGGTTTAAATATTTTAATTTTTTTAAAAGTTATATTTAAGTTTATAATGTATTATTAATACTCTAGTATAAGTTTTAAAGTCTATTTTAGAAGTACTTTTTGGAGACGTTATGTTTTGTGGCTTTGACAGGAAGTACTTCTGAAGAGCTCATGCACTTCTGACAGTTCATCTAAACACTTTTAAAAGCAATTTTTAGACTCAAGAAGTCAAAAACAGCATTTAAGAAGCCATCCCAAATAGGCACTAAGTCCCCTGTGATCTCATATTCCCACCACCCACATCTCAAATGAAAATTGCTTGATTACCACCAGCATTATAAGTGCACAAATAATAAAAAGATAGATCTTATCTGTTGGTTTATGTTGTGAGATTCACTCTCTATTAGTTTATGTTGTTCAGTATCATTGGTGTTCTATAGCATTCTATCCCAAATATAAAATATTGGATAAATTTTACAAATGCCCCCTAAACTATATTACTTGTATCAAAATAACCTCCAAACTTCAAAACATAACTGAACTATAATACTTATCTATATTCATCCCCTTAAATCTTGAAATGTGTTGTTTTCTTTTTTGAACAAAATAATAACTGCAACTCTCATTAAAAGAATAAATTCATCATTTTATTCAAACCCCCTTAAAAAATCAACTTGAATTACGGTATGTTTTCCACTTTGCCTCTATCTTTTTCTTGCTTTTGATCAGGCACTTTTAAGATAAAATATATAAAAATTTGATAGCCAACTAGTCTATTTAAAATGAGAAGGACATTCATATTAACCCTTAAGTATTATATATAAATCTTTAAAATAATATTTTAAAGTTTGAGCGATAAATATAGAAAAATATTATACTTTAAAGGCATAGTATCTATATTTCAAAATTCAATGAGTATGATGACAAAATGACATACTTTTGAGGGACTTCATAAATTCACCCTAAAATATTACACACATATATGTGCATACACGCACTTCCTTTAATAATTAAAATATGGACTTTTTATGTATAATATTTGGAACTGAGATATCATGCATGTACATGTACTGTTGGGTTCAGTGGGGGGTTCTCAGATGGGTCAGTAAATAAGTATAACTTTTCTTAAGTTTTATTTTTTAAAAAAATTAATATAAAATTGTAAAAAAAATGTATATTTTTGCTCTTTTGCTCTTTTTTTTTTTTCTTGTTAAGGCAAAATTGATTGATTTTAATTCAGAATCCATCACACCCATCAATCTTCCCATGTTCTGCAAAGACGTGGGAAAGAAGCAATGAGCAGGTGAAATTTTTGCAGGAGCTCCCATTGGAAAGGACAATAACGACAGCAGGACATGGGGGGTCCTATTTATGTATATGCCCCTCCAACAAGGAAGTTCCCTAATTATGCGTGTTCCTCCATAATGGGGTTCGTAGGACTCTGCACTAATTGCAAATTTTGCTTTTTTGGGGGAATGGTTGATATAGGTTGAAACTTGATAGGCTACATATTGGACACATGAATACCTTCTCAACAGTTCATAAGTACTTATGGATGTGCGAATAAATTATTAATTAACTATGCCTGATACAAAATTTATAGCCATGTGGTACGTTGGTCAATAATTCCATCCCTATTTCACAATAATAGTGCAGTGGTTGTGTTCAACGCTACATTCTAATATAAAATAAATTTGCACATAAAACAAGTTTTATGTTAGTTGTGGTATTTAATGTTGATGGTGTTTTTAAATATTTTTTTCCCACCAAAAGTAAAAAGAAACTATAAAATGCTTAAGAGTGCTATAGTAATACAGTTAAAATAAATTTAATGTAGCATGTATAATAAACTTTTCACTATAGCTTATTTTTTATATTAAAGTATATAAAATTTTTTCCATTGTAACAAATGAAACAATATAACAAAAATAACATTATCAAATAAAGCCTACTAATGATGAAAACACCGTGTCATTCTTTTCTTTGGAACCTGACTGGGCCCCACTAAGAAATCCCGACTCACTCGATTCATTGTAGTTAACGTTTTTCTTGAAAAGGGACACTTATCTAATATTAAAGTACTATAAGTGACAATACAATACACCAAGGAAGGGGTATAAAAGTCATTTCCTAATGACGTATGCGTCGGCGAATTGATGTTGCTTAGGCAAAACTGTCATTTTGAGACACATGTTGGTTTCAATCCTATGTGACGATATTTCCATCTAGAAAGGGTTGGATGATACCACACCAATGGGCAATTGGCACGCAAAAGCATCTGTCTAAGTAAGCAAGGACGGAACCACAAACAACTGAGGGTAACCCACTCCTTGTTAATATTATTTTTTAAAAATTTTATGTTTGAAATCTAACGCAATTTAATTTGTCCCTTCTAAAATCTTAAAATTTCATACTTGCCCTACCTCTTAATAAACCAGACCTAGATTGAATAAAGCTGATGGCAACTCTGTCCTTTCTTACATATTTTTCTAGCTCTGTAGTATAAAGAAATTGATCTTGTATTATATGAAGTTATATGTGTACGTAATTTTTTATGATTGTGCCTGATATCTATGGCATCATGAAGTACAATTTTGACATGTATGCATATGTGGTACATGCTGTGCATATGCATAGATTATTAATGATCAATCTGTCGCTTCCTGAGGAGTTGAAGAAAAGCCGTGACTCCTATTCATGTCATCTGCTTCACTTACAAATCTTACTGCTCATATGGAAATATTGGGCCTGAGAGAAAACAGGAAACGTTTGTTTGTTTTTTATTTAATAAAAAATAAAATGTTTCCTTTGAGGATTTTTCAAGTTTATTCATCCTGGGGTTTCCAAGTTTTGTTTTCCCCTTCTCTCTTTTCCCCTTATTTTTTGAGAATTTTTCAGCCCCACAAAGCATTGAGTGATGAAATTAAATTTCATTTCAAGAGTATAATTCTTAACCACACAAAATTAATTTGACCTATGTACTTGACAAGAATTGCTTTTATATAAGGGTTCTTATTTGGTCACCAAAAGGAAAAGGTTTTCCTTCTTCAGTTGATACCATTAATTTCATAGTAGTTAGGTATTTATTGGATTTAGAATGATCCAGAAAGGATTGATCATCCCATTTTTCTCATGTGAATGTCCATGAATTTAAAAAGTGAAAAGGCCGCAAACAAATTTTTTTATATTTAGATCATGTTTAGATGATGTGTTTATTTATAAACTCAATAATGAGAGTTTTGTGAACCACACAATATAAAAAATAAGAAAAGGAAATATCAATTTTTGTATATCCTTTGATATTGATTCCTTATCAAAGGAAATAAACACCGTATTAATTTATATGTCTAAATTCAAATGTTATTATTTAAGAGGTATTAGTTATGTCAGAATGATATTTTAAAAATTACATTAAATAAGATTCTCATTCCTAATTAGTAAGTTAACACTAGAAAGGGAATAAAATTATTTTGCATTATACTGTCAAATAATTAAGTAAACAGTAAAAAGAGAATGAACAATGCCCACTTCTTTTATTTTTTACTTTTCTTTCCAATCTTATATCTTTTTCGTTGTATTCTTGTATGGTTTGATATACATGTCCTAAAGTTAGGGATAAGCAGGATACGAGTTATCATTGATATGGAACTCGAAGACGATATCGTGAACAGTTTTAAAGGAAAAGAATACACTTTAGGGGGAAAAACTATAAAAGTAACTAGCACCCTTCAATAAGATAAACGAAATATAATATGGTAAATTATAACTTTGTCATGGAATAAAATCCAATTAGTTATATTCACTCGGTCCAAAGTAAGAAAGCATTTTCACCTTTGAACGAATAATTGCCCAAATATTAGTTAATTATATATGCTTGACATGAAAGCACAGAATAATTAGTTAATTCCTTTTTACTGTTATTCAAAATGTGTGCCTTTTTCAACAGAGTATCCAGACTTATTGTGTAATTTCTAGGGGTATGAAAAGAAGCCAAAAAAAAAAAGCCTAGCCTTACCCTTTTCTTATTTTTACCTTTTTTTAACAAAATGCGTGCGAATAATGGATTTTTTTTTTTCGTATTGTTTATCTGAGTTGAAGCCTGCCTATGGTACCAATACAAATTTAGTGTTATGATGTTGATATATTTCTAGATTTATATATAGGCAATTAATGTAGTTCTTTGTTCCAATAAATAATGTATCTGTCCAAAAAACAGGCATCCAAGACAAGGGTGGAGGAGGCAGACCCGGGGGCATGTGCATCCGTGGGATTTTTTTTTTTTTTTTGGGCATTATAGGCAATTTTATAATTTATGCTCTTCATTAAAAAAATTAGAAATAAATGCTCTTACTAAACCTAAATTGAAATTAATTAAATAACACTCGATTACTTTAAGTGAACAACCCAATATTCGCAAATTTAGAGGAATTTTAAAAATATTTCCCTTTAATTATATTCGTTAACATTGTGCCTATAAATTTTCTCTTTCAGAATTGTGCCCTCTTACTTTCATGTTAATGGAACCAAAAGATCAATATTAATCTAATAGTACCATATAAGGAGTAGCATAAATCTCTATTACCCTTTACTAGAGGAGCATTGCTCTAATTTTCTCACTTATTGTACCCATCAAATTGGCCCAAAATCTAATTAATATTAATCACATTCTAATTTTGTTTCGGAAAAAGATTATACAACCATATTAAAAAGATATTTATAAAGAGCTTAATCGTGTAAAAAAGAAAACAAACTACAAAGAGAACCTAAAACATATCAAATGACTTGAAATCTTTTATCCCTACCTTAATTTAGAAGGGAATAGCAACCGACATCGGAAACCTATTGCTGCGAGTGGAGGAATTTTTAGATTTTATTTTTTCCATAATTTTTTTTAAAAAACTATTAGTTATGTCTTATTTTACAAGAAAAATCATAGTTATCTCTAAATAACTGAAACGTGTAACTATGTCTCCCTTTAATAGAACACTATCTTTATTTTTTTTCAATGCGTCCCTACTAAAAATAATTTTTGACTGTAGCCCCTGAGTGCAACAAATATTTTGCAAAATAAGGAACTCGAACAAATAAAATAAAATTAAAATAAATGGGTAAGCATATATGTATAACACAACGTTAATCATTAACTTATAACGTGGCATAAGGAAGAGAAAGCAACTACTGGTTAATGAAATTGCCTTTCCAAACTCTACCATTCATCTTCTTCTTCTTCTTCTTTTCCTACCCTTTTCCTCTTTTTGGAAAGCTTGAGTCCTAAACGGCTAAACTCATTGTAAGAAATTGATAATTAAGTTATTCTTATCATATAACTTTATATGCATATTATATTGAGTAATCTCTTTTCCAATTCCCTCCACTAATTCAACTATTAAAAAAATGTTCGATATTTAACATTTCTGTTAAGAGAATTTGGTCCCACCAACCGATTATGCTTGACAACAATATGAATACAACTAGCAAAAAAAAAAAAAAAAACGAATACGTAAGAACGAAGCAAAAAAGTAACCAGCAGAATATTTTGTAAGAATGACAAAAGTCAAGTACGATTAACAAGTGCTGGAACATAACATGCTGTATACATCCATCTTTTGGCAATGATAAGCATCAACGAAATTACAAATTAAGCGCTAGGAATGCATCATCATCATGACCAAATCTAGCTAATTATAGAATGCAGCTGGACGCATTTTTTTAAAGCTTGTTATATGATCAAAAGGTCTATTAATCTCCTTCAAAAGAAACAAAAAAAAAAAAGGTCTATTAATCAATTATGAAGTTCCACTACCATTGAAGACGATAAATACAACAAGATTTAGGTACTAGTCCCAAAGTATTTATTTTGTATTTGACAACATATCTTTATAGGGCACTGCAATTGTCCTCGTAGAAGGACCAACATCTAAAAGTAGAAAGCGTAAGTACATGATATTTATTTAACGTAATACTTACCTTAAAAATGTGCAAATACCAAGATATTTTTTATTTTTTTTTATTATTATTACACTTTGCAGCTAAAATAAAAGTGTAATAATAGTTTGGGTAACTATGTTTTTTGGTGTTATATTTTGCTAATGTCTATGTTATCTTAAAGGATTAATTTCATATTTGCCCTCCAAATTATGTTACTTATGTCACTTTATTCTCGACTTTTATAACGTACTACTTAATCCCCTCAAACTTTGTTCCGTTAGTAAGTGTCCCCCTTTCATCTAACTCCATTAGTTTGTTAACAGTTTTTTGTCAATTTTTTATTTTCCCCTCAAACTATGTCACTGGTATTAATTTTCCTCATTGACTTTCAAAATGTACCACTATGTCCCTTCATTTGTTTTTAGCAAATAACCTCCTTCCATCCAATTATATTTGGCTTAGTAAATTGATTTGGTTTTTAAAAAACTTTACAAGACCTCCATGTCAAAATAATCTATATACCTATAACTTCCGTGAAATATTTTTTACAACATAGCATTCATAGGCAAATGCAAAAAAAATTCAATGGGTGGGCTGGGGTTATAAAAAACAAAACTTTTCACAAAATCTATTAAAATAATATGTTTTTGTTTTTAGAAACTTCAAGAGCTCTATTCTTTTAAGGAATTTTGTTTTTTTTTTTCTTTTTTCTCCTCAAGCTCGTTTATTTGGTTGGAATGACCTATTACAAAAAAAAATATTTTTTTCTTGAACTTTTTTTTTCCTCAATCATTTTTTTATTTTTTTTCCTTAAACTCTGTTTTATGTTTGAGTTTTTTCCCTTAAGTTAGAAACAAAAGAAATTGACTTGTAAAGCCGTTAGAATTAGATGGAAGAAGGTTATTTAATGATAAAATAGTGACATATTTTAAAAATCGGGGGGTAAAATAATATAAGTTACATAATCTGGAGAGAAAATGTAAAAAATTCCACAAAAAAACCATCCCAAAACTAACATAGTTTCATGGAAGAAGAATACTTACTAAAGGAACAAAGTTTGAAGAATTAAGTGATACGTTTTAAAAATTAAAGACAAAGTGACATAATTCAGGAGAAAATATGAAAATAATCTTATTTTAAATAACAGTCATATTGTATCTAAACTATGTTATATATTACGTTTCTTACTCTATATGTTACGTTGAAAGTGTATATATATATATATATATATATATATATTGTATTTCCAGAAATACGTAGCAAAAGCCTTACATTTATATACTTGTGCATCTATATAAATTCATATAATATGTATATACGTATGTATGTATACGCTAGTGCATGTGGTACGTGCATTCAGGTGTACACATCGTCACATACAGTACCGGTGGTGTTTCCCTACCAGCAGTATAGTATGAAGCTTTGAATCAGATGACCACATGCAGGAGTACTTATAAAAACAGTTTTTGTGGCTAATAGTGGAAATGTATTTTTCTTTATTGATATTGCACATGATACCCTTTATATTTTATTCCAAAAGTAGTTATCTTTTTCAGATTACCAATGATGATAGTCATAATTATGATGGCCATCCAATGCGGTTATATAAACAAACACAAGACTATGGGCTAAAGAATTGTTCCTTTTCGATACTTATATCTATTCTGCCTTTAACCAAGGATTTGCTTGAGGGAAAAAAAAGGGAAAAAAAAAGAAGCAAGGATTTCTTGAGTCAAAATTCCATCTTTTTAAAGATAAAGATATTGTACGAGAATCTTCATATATATATATATATATATATATATATATATAGTCATATGAAGAATATAAGTATATTGTTGTTAATTCCAAAGTGCAAATATATTCTGACGAGTAGTGCCGATGGCCTCCTTTAAAAATATATATAAAAATATATATATATATATATATATATTTTTTTTTTTTTTTGAAGGTTGAGGGATAGGGAATACTAGCTCTAATCATGTGTGTAGAAAGTGTTTATTTGGAAAGTGACCAATTTTTGACTCGAAAAAGTGACCTGTGGATCAAGTTGCACCATCAAGGGGCAAAATTCAATGGTTTTAATACCTTTTTGGCGAATGGTTTCATTAAATTTCGCTAATTTACTAGAGTCTGTTAGGCATTAATGATCTCTGTTGTTTCTACTCTGTTTTCAAAAACAATTTTTTAAATTGTTTTTTATATATATATATATATATAAAGCAAAGCTCTTTGGCATTTTTTGCAAAAGATTTCTAAAAAAAAAAATGTTTACATAGGAAAAAAATTGTTTTTCTCAAAAAATAATTTTTTCCCTTGTATTTTTCTCTTAAAAGTTTAATCGTCAATTGTCACCAGTGTCAGGCTAGGATCGTTGTTGAGATTGGGCCGAGATTGTTGGTTCGACTGCAGCATGGGTCCCAGTCCCGAGAACTTTACACATTTGCCACGAATAAGCTATTTGGATTGAAATGTGCCATTAGTAAAAAAAATATATATATATATATATTTAAAAATGCCACACTACCACAATTAACCAACTCTCCACGGTAGCTCTAGAAGGCGGCTCCTAGCAGCAACTCCAGCAACAGTAGTGTCCCTCCGCGACAATGGCATCTCCCATCATGACTCCAGCAGCTTCTCCCTCATGACTCTGGCAGCTTCTCGCAACTTCTTCGACACAGCTTCTCCCTCGTGACTCCAGCAGTTTCACTCAATTTCATCCTGGCGGCTCCAACGCCTTTCCTCACGTGGCTCTAGCAGCTTCTCCGGCATAGATCCTGTCACAACCCACCTTTTTAGGGCTGTGATAAACCGTTTTCTTACTTACTTATAGGCAAAAATTTAGGAAATTTTTTTTTCTTTAAATAATTTACATACAGATATTAACATCTTTGGAAACACAAATATATACATAAATTTACTTAACATACTTGTTTGTATATATACTATATTCCAAACATTATTTTCAAAATAACATAAAATATCTTACAGTGGAAACAAAAACTATGGCGGTATCCATACCCATTCTGCATATTCCTCATCCCTCCGCCGGCTCAACTATGAAATTATTCTGACCTTCTTGTCGGAATACCTACAACATGAAACACTTAATGAGCTTACACCCAGTAAGTCCCAATATAGCCTACATGTACAATCAATAAAATGTATGACCCCATTTATGCTTTCTTATGAACATTTCTTATCTTTTTCATATCTTATCCCTTACTAGAGCCCAAGTGTTCGTACTATTGCTCACATAGGTCTTCGTAACTCTGAGACCATACTATATCCTTAAACTCCTCTTGAGTCAGGAGTCGGTACGAGACTTTTCTTAACTTCTGTGATATATTTACTAGTCCACTTATTATGGTTATCATACCATGCATGAAGTGATAATCACATGTTATACACGAAACATAAATTCTCTTGTACAACATAATACACACAGGTGTTGGTTTTTGTTAGATTTTGTGATTCAAATAAGCAGCGAAAAATTAAAATTAATTCCCACAAAACCCCCACAGGATCCATGCAATTTGATTAGATTGCTAGGAAAGTCATAGAATCTTACCAGGATAACAAAAAGGGGCAAGATTTCTAGAAGGAAGAGAGCGGGTTTACTCCGATGACACCTTAACTCGAGCTTTTTGTATTCATGATCGGATTCAGATATTGTTACTTAAAGCAACGCCCTTTGTAGGTATCCACATGAACATTCTCTCTCAAACGAATTGGTGTGTTAGCATCCTCTCCTTTGCGTTAAATGACTCTCTCTAATTTTTAGGGTTTTTTAATGTTCTCGCCTTTTTAGAATAATAGAATGCCTTCTTTCTTCTTAATTCAGCTAGAAACCCTAAAACATATATATATATATATATATATATATAAATTGACTTTGAGATAAAGTCAGATTTTAACTAGGGTAAACTGTAATTCGAATATGATTCAGAGAATCTAGACAATGTCTGTAATTCGAATATGATTCAGAGAATCTAGATAATGTCAGTAATTCGAATATGATTTAGAGAATCTAAACAATGTCAGATTCAATGAACCTAGACATATCTAGTACATCGAATCTGGACATTATCAGGTTCATTGAACCTAGACACAGTAAACCTGTTGAGGGTAAGCTCGACGCCGTCGTCGAGGACACTAACTTCGGTGGTCGGCTAATAAGCTTGGCAGAACCACCGAAAAGCTTGCTATCGGCCCCCGATGCTTTAAACTTCTTCCCGAGGTGCCTCTCAGGCATCCAAGGTTGCGCCCTAAGAAGGCTGCCACCTCGAAATGTACAGTAGCTCGGGTTGGACCAACATTACCCGCAGGCAGGCTGCTACTCGCTATTATAGGCCAACATAAGGCAGATACTTTGCCGTCCGATAGAGTCCAATCCATTGGGCGATGGGTGCGACACTTGTTACCTACTGCCTAACACGCCTTGATGTGACACCCAGGTAATGAGTAAAACCCGTCTTACACCCGATCTAAGTTATGGCCTATAAATAGGATGCATTTATGGCATTCTAGAGGGAGAGACTTCTTCTACACACCTAACTAGCTGTTGACCTCTGCCGAGCAATACCTGCCTTGAGCATCGGAGAGCCCTTGTCTATTGACTAACCCTACTATCTTCTCCGAAGCGTCCCTCCTCTTGTAGGTGTGCACTTTCGGGCAGAGGCGAGTCCAAGGAGAGGTCAGACCGTACGCAGTCGCACGTGGGTGTTGATCCGACGCCGGACCATGGTAAGCATCAATATTTTGGCTCTAGAAGGAGGGCACCTACGCCTTCATCCAAAATTCAGTTACATTATCTCTGACACCCGAGATGATGACTCGAGGCAATGCCAGAGATGAGACAGCCCGACAGGAGGGGTCAGGCGACGCGAGAAATAAGCAACCAAACACAGGCCAGCCTAAGGGCCGTCCCCGGATCGCCAGGTCCCGGTCTGGGGGGCAAGGGAGCACAGCCAGGGCTGAGTAGGTGGATGCCCCGGCCGCCCAAGATCCGATTCGAGAACTTACAGACGCAGTCCGGATCCTAACTCAACAGCTCGCGCAGCAGGCTCAACGTCAAGCTGCACCAGCTCTACCGCCCTCGGCCCAGGTTGACCAGGCCGGAGGTCGGGCAGAGCGAAGTGCGGTCGACCTTGAAGAAGACCAATTCGAGCAGTCTGTAGGATCCACCCGAGGAATCTCAGCTAATAATAGGTTGGTTCAGGAACGCCGTCTTGGACGCCAAGCGGCTTGTGTTCCATCGCCATAAGGTTCTCGAGCCTCAGTATTTGACCGGCTCAGGTCTTAAGGAGCAAATAGAAACCGCCAGCTTGGAGCTGGAGGCCGTGTTGAGGGCGGAGTACCCTACAGGGTCGAACTGCCCGAAGACACCAATAGCCGCTAGTTCCGGGCACTACAGCGCCAAATCGACGAGATTTGGAATTGCAGATTTGGCCTAAATGAGACAGGAGCTCAGGACCCACCTTTCCCGGATAACATAATACGGGCCCCTATGCCACCAAAGTTCAAGGTACTATAGATCAAGTCCTACGATGGGACCACAGATGCTGATGAGCATGTCGAACTCTTCCGATGGCACATGCTACTGCAGAACGCCAGTGACGCGGCGATGTGTAAAGCCTTTTCACTCACTTTTACGGGCCCTGCCCGGCAGTGGTTCCGACGACTTGAACCTAGATCAATTTCTTCTTTTAGGCAGCTGGCTGACGCCTTCTCCTCAGCATTTTCTACAACCAAAACACGGAGAAAAGAAATAACATACATGTATGCTGTTAAGTAGGGGGACGGCAGCGTTAGGGATTATATTAACCGGTTTACCTGGGCAGCTCTTGAGGTCAAGCACGTCGAAGACGAGACCCTTAAGCATATTTTTGTGGGGGGTCTCTGAGACGAAAAGCTAGCCTGGTCCCTGGCCTTTGAGCAGCCGAGCACTTTTTCTCAAATGCTCGGGTATGCTCAGAGACACGCAGACATGAAAAGCCGTCGGGAAGAGGCTAGCCCGAGCGGGACAAAGAAAGATAAGAAGCAGAAGAAGGCGTCGGAGCAGAGCAGCGCCAAGCATAGTAAGAAGCAGAAGGAGGAGAAATCTAAGAAGCCAAAGGGGCCGACCAGCAAGTTTCAAAGCTACACACCATTGGTGGCGACCATCGACGAGGTGCTCGCCCAAGTTAGTGCAAAAATTTGCTAACACCGCCACTCAAGCTCTGAGGGAGGAAGGTGAAGTGAAATCAGTCAAAGTTTTGCGAGTTCCATAAGGATGTGGGGCACAGTACTCGGGAATGCATCTAGTTGAAGGATCAGATAGAAAGACTGGTTCGAGAAAGTCATTTACAGGAATTTGTGGAGCGGGTTATAACCCTGAGGTCCACCTCGGGAAGGAATGATTCATTGGGCTGAGACGTATAGAACTGACCCAGGACCGATAATGGGAACACCTCGGATCCCCTGAATATTGTTCACACGATATTCGACGGGCCTGTTACCAGGGACACGTCGAGTGGGCCACGATCTTACGTCAAAGAACCTCGACGGATCGAGCGGGGTGAATTCATAAACATGCCCGAACACATCAATAAGATATACCGTCAAGTAGACACCCCGATCACATTCACCGAGGAGGAAGGAGATCGACTAATGCACCCCCACAACGATGCCCTGGTATGCGAACTGCTCATCGCCAACAATGTAGTATGGCGTGTTTTAATCGACAACGGCAGTTCAGCCGACATCTTCTTCAAACAGGCTTTTGACAGATTAAAGATAAGCAACGCCCCCTTGGTCCTAGTCTGGACCCCGCTTTATGGCTTCGTGAGGGAATGTGTCCGAGCAACCGAGAAAGTTAGTTTGCTGGTGACTTTCGGGGAAGGAGCCACTAGAATCACTCGGGTAGTCCACTTTTTAGTTGTCGACAAACCCTCCTAGTACAATATCATCATCGACCGGCCAACGTTGAACGGCTTGAAGGCCATTGTGTCAACATACCATCTGGCCATGAAATTCCCGACCGATGATGGTGTTAGCGTGATACGCTCATCCCAGATAGACTCCTAGACTTGTTACACCAGTGCTATACGAGCAGCTTCAGCTCTACACAATGGCGTCCTGGTCGTTTACTCGATCGACGAGACGGATCTCCTTGTCGACCTGGCGCTGAAGATGTTGGCAGACCTGGACCCTAGGTTGCCCGAGGATGAAGTAAGGGCCACTCTGGTCGAAGACTTAGTGCCGTTCTCCTTGGACCCTGAAAGGCCTGAACGCACAGTCCAACTCGGATCACAGCTGTGAACTAAGATCCAGGCCGACCTGGAAAGGCTTCTTTCAGAGTATCGTGACGTTTTCGCGTGGTCCCATGAGGACATGCCTGGTATTGACCCGAGCATTATTAGCCATCGGCTTAACGTCCAACCTGGCCATAGGCCGGTGATACAAAAACGAAGGGCCTTTAACCCAGAGAGATACGCTGCAATCAACGACGAAGTCCAGAAACTCCTCAGGGCTGGATTCATCAGAGAGGTCAAATACCTAGAATGGTTAGCAAATGTTGTCCTCGTCAAGAAGGCGAACGACAAATGGTGGGTCTGCATTGACTACACCGATCTCAACAAGGCCTGCCTGAAAGACTACTTTCCACTTCCTCAGATAGATCAGCTCGTCGACACTACTGCCGGCCACGAGCTTCTAAGCTTTATGGATGCGTACTCCAGGTACAATCAGATAAGGATGGTCGAGGAAGACCAAGTCAAAACCACCTTTGTTACCGACCAGGGCTTGTAATGCTACGTCGTGATGCCATTCGACCTGAAGAACGTCGGAGCTACTTACCAACACCTCGTCAACAAGATGTTTGCTCGGTTGATCGGGAAAACTATGGAGGTCTATGTGGATGACATGCTAGTTAAATCTGTCCATGCAAAAGACCACATGGCCGACATCCGAGCTAACTTTGACATTCTCCGAGAATATGGGATGAAACTCAACCCGACGAAATGCGCCTTCGGCGTCAGCTCGGGCAAATTCCTTGGATTTTTGGTCAATCAATAGGGAATCGAGGTCAACCTGGCAAAAGCCCAAGCGATTATCGACATGCATTCTCCTTGGACAGCGAAGGATGTACAACGGCTCACTGGCATGGTGGCAGCCCTGTCAAGGTTTGTCTCCCGGGCTACCGACAAGTGCCACCCTTTTTTCAAGGCACTTAAGGGGAGGTTTGAGTGGAGCAGGGAGTGTGAAGAAGCTTTTCAAGGCTTGAAGACTTACTTGGCTACGCCCCCGCTCCTATCCAAACCTCTGCCAGGTGAAGTTTTAACCGCCTATTTAGCCGTGTCAGAGAAAGCCGTCAGCTCAGTCTTGGTCCGAGATGATGACTGAGTCCAAAGACCCGTTTATTATACCAGCCATGCATTCCAAGGTACCGAGGAGTGGTACCCGCCACTGGAGAAGCTGGCTTTAGCCTTATAACATCGGTCCAAAAGTTGCGACCATATTACTAGGGCCATACCATCAAAGTCCCGACCAAGTTCCCTCTTCGGTAGGTTTTCCAGAGTCCAAAGATATCAGGCCGTATGGCCAAGTGGTCGGTTGGACTCGGCCAATACGACGTGCGTTTCGTGCCGAGGACGGCCATAAAAGCTCAAGTCCTAGTGGATTTCATTGTCGAATTCACAGACGTCGGCAATTCGACTCCACAAGTTGAGAAGTCACCCATTGAAGAGCCCGATACACCTGGCTGCAGTGAGGACAACCTTTCCCTGGAGCTGGACTGGAAACTGCAAATAGATGGCTCTACCTGCGTCGATGGATCGGGGGTTGGACTGATTTTAACAAGCCCGGACGGGTATAAGGTCATCTATGCCCTCCGGTTCGACTTCAAGGCCTCTAACAATGAGGCGAAATATGAAGCTCTACTGGCCGAACTTCGGATCACCCGAGATCTCAGTGTCAACCGCATCACCATCTACAGTGACTCGATGTTGGTGGTACAGCAGGTCATTGGAGGATTTCAGGCCCGAGCGGATTCCATGGCGGCATATTTGAAAGAGGCAAAACAACTACTCGGGCAATTTAAGTCCTATTCTTTTAAGCAAATCCCCTGGTTGAAAAACGCAGAAGCCAACGTCCTTGCCCGACTAGCCTCTGGCTTGGGCGGAAGTGACTTGACGTCGGTCCCCATCCAAAGACTGTCCGAACCGAGCATCGTTAAAGAAGTCATAAGTATAGCTGAAGAGCCGAGAAGTACCTGGATGGACCCGATCATCCGATACTTGACCACAGCCGAATTGCCCGACGACCGAGAGGAAGCACATCGGGTACGTAATGGCTCGGCCCGGTATTCGATGATCGGTGAAAAATTATACCGACGAGGCTACACTACACCATGTTTGAGATGCTTAGACCCCAAGGAGGCTGAATATCTGATGAGTGAGATCCATGAAGGCCCGTTATTCGATGATCGATGAAAAATTATACCGGCGAGGCTACACTACACCATGTTTGAGATGATTAGACCCCAAGGAGGCCGAATATCTGATAAGTGAGATCCATGAAGGCCTATGCGGCAATCATTCCAGATGACGTTCTTTGGCTCAAAAGTGCCTCCGACAGGGGTACTATTGGCCCACCATGCAACAGGACTACGGGAACTGCGCTCGAAAATGCCTCAAATGCCAATAGTGTGCTAGAATTCTCGGCTCCCACGCCGAGCCTCTCAATCCAGTGACCTCGGCATGGCCATTCGCAAAGTGGGCCATCGACTTGATCGGACCTCTCCCTCCGGCCCGATCGTAATTCAGATACTGCATCATGGCCATAGATTATCTTACGAAGTGGATCGAAGTTGAACCCTGTACCAACATGACCGAAGCCAAGTGCACCAACTTCATGTAGAAAAACATTATTTGCCGGTTCGGGATCCCGCACACCATTGTGACCGATAACGTCAAACAGTTTGAATCATCGAGCCTACGTCGTCTATGCGAGAAGCTCGGCATTAAGAAGGTCTTCTCCTCCCCGAGCTATCCGTAGAGTAACGGCCAGGTTGAGGCCGTGAACAAGACAATCAAAGATAACCTGAAGAAAAAACTTGAGGGGCTTAAGGGTGTGTGGATTGACGAGCTCCCTCAGGTGCTCTGGGCATACCGAACAACCACCCAAACAGCGACCGGTGAAATACCATTTTCCCTCGTTTACGGGCAGAGGCTGTCATTCCAGCCGAAGTAGGTTTGCCGAGCTTTAGAGTTGAATAATACGAGGAGACCTTGAACGCGGAGCTGATGATGACCGAGCTCGACCTACTCGAAGAAAAAAGAAACCGAGCAGCAATTCGTAACGCAGCCCGGAACCAGGTGGTAGCTCTGTATTACAACAAAGGGTCCAGCCCAGAAGCTTTAAGGTTAGTAACTTGGTGTTGAAGAAGGTCACGGTTTAGCAACCCAGCCTCGGGTCCTTTGGTCCAAAGTGGGAAGGTCCATTTAGAGTCGAAGACATCGTACGACTGGGCACGTACAGATTAACCGACATGGAAGGGAATCAGCTCGGACATCCATGGAATGCCGAGCTCTTTAAAAGATTCTATTGTTAAAATTCAGAGCCATAAACTCCTTTTTTGACTTCTGGCCACAATTCTTTTGTAACTAGGCCTACTGAATAGGGCTAGAAAAATCCATGTACATATCACATTAATGGAGTACAGCTTTCCTATACCATTCCACCTGAGTAATGTGTTTAAAGGAAATGTAAATCCAAAATGCCACAACTCTAGCTCGGAGGACAAGACAATAACTCCAACCAAGAGAGAGTCATCCTTATTAAATCAGGTTGGGGGGCCGGTCGGTATACCGACCATATATCTATCGCCGTACAGAAAACCCGTTCAGTTGCTTGGCATAGTACTGTGCCCGATGAGTCCTACACTTGTAAAGCTTCTTTAAAACTTAAACAAGTCTAGGGGGCAACAGGGTAAGGGTAGTCATACGTCGTCTATGCTCTACCCGACCGAGATTAGAAACCTAAAGTTGCTCAGATTAATTAACCAGGCAGAAAGGATAACTACTCGGATTAACTGAGAATAGAAGTGCTACTCACCTCTGCTCGGACAACTCGACAACCGAGCCGAGGTTAGAACCTACTCATTCAAATTAACTGAGCGTTGAAGGTAAACTCGAGTCAACCCCATGGCTGTCGAGATGGTTGGTTCAACATGGTAAGGGTAGTCATACGTCGTCTATGCTCTACCCGACCTAGATTGGAAACCTAAAGCTGCTCGGATTAATTAACTAGGCAGAAAGGATAACTACTCGGATTAACTGAGAACAGAAGTGCTACTCACCTCTGCTCGAACAACTCAACAACCGAGCCGAGGTTAGAACCTACTCACTCGGATTAACCGAGCGTTGAAGGTAAACTCGAGTCAACCCCATGGCTGTCAAGATGGCTGGTTCCTAGCCTGGGATCCTCCCTAGGGAGCATCTAACTTGAAAAATAATGGTTACTTGACACTAGATGACAGTAACCGAATGAGGAATACCTCGCATCGAGATGCACCTAAAGCTAAGACTGTTAACCCGAGGACACTCACACTTGAAAAATAATGTGGAAAGTAATACAAATAAAACTACATGCAACAATCCAAGAAGAGAAAAAGGGAAGTCTTTATTCATCGATGAGGTACAAGAAAATAGGGCACCTTCCGATCCCGGACAAAATAAAAAAAAGGGAAAAATACAAAGACGTCAATCGACCTGGGTCTCGCCCCCAGCCGTGTCCTCGCCTCCGTCTCCGACGGTGCTCTGCCCATCCCCGTCGTCATCGCCGTCTACCACGATGACCTCATCCTCATCACCCCACTGATGCTCGGCTTCGTCTTGGTCGGGCTCAACAATGACCGACCAGTCGAATCCTGCTGCCTCGGGGTGCTTCTCGATCAGGTGCTTGCGGAGGTCTGTCATGCCGTAATAGTAGAGATCAGCATATTCTAGGGATGTTTTGAATTCTCTCACCGCACTGGCCAGACAACCCGGGAGCTCGGCCACGAGGTGCTGGTGCTTTGCCTGCAGGGTCGTCAGCTGCCCCTCAAGCCGTGCAGCCCTATCCGTCGCCTCCTTGAGCTGCCTCAATGCCTCCTCGGCCTCGGCCTTAGCCTTCCGGGCTTCCTCCTGGGCTCGTGAGAGGGACTCCTTGGCTTGATCTAGCTCAATGTTCTTGTCATTGAGCTTCTTGTCAGAATCCATCTTTTTGGGGAAGGTCTTCTTGTGCATCTCCTTCTCCTTGTGGATGTCCTTCATTCCGGTGGAGTGCACCATGTGCAGAACGACGCTCACCTGCAAGAATCAAGGCGTCAGTCCTCGGCAGCATGATAAAAGGAGGATCTGAACTATCGTTTAGCTCGGATACTTACAGAGGCGGCGGCTCGAAAGGCCGTGTTGCAGAGACTCTGGAAGTCCTCCCCTCGGATGTTCATGAAGAAGTCATCCTAAGAAACCGCGTCTCCGAGGCGCTCAAGAACGACGCCACGGTAGTTCAGGCACCTTCTCTACAAGTCCTCAGACGAGCCTCTGGTGGCCTCGTCTGCTGGGGTGACCTCTGGCGAGGCCCTGGTCGGTTGTGGCGGAGGTGGCAGAATATGGACTGATGAGGAGACCTGCCCGGTGCGGGTTGGAAGCTCGGGCCCCGGCGTCAACGGCCTTACCCTTCTGCTTCCTCAAGCTTGCTATCTGGGCGCGTCTATCAGCATGGGAGCTCGGTGCCGTCATCTCTGCACAAGAAAATGCAGAGTCAAAGCGAGGTCGGGAAAAGAAAAAGATGACATTAAAAATAAAATCCTGGGCTGACCTCCGATCCGGAGCTAGCAAGACGGGTATAGGAGCCTAATCACGTTCTCGAGGTCCTCGTCAGCTACGGGTGGCCCCGCATCGAAGGAGCCACTGGACGAGTCCTCAAAACTGGACGTAGAAGGCTCCCTTGTCGGCCACCCGGTACTGGAAGTGCTTGGCCTCGGAACGTCAGTGGCGCTCGAACGAGCGATTGTAACCTGCCCGGCTACCCGGGCAGGATGGACAGTGTGGGGAAGACTGCTGGACTCCCCGAACCAGCCGTAACCGGATAAGGTGTCCTTCCTGAGAAGGAAAGACTGCCGTCTGGTCGACTCTGGCTTCTCGAACAGCTCATCAACCGCCCTGATGACGCGGCTCGGGGCCTAGGGACGCTTGGTCCAAACATGTCCCTGCTCGAATGACCTCGGTACTTGTTGATTCTCAGGGACGGCCTCATCGACTCTGGCTCGAAAGTTTTCCTCGATGTAGAACCACTAGTATTTCCATAATTTATCTGAGTCGGGGTTGCCCAGGATAAAATCCTTCCAGAAGCCGGTGACATAGTACCAGCCAGACTACCGAGGAAGCTTCTTCATCTTGATCGCTTGCTTGAGGGGCTCTAGCGGCATCTCGGTGCTCCAGTGGTCTTCCATAAATTGTACATCCCGATCAGCGACCTATAGCTGTTTAGGTTCAGTTGGGCCGGGCACACGTTGAAATCGTTGAGTGCCCGGCAGAGAAAGGGGTGCAATGATAGACGCAACCCAGCCCTGAAGAACTCGGCATAGAGTGTAATGCATCCCTCCGGTGCCTCTAAGGGTGAGTCTCCCTCACCGGGGACGGTGAAAATCACGTCGTTCGGGATGCCATACTCGGCGCGTAGGTTCTCTAGCCGTAACTCCGTGATGGCACTCATGTAGCCCGCCGCTGAGGTTTGCCCAGGCCGGGTTACCCGATAAGCCGTCACTCCTCGGACGCGGGTGACCTGGACCTCCTACTCTATCTCCTGCTGCTCCGCCTCTGCTTTCTCGACTGCATGTTTCTCATCGGAGACATCAACCGTGATCACTCTCGCGACTTGGACTAGGGCCCTAACATTCCGGCCAGAAGTGCTCGAAGCATCCTCGCGCATTTGAAGCTCGGCCATCTCCCTTGGAAAAACTTGGGACGAGCCCGCTGCAGCCGACCCGATATAAGGGTCTTGCTCCCTGGACGACCTAATGGGCCTTTGCCCGTCCAACATGTTTAAAAATTCCTGTTCGGGTACCGTCTGGGAGTCGACCCTCAGGATTTGCTCCAGTCGGCCAGCCCCGTCCTGTCACGGGGACGCTACTTGGGCGTCGGACTGGGTGGTAGAAGAACTACTACTCTCTGTGCTACTCTCCGACTAGGAGACCTCTACATTCTGGGAATCAAACAGATCACTGATCTTCACTCAAGGGGAAGTTACCTGCTAGGGTTCTCGGTAGCTCGGGAGATACAATCCTCGGCTATATAACTTGAGCTCGGCAGCTAAAACTCTTCGGGTGTAAAATTTCTGAAAATGAAGTGCAAATGACAGAGAGGGTGGCCATATTTATAGCCATTTCAGGCGAGAAACTAGAGCGCGAAAAACCAGGACGCGCGATCATTACGCCAGTCAGGCATCGCAGACGGCCACAATGCGACACGCGTCCCCCGTCTGATCCGCGTGTCTTTTCGCATCACCCCTGTTCGAAGTGTCGCTTAGCCTTCCTCCTTTGAGCCGACCTCACCCACTCGGCATAGTCCACCTGGCCAGACACCGACCAGGTGAACTGGGGGCTAATGTTGAGGGTAAGCTCGGCGCCGCCGTCGAAGACACTAACTTCGATGGTCGGCTAATAAGCTCGGCAGAACTACCAGAAAGCTTGCTATCGGGCCCCAATGCTTTATACTTCTTCCTGAGGTGCCTCTCAGGCATCCAAGGCTACGCCCTAAGAAGGTTGCCACCTCGAAATGTACAGTAGCTCGGGTCGGACCAACATTACTCGCAGGCAGGCTGCTACTCGCTATTATAGGCCAACACAAGGCAGATACTTTGCCGTCTGATAGAGTCCAATCCATTCGACGATGGGCGTGACACTTGTTACCTACTGCCTGACATGCCTTGATGTGACACCTGGGTAATGGGTAAAACCCGCCTTACACCCGATCCAAGTGATGGCCTATAAATAGGATACATTTATGGCATTCTAGAGGGAGAGACTTCTTCTACACGCCTAACTAGCTGTTGACCTCTACCGAGCAATACTTGCCTTGAGCATCGGAGATCCCTTGTCTATTGACTAGCCCTACTATCTTCTCCGAAGCATCCCTCCTCTTACAGTTGTGCACTTTCGGGCAGAGGCGAGTCCAAGGAGAGGTCAGACCGTGCGCAGCCGCACGTGGGTGTTGATCCAACGCCGGACCACGGTAAGCATCAACAAAACCCAAGATTCATTTTTGGTCTGTTCTAAGTGTGCGACCCTGTAGGTTCACATAACGTTGGTAGTGGGCTTAAAATTTTGTTTATGGCCCACAAATCACAAGCAGCCTCTAGCAAGACATTATGGTTACCTAAGTTATGCGAATGTCAATAATCCGACATAACCTAATCCACAATAAGCATTAAAGTCTTTTTGTCACTAGATATCTTGATTGAACATAAGGCATGGTTTATGTCAACCTTATACTATTCAATCATATTATTTCTCGATCTTAAGTAGATTGATATTGATAACCCTTATCAATTCATTCTAGTACGGCCATACATTTTTCTTTAGTTTAACTTATCGAGGGTGTAACACCTGCCTATTTTATGTAACGGACCACGTTAAGTTAGTAATGTTATTGAGAAATGTTATTAATAAATAACGTTATATGATATGATATGTGATGTGCATGTTACTAACTTTTTATGTCAAGTTTTGTGACAGGTGACGACCGCATGGGATCGTTGTGCTCTAGTGTTCATGTGAAATTCTAAGCATATATTAATTTATGATACAATATATGATTATTTATGATGCAATGATGTATGAATGTTTTATGTTATGACATTTAATGACAGATCGGCAGGCCAAACTTTTAAGCTCGACAGGCCGAATATCTTGCTCGAGAACGGCAGGCCGAAGAACCCCCACTGGCAGGCCGAACTTGCTGGAATCGGCAGGCCGAAAGGGAAAACCGGCAGGCCGAACATGGCTGACAAGCAGTCAGCAGAAAATTCCTCCAAAATTATGGCTGCGTTAATTATATTAATTGGGTGAATTAATGTGATTAATTGGCATAATAATGGAATGTTTTTATCAGTTAAGGAAAATTAAAGGATTTGATTTGTATTATTTAAAGAGGTTTCCTACTTTTAGAAGGTAAATTTAAGGTAAGATTTATAATGTTTGACCTTCCTTTTCTTTTTCCTCCTTTCCCACGCCAATCACTCTCTTAACAGTCAGAAATTTCTGACTTAATGAAGAGTAATGATTCTTTATTATACATATTACATTAGAAAATTTTAACGCTCTTCCCTCAGATAATTTCTCTCGGTTCTGAGACGTTCTCTCATTATTTTCTCTTCCTCTTCCCACGCCTCATGTCACGCTTTCAACAGTCAGAATTTTCTGACTTAATGAAGGCCATGAATGCTCATTATGTTTATTACGTTAAAAGAAAATTAATTAACGTTTCTTCTGTTTATTATTTTCTCTCTCTCTAAAAAGTCTGAGACATTTTCTGACTTTCTAATCTTCTTCTTCTTTTCTTCTTCACGAAATTTTTCTCTCTCCCGTTGTGACACCCGTTATTCTCCTAACGGGTATTGAGGTAATTAAATTAATTTTTAATGTATAAAAAAAAAATTGCTTCATTTAAATTTATTTTATAATATTTATTTTTATCTATTTTTAAATTTTTTTAAAATTCTCCTATATTTATTTAGTATGATTACTAAAAAGCCTTAGAACTTCTAATAAATATCAAAAATGTCATATTGACATTATGTGTGTTAAAGTCTTTAGATGAGACATAAGGATATCTTTTCCAACTACTCTCGACCCTCATTTTCTTTATTTCCTCCGTGACATGCTTCAACATGTCTCCTCTATAATTGTTTCCATCACTTCTCTTCAAAGACTTCATCTTTTCTTCCTTTCTCTTCCACGGTTCCCACACTCTTCTTCTCATTTCTTTGCTGAAGCAAAATACTTAGAGAACTTCTTCAAGGCAGCCATAAAAATCAGCCACCATCACCTCCATTTGAGCAAGAATTTCAGTCATACCGAAGTAAAGGAACCTGTTTTGAAGCCATTTCAAGCTTCCAACTAACCATAATCCGAGGTTAGAATCTTATGAACAAATTTAGTCTTTCATTTATAAATTTTCTTTTATACTAAAGGATTATTCAAATTTGCGTTCTTAAACCTAAGTATATGTTTGTTGCTATTTTGGAGCATATGTATGAAGTCTAAGTGTATATGCCCTAGACAGAAAATTTATATTGTTAAACTTTGTAATACCTCTATGGGCAGTGGTTATTTCTTGAAATTCTAAGATTAAATTAAAATGAATTTTATGAATTGGTTTGCATATTTGAAAAGTAGCATCCTAGGCTTTCTAACGAGCTATCATAAACCTAAATCGGAGTTGTGTTTTATTTTCTAAGAATTATTCAATTTTTGTATTGGAAACTAGTAAATCTGCCAGTTTGTTATGGTATACCAGCTGCTAACCTGAACCAAGAACCCATCTTTGCTCACCACCTAATTCTTTAATGTCTTGCAACCTTTCCAATATTATCCTAAGTGATTGATGAATCTTATTAGGGACTAAAACATATAGATTACTTGTTCACATTTTATATTGTGTTAAGACAAAAATTGTTTACTGTGGTATTCAAAAGAGATTTATATAAAAGCTTTAATGGCATACTAGTAAGATAGGTTTACACATGATTTATTTATGAATGTAGTTGTATGTTGTGCTTTAGTTTTAATTGTCCTTATGCACGCCTTAGGATCAAGGGAGTATGGAGCTAACGTTAATTGATTCCAGGATTAAGAGACTGTTGATAAGCTTAAAAGGTAGGGATTCTATTACTCATCTTTTGTGAGGTTTTTATAGAATTAAAATTGATTGTTTTGCCGCAATATATATATATCTATGTTGAACTGATATTATATGAGTATCACATATGAAACTATGACATGGACTCGTCTTGTATTGTACGGCGAGGAACATAATGAATTGACACATGTTATAAATTGAGAAGCATGGTTAGGAAAACTAACTCTATTGATAATGATTTAATATAGAGAAATTGTGAGACATGAAAAGGGCGACGGTTACGTCCTTGGGCATGAATACCCTAAAAGGTAAAATAGGGGGAAGGTGATGACGCTTCCTTGGGTTGAAAGTCCCAAAACACACTGTACAGGAATCGATTTGGTGAGGACTCGGGGCTTGATGTCCCCTCACCGGAACACCCTTGGAATGTTTATAGGGTGATCAAGTGCGCCCATTTGGGTTTCGATGAGTTGAGTGATACTCAATTTAACATGGATACCTAGGAACAATGATGATTGTTAATATTTGTATAAATGTGTAATTATGACACTTGGTAATGATTAACTACGGTATCCATAAGATGTGATCATAATAAACCTCATAATCTGGAATATGATGTAACTTACTAACCATGCAGATTTTAATGTGGTAATGATAAAGGTGAGTAATGGTTTTCTCTACTGAGCATAGTGTTGCTCATACCCTTATGTTTATATCTTTTCAGGACTCACTAAGTGTGAGGTGGCTACGAGAAATATAGTTGAGGAAGTGATGTAACTATATTACATTGGGACTGCTTCAATTGTTGAGAATGTTCTTCATGATAATGTAAGCATCAATTGTTACTTTCTGTGACTGTATTACAATGTGTTGAGGGATAAAATGATGATGACAACAGTTTATATTATTAAATTTAAGGTGCTACATTAAAACTGTGGTTTAATTGTCGTTTATATTTTTATTTTTGAGTTAAGAGTTTTCATTTAAGTCCCGGGCAAATTTTATTTTTAAGGTTTTACTTTTACTATTTATTTTTATTTTATCTCATTAAAATTCTGTAACGCCCAGAATTTTTGGTATCAGAGCCTAGGTTCGGTTAACCTAGGGAGTGTAGCACCACTTTAAAAAAATATATTTTTGAGATGGTTTTGAAGCTGAATTTTCATTGTCATCATCAAAATGAACCTTCACATTGATTTATACAGTCTAGAAGGATGTAACATGGAAAGGCCATAGAATGAAAATACTAATGGTTATATGAGTACAATAATTATATAGAAGGAAAGTATTAATAGTTATGAGGGAATGATAATTATATGGAATGAGTTTATAAGTAAATTGCTTATGAGAGATTCGTACAATATTAGGATCTATAAGCATATCTAATTCGTATAAACGATGAGAAATTCGTGTAGATACGAGGATTTAAAAGCCTTTTGTCTTGTGAAAAACAATAAGAAATATAAGGCTTGATTTATTGATTTTAAAGTTTGGCATAGATATGCCAAATTTTTCGTAATTGATTCAAACCTAAGTAATGATTATGTGTGGATTCGATGGAGCACATAAGTGTTAATGTCTTTTCTTAAAAGTTCTATATATTTGAGGAATAACATATGGGTGTATGCATTGTTCAATAAGGTTTTGATTAAAACAAAATTATTTGAGTTGCTGGAAGATTATGTTGTTATGAAATGATTTTAAATATCATTCAGGAAGATCCTTGTTGTCGTTAAATTAGATTTGTTGTTTATAGTTAACTTTATCTATAGTGGGCTTTGAATTGGGTTTAAGATTCATACGAATTGGTTTTCAATTTTATGTTTGTTATTTAACTCGTTCCAAATGTGTTAAGGCCCGAAACAACCTGACCATTTTCAACTAAGAACATTTGGGCCTAGTTCAAATCTTAAATCAGTTTGATTCACACTGTCTCTCTCACGTGATCTCTATACGTGTCATATACAGTGGTTTAATCATTGTTTACAAATACGTTTACTGTGCATAGGAGCTTATTTCTCCGAGTTTACTTTTCCTCCAAAAGAAGAAGGAATTCTAGGATTCTGCAATTTACTATCTTAATTTTTCCTTTCTATTTACTCTTCTTTCATCTCATCATGGACCCAAAGTACCAACACCTGAGAAAGTATTTCCCATCACTCTCCCAAAAGATTCTCAGAAAGAAATACAAGGCTAGAATTACTCGGTTGTGGATTCTTATGCATTTTGGCATCCCTTGTGATGTGAGAATGTTGATAGAGGGGAAAATCCGTCCGAGTGACTTTAGTCAAGATGTCGGTTTACCAGGAACAGGTACCAGTCGTAGTGCAATGAAAAGAAGAGCTCGTGCCATCGTGGTCACTTGTAACAAATGTGGAAGACAAAATTGTAACGGTAAATGTACTTCACCTGGTTATATGTCTACGAATAGAGAGGATAAAATAAGGTTTTGTAGGGAAGGACTTTCAAATGAGAACTTGGATAGCATCCATCCTCCTCTCCACGGTCACCCTAGTGGATATGTTCAAGGAGCTATTTTTAAACTCTGGCCTAAATTTTATACAGAAAGACAACGCCTCAGGAATATGGTATTTCTAGATCCTGTTTGTCAAGCCATAAGAAAACTGGATGGGGAATAAGTCATCGCTCTATAAAGGTTATTTAGTCTTTACTTATTTGAAGCAGTTTTAGCTGATGTTCAACAGTTTGTGTTTTTCTTTTACTCAGAATATTTGCTTTTGTGTTTGAAATAATTGTGATTATTAGATTGATACAGTAAGTGTTAATATCTTATTTAATTTATGATTTTCTTAAATATATATATAATAAAATATATATCTTATCAGACACGTTACATACGGTACAGTAATATGTTTGAATTTTGAAAAGCTTATCCAGATATTTCAAGATTTGTGTCTCAAATTTCAAAAGTTCTACAGTATTTGTCGTTTATATTAAATTTCTAGACTTGGTGTATATTTGTCAAAAAGTCTACAGTTGTGTCATGAGGGTCTTCTGTCGAATTGTTCTCAATTGTCAAAAGTTATACAATTAGAGTCTAATCTTTTTCAAAAAGTGAATCAGATTTTCTGTAAACTATCAATCACCTTATCTTACTTTCTTATCCGCACAAGATTTTGTTTAAATCTTTGGATTACCTTTTCATTACCTACTCGTCTATCTCTTTAGCCCTTTTTGTATATTTCTCATCTTTAAAAACTCATGTAGAACCCGAAGTCTAAGTGGAGCAGACATTAAGCAACCACTTCTATAAACCAAATATGTCTACCTCCCAGTCCACGAAGAAAATAAAGAATGTCTGTGTCTTTTGTGGTTCCAGCTTTGGAAAAGATAAAGCTTATTTAGAAGCTGCAAATCACTTAGGGCAAGTCCTAGCACACAAGAAGATTAACATAATCTATGGGGGTGGTAGTATAAAAATGATGGTAAATATGGCACTAGCAGCTAGGTCTAGCGACGCTACTGATGTAAGAATTTGGCCTCATATTCCAGTTGAAGGAAACCTTTGTAAGGAAGCCATAGGTAAGGGAGAAGGAGTCAGGAGTATCCCTAAAAATTTTAAAGACATAATCTATAATTCTGATGCTTTTATAGCATTACCTGGTGGTCTAGGTACTCTTGAGGAAATATTTATAGTTGCTTGTGGGCAATTGTTGGGCTTTTATTCCAAACCTTTGGGTCTGCTGAACGTAAAGGGTTTTTATGACGGTCTTTTGAAATTTCTAGATTACGCTGTGGAAAAAAACATCACTACAGAATCGTAGAGACAAATCTTTGTCACTGCTTCAACAGCTGAGGAATTGATAGATAAAATGCAAATCATACATCCAGAATCCGACACTGCAACATCCAAGCTTGAATGGGAAAGGGAAAGCCGGGAGCGGCCAATTGATTTGAATCTCCATCTGTAATCTTTTGTTTTATCTTTGGCATGTAGGCATGTGTGTCCGTATTTCGTGTGTTACGAATAACCGTTTGCCTTGTATTCTGCGTTTCTTGTGGTACGTCGTTGTTCAATCTTTTAGATTCATTGAGCCTAATGCCGGGATGGCTGGATACGGAGTACTTGATGCTCTCGAAACGCATCCTTCTTAAGGTCCGATCTTTTGTTTATCGATGTTTTTGTATCCTCTAAGCATGCATGATATGGATAGCTGGTATACGGAGTGCCTTGTACTCTCGAAACGTATCCGTATTATGTTTGTAATGTGTAATATTCTGTTAATATTATGTGGAAGTACCAGAGTCAGTTATGGGGATATTCCATATGAAATATGAGTATATTATTTGGATTGAATGTTTGTGTCATGAGGATAGCTGTTTAATGAAAAATATGTCGGGTATGTTTGCAACCAGAGATTCCGTTTAATATCTCTATGAATAAGTTTAATGTATGGTTTTGAATATAAGTGTTTGTGATATATGTTTTATGATTATGTTTTAGTTTATTAGTTGAGGTATGAAATCAAATATATTTGACTTTTCCTTACTCAAAAAGGAAAAGGAACCTAAAGATGAAGTATATAAAATTTCTCTGGCAATCTCCTTAAATGTGATTGTAAATCACAGTCCATGGACAATGAAGGACTGGAATCATGATATGGTCAATATGTATGCCTGATCAGATTCTTAGACTATTATACGGTGTTATAAGTTGAAACTTGTCAAAAATACTCTTATTGAGGGATTTAGGAGTAAGATTTATTATGCAAGTAAATAAGTGGAAATACGATAACTTAAATTTGGAGGACAAATAACATTAACGGTTTAGACTCAGAATTGGAATCATAGTGGAATCATAATTTTTACTAGTATTGCTAGAATTGAAATTTCGAGGACGAAATTTCTTTAAGGGGGGTAGAGCTGTGACACCCGTTATTCTCCTAACGGGTATTGAGGTAATTAAATTAATTTTTAATGTATAAAAAAAAAAATTGCTTCATTTAAATTTATTTTATAATATTTATTTTTATCTATTTTTAAATTTTTTTAAAATTCTCCTATATTTATTTAGTATGATTACTAAAAAGCCTTAGAACTTCTAATAAATATCAAAAATGTCATATTGACATTATGTGTGTTAAAGTCTTTAGATGAGACATAAGGATATCTTTTCCAACTACTCTCGACCCTCATTTTCTTTATTTCCTCCGTGACATGCTTCAACATGTCTCCTCTATAATTGTTTCCATCACTTCTCTTCAAAGACTTCATCTTTTCTTCCTTTCTCTTCCACGGTTCCCACACTCTTCTTCTCATTTCTTTGCTGAAGCAAAATACTTAGAGAACTTCTTCAAGGCAGCCATAAAAATCAGCCACCATCACCTCCATTTGAGCAAGAATTTCAGTCATACCGAAGTAAAGGAACCTGTTTTGAAGCCATTTCAAGCTTCCAACTAACCATAATCCGAGGTTAGAATCTTATGAACAAATTTAGTCTTTCATTTATAAATTTTCTTTTATACTAAAGGATTATTCAAATTTGCGTTCTTAAACCTAAGTATATGTTTGTTGCTATTTTGGAGCATATGTATGAAGTCTAAGTGTATATGCCCTAGACAGAAAATTTATATTGTTAAACTTTGTAATACCTCTATGGGCAGTGGTTATTTCTTGAAATTCTAAGATTAAATTAAAATGAATTTTATGAATTGGTTTGCATATTTGAAAAGTAGCATCCTAGGCTTTCTAACGAGCTATCATAAACCTAAATCGGAGTTGTGTTTTATTTTCTAAGAATTATTCAATTTTTGTATTGGAAACTAGTAAATCTGCCAGTTTGTTATGGTATACCAGCTGCTAACCTGAACCAAGAACCCATCTTTGCTCACCACCTAATTCTTTAATGTCTTGCAACCTTTCCAATATTATCCTAAGTGATTGATGAATCTTATTAGGGACTAAAACATATAGATTACTTGTTCACATTTTATATTGTGTTAAGACAAAAATTGTTTACTGTGGTATTCAAAAGAGATTTATATAAAAGCTTTAATGGCATACTAGTAAGATAGGTTTACACATGATTTATTTATGAATGTAGTTGTATGTTGTGCTTTAGTTTTAATTGTCCTTATGCACGCCTTAGGATCAAGGGAGTATGGAGCTAACGTTAATTGATTCCAGGATTAAGAGACTGTTGATAAGCTTAAAAGGTAGGGATTCTATTACTCATCTTTTGTGAGGTTTTTATAGAATTAAAATTGATTGTTTTGCCGCAATATATATATATCTATGTTGAACTGATATTATATGAGTATCACATATGAAACTATGACATGGACTCGTCTTGTATTGTACGGCGAGGAACATAATGAATTGACACATGTTATAAATTGAGAAGCATGGTTAGGAAAACTAACTCTATTGATAATGATTTAATATAGAGAAATTGTGAGACATGAAAAGGGCGACGGTTACGTCCTTGGGCATGAATACCCTAAAAGGTAAAATAGGGGGAAGGTGATGACGCTTCCTTGGGTTGAAAGTCCCAGAACACACTGTACAGGAATCGATTTGGTGAGGACTCGGGGCTTGATGTCCCCTCACCGGAACACCCTTGGAATGTTTATAGGGTGATCAAGTGCGCCCATTTGGGTTTCGATGAGTTGAGTGATACTCAATTTAACATGGATACCTAGGAACAATGATGATTGTTAATATTTGTATAAATGTGTAATTATGACACTTGGTAATGATTAACTACGGTATCCATAAGATGTGATCATAATAAACCTCATAATCTGGAATATGATGTAACTTACTAACCATGCAGATTTTAATGTGGTAATGATAAAGGTGAGTAATGGTTTTCTCTACTGAGCATAGTGTTGCTCATACCCTTATGTTTATATCTTTTCAGGACTCACTAAGTGTGAGGTGGCTACGAGAAATATAGTTGAGGAAGTGATGTAACTATATTACATTGGGACTGCTTCAATTGTTGAGAATGTTCTTCATGATAATGTAAGCATCAATTGTTACTTTCTGTGACTGTATTACAATGTGTTGAGGGATAAAATGATGATGACAACAGTTTATATTATTAAATTTAAGGTGCTACATTAAAACTGTGGTTTAATTGTCGTTTATATTTTTATTTTTGAGTTAAGAGTTTTCATTTAAGTCCCGGGCAAATTTTATTTTTAAGGTTTTACTTTTACTATTTATTTTTATTTTATCTCATTAAAAACTGTTAACCCCCATATAGGGGCGTTACACCCGTGAAAATTTTTGAGAAAAAGTTTTGTTTCGTTGGTGAATTCAAGAATTTTGAGAAGAAACTCCAAGGTAAGAATTCGGCTTTTCTGGTATTTTTGAAAAGAAATTCTTCTCCTCACTTCGCCTACAATATCCTCTCTAGGTATTGTGTTTTGTTTTGTGTTTTTATTATGATGCTCATGGGTATTATGTGTGATGTTTCTTCACGTTTTATGTCATATAAATATTTTTAATGAAAATGAATATTTCTGTCTTCTACCATTCACAGTAATGTTACTGTTTAATTTTTAAGTATGAAAAACGTAATGTTCAGTCAATGGGTAAATATGATGTTTTCATGAAAAGTTGTTAAGAATATGTATATGAATGACGAATGTATTTTATTTCCATGATTATGAAATTTTTATGAAATTATTATAAGAAAAATCTGTTTTGATAATGTTGTTTTTGGGATTTTGTTTTATTAAACGTTTTAATGTATTTACATGATTCTATGATAATAAAATGATTTTATGCATGATGATATGATCATTGTATGAGGTTTTAAATTGATATATATATATATATATATATTAATTGTACGAAATGTTTTATTTAAAAGATAATTATGTTTAGATGCATGGTTTGTTTTATATGCTTAAGTAATTTTTATGATTTAAGAAAATCATAATTACATGTATATGTGATGACGATTTTCTTTTTATGGTTATGAATAATGTTTAAAATATGAGATGAGTGTATGGATATTTTATTATAAGTATTGATTTTATTGCATCTTTAAATGGATAAATGGCATGGACACTCAAGGAAGCGAGCACAACGAGACCACGGCGTCGTCACCAAGTGCAATTTTAAGGTTAAGTAAGCTAACGATAAGGTAAGTACAATCTCACCTGCAACATGACACCTTTTTTTTTTACAAGGATTGATGATATGTTTTGCAAGGATATTCATGATGATTTTATGATGATTTTTCCTTAAAGGATTTCTTATGAAAGATTTTCATGATTTTAAAGATATGCATGTATGATGATGACATGTTTCAAAGAATGAAAATTATGTATATATATATCACCTGATAAGTGTTGCACATCCAATGTTATGAAATGTTATGTTATGATGCCATGTTTGGTTTGGGATTAGCTACCCTTCTCCTCTCATGACGGCGCGCCTATGATGATGTTTATGGTGCAACACTTGGGCCCTTAAGATAAAATGGATTAAGTTTTAACATGGTTAACGTTATGAAAGATATGTTCTATGAAATTGTGCTTAAGGCACTTTATGATATGATGATCATGAAGATGACGATGTTTATGAAATGCTTTATAAATTGTGAGAATTATATGTACTTACTAAGCGTTAGCTTAATCATGTTTTATATGTCATGTTGCAGATAAGGGTAAGAGAGTCATGGAATAGGTGGAGGACATGGGACGACGTGTGAGCAACATGAACGATGAATTGTAATCGAAAGCATGCCAAGAAGAAATGATTTTTATGATTTTATGATTTAATCAATTATATATTTTGAACATATTTTATGTTAAGGTTTTTAAGAATACTTATATTATGTTTTTATAAGTTGTTTTATCATTTTTGATGAATTATGAACTTCCGCTATATTTTACGTAAAGTTGGAACGTTTTAAGTTAGTTTTTTTCAAGGAAATGGGGTCTCGGACGGCCTGTCGAACTTTGTGGCCGGCCTGCCGAAGTCCCAAAGTTCAGCCGGCCGACTGGATTTTTCGGTCTGCCGAACATGGATGAATTTTCAATCCGTTTTGCAAAGCCTCTGCCGGCTTGCCGGCAGAGAAAACACTGGCCTGTCGATGTTGAACGGCCTGCCGAACTGTGGGAACAAATGAATTTCAAATGTTGTGTTGATCAAGAGTTTTTATGGAATATATTTATAAGTTTTGATTTATACAACTTGACAAACCTATAAGTTTATGATAAATTAAGTATAATTGAATAAAATATGTTATGAAATAAATTAAATGATTATTTTCGAAACAACGATAAGTTTTTTTTTTTAAAAAAAAAAACGTATGAATGGATCCTGGTAATGTAAGTTTTAAATACTTGTAAAATCAATTGTAACGATTAAGCTTGATATTATTTAATAGTATATAGTTTATGCTTGTTCAAATGTAAGTATGTAACGACATCTGTGACGTCTGATTTAAGGGGCGTTACAGAGGGGCCCTTGGATATCTTTCTCACAATAAACGAGAGACAAATTCCTTCTTAATCACTCATATTCCTTACACGATTCACTCTATATCCAACAACAATCCATTCCATCATCCTGTTAAAGATAATATTAGAATGTGTCAAAATATAGAACTTGTCATGTAGGAAACAATGGTGATTTTAGGTCAGAGGACTAGGATAATACTATTGTGATGAGAATCACTTATGACAATTATCCATGCAGTATTCTCATAGCAGATTGATCCAATACATCATTTCTCAAATATATATCTATGAGTTGACTTAGTATCTCATACACATGATTAGTAAAACATAATCATCAGTTCATAATAGTCTTCATTTATTATTCTCCCAATAATAATGACCTACTAGGGATAATTTAGAATAGAATTCAATTTTTAGCTAATAGTTTTACTATCAAGTCACATACTTGATGACCTTAAGCAAAATTAACTATTCATGGAATTAGAATAAAAAACAATAATGACAATGCCTCTTTATTTATAAAGTGCAAATGTAACGAAGTCAAAATGTGGTCATTACATATTGGCGTATGGCACATCAGTAACAACAAGTACATACTTTATATACACCCAAGTACACATTAATATACACACAGATACATGGCATAATGTACGCACAGGTACATGTCATAACATACACACAGGTACACATCATAATATACACACAAGTATTTATTCTATATACTTATAGGTATACACTAATGTACTTATAGGTATTCATGTTATAGCATATATATAGGTACACACCTTGATATATACGCAGGTATACATATATATATTTCACATTCTATACCTACAATTTTATACTATAGGTTGGATGGGAACTTACTTGGTTTGAATACAGGGCCAGTCAACTTCAGTTTTCTTTTTCCTAAACTTCTAGGATCCTGTTGGCTAATTACAAAGCCATTAGCCAAATTTCACTATTTTTTCTATGTCTTAAAACAAAATATTCATTATTTAAAAAGTCAGTTGTATAACTATACACAACACCAAAAATCTCAGTTTTTCTTACTTCTATCTTATTCTACCCTATCGTCTCTAACGAAGGGCAGAAATCTTTCTAATCATTCGTTTTTCTCTTTTGGGGACGTTTTAGGATGATTCGGCTTACTCAGTGAAAAATAACGATTTTGCCCCCAGTAGGCCTACTAATTTCTTAAGCTTGATCTCGCTATTCTAGCGAAAATAGTCATGTACTAATTTCAAAATAATAACCTAGTAGGTCGGATCTCCTTATTTCACAGTTATGCCCCATTTCAATAAAACTTTACAGTTTAGCCCACGAACTAAAAATTTTGACAATTTTACCCCCGGGGCTAAAACTTATCTCTTTACACCAAAATTTTCTATTTTTCAAAAGAAATATTTTTACTCAAAGTACCATACCCTAAATCATTTTGCAAAATGACATTTTTTCCCTTTTAAATTTTTTTTCTAATTTTAACGAATTCTTGTAAAATTAAAATCTCACAAACGGTTGAGATTTTCGACGAACTGTCTATGATGCCTAACATTTTTGTCGAGATCTACAACTTTTGTGTTTTAACTTTTTCCAAATTCTTACTGCATAGGGGTGTTTTTGGGCATTTTTTAATTCTGTCGAGAAGAAACTTTTTCTTACAATTTAGTCATTGGGTTATTTTTATAAAAATCTATTTCAAAACTGCCTACCAGCCAGTGTATAAACAGATTCATCCTTTGCCTAGGTCATTTTCGTCCCCAATCACCATTTTTTAAAAACTAACATAAAAATTACAAAAATATGACTTTTTACATAAACTACCATTTTCAACATTCAACCCTTAATTTTCACAACATCAAGATGCCTTAATTCATATTTCCATGGGATTTAACCAAAAATTTGCTAAAGAACCCACATACTTTTGAGAGAATAAAAATCAAAACAAAAATCACAAAATTTCAAAACTTTAAAAATCAAAACTTACCCAAATAACACTTTGTGATTTCTAGCCTTCCAAGGCTCCTTTGAAACTCCTTCCTAGACATTATTTTCATGTAAAAACACCTTGAGTTAACTTCTCCCTTATCCCATGAAAAATCCCTTGAAAACTTGAAAAATAGTTTAGGTTTTTACCTTAAAACTTGTTGAAATTTCTTGGATTTTGCCTTTTGAACTTGATTGGGGCTAATTTGGCAAAGAATTGGGTTGAGAAAATTTTTGAGAAGCTTCAACAATGGCTGCCGTGGGAGTTGAGGAAGAAGAAATGGGATTTTTTTGGCTAAATTTGCATTAAATGCATGCTTATCCTTTATGGTGACTCATAGTAATCCATTAGTTCACCTAGGTGTCTCCATGGGATTGGGCCACCTTTAATGGCTTGGTGGCCCAATAAAATTCAATTGGGTGTCCACTTGGTGGGGCCCAAAAATTTACACTGTGTAATTTTTCACCACACAATATTTTCTGACACTGCCATGGTAAAATCAATGCAAAACATATCCTTAGACTGTACAAAATATTTTACTTGCCTTTGGTATATTTTTTGGAGACCAAACATAACCTTTCTCATATCTGTGTTTTCACTTAACAGTATTCTTATACTGCTTCGGCCCCCTTTTTACACCGGTTTTGGGTTTTTGTGAATTCTGTATCTCGTTCATACCATAATTATTCATCCGTGTATATCACAATTTTATAATTAATTGTGATATAAAATTCATTTTATGGATATTATTTACAAATTTCTGAGTATTTAAACTCGTAGAATTTGTGTTATCAATATCTAACATTGCATCACATTTGCGAAGGAAATTTTGATTAATACTGCTTATTTATACATTGTCACAATTTTTACAAAAATTACAATTTTTAAAGGTAAATTTATTAATTAAACCTAATTAAATATGAAGTTTTATTTATGAATTTTTTCCTTGTCATTACAGATCGCAGCTTCTCCCTCATAACTCCAGTAGCTTCGCTCCATTTTGGCCTCACGACTCTGACACTCCTCCTCATGCAACTCCTACCGCGACTCCGACAGCATCTCCTAATGCAACTTCTGCGATCTTCGCTCATGAACGGCTCCAGCGATCTAGCAGAGACACCTCTCCATCGAAGACGCTTCACAAAAGAGAAAGGTGACATTTTTTTGCAAGACTTTTGCCTATCGTGGCATAAGTCAATCCACCAGTTAAAAGGGTTGCGTGTTTTCAAATTATCTCCCCAGTCCCTCAGTCCTATCCTTTGGTGGGTCTTGGGCCTGTAGGCCCAATCCTGATTTGGATCCCATTGTGTCATCGATTCGATCCTAGCATGGGTCTGGGCTATAGTCGGCTAGGTCTGGAGCAAGTCCTGACTCATTAACCTAATCCTGGTACAAGTCTAAGCCAATCAGTCCGATCCTAGCGCATGTGCTACCGCATTGGTTTGTTCCCGAAAAGGGCTTGGATACCATCATTTGTTTTTAAAACTGTTCTCTATTTAGGGGGAAAAAAAAACGTGTTTTTTAGTATAGTTTCTTTCAATTGGTTGATCTTAATTAGGCAACAGTTTATATTCGGGCGTTAATGGGCATTGATTGCATGTGCTTAGCTTTTTTACTGAGGCACTGATCCCAGTTTGTCAAGTACAGTGCCTGTTTATAATAGATCGAATCATTGGATTGGGAAAGCTAAAGTGAAATTACGATGAATTTGTTGCTCACATTTAATTGATTCCATATTCCAGAAATGGAAAAGGGTTTATATGCTCAGCAGTAGCTAACGATCTTTTGAATTATATATGCATTGAAGAGAAATTTATGCTTAATACGTGTGTTCTTTGACATTTAGCCATCTACACAAATTATACAGATGTAAGAGAGATTCTTTCATATGCTATTATATTGGGTCGCTGATCAACTTTACACTCATTCTAATTTTTTATCTTTACTTTTTTTTTCATAAAAAAATCATGCTTCAGTACTCTAAACTTTAAATTAGTTTAATTTATTTAAATCCCATCTTAAATTTGACAAACTCAATTTCAACTCATCATTTTCAATTCAAACAATGTAAAACTTTAACATATTACAATATAAAGCAAAAGTATGGTCCAATGTATCTCACAGACTTCAATACTTTCAGTTTAACTCTTAGTTCCAATTCACTTCCCAGACACCGGACCTATATAAAAAAAAAATGACCTTACTTTATCATGCATATATATATATATATATATTTCTTTTTAAAAATTAAGGGTGACAAAATTAAACTTTGCCTCTTGTCTAAAATTAACGTTAACGGTGTGTTTAGTTGGAGGAAGAGATGGAGGGAGGGAGAGGGGTGAAAGGAGAGATCAAATCCCTTGTTTGGTTGGAGGGAAGAAATGAAGGGGAGAAGAGGTGGATGGATGAGTTCTTCACTTGGGCCCACTAAAACATTCATTTCAATGATAAGAGGATCCATCAGATCTACTTTATTTAGATTTAAAAAGACTATTTTACTCTTGATAAAATTATTAATAAATAATAAAAATAAACAATATAATAATTAGACAAAAAGTTATTATCAATCCTTTTAACTCTCTATCTTCCTACCAAACAACTTAAATGATTATTATACTTCTCTCTATCCTTCACATTTCCATTCATCCAACTTTCTCTATCATTCATACCCTTTATCCCTTTTATCAAACGGAGCCTAAAACTTAAAACCACACATATACTTTTGAATAATATGTTGTTCATTGACTACGGTCAATTGACTTAACGGCTTTTTTGCGCCATTCTCCCCTTTCAATCTGTGACGTTATATTTCCAATATATTCATGTTGTCGTATTTATGGTTGTTGTCGTTTGTCCTGTTGATTGATTTGTTTTGAATATTGTTGTTAACTTGCTACAGTCGTATTCCAATCGATTATGTTTATCTGACTGGTTTTCAAATTTCCAACTCTTCTCGCTTGGCGAGTTGGTTTTTATTTAATTCTAGAGTAAGTAGCTCTAGAGCCTGTTTGGTTCGAGTATTTGAATAAAGTATTTGAATAAAGATTTAAATTTTTGTGAGAGAAAATATTGTAGCAAAATAATTCAAACCGTGATTCGAACCACGAAACAAACACACCCCTAGATTTCTTAAACTTTTAATGTCGTGACAATTTGGTTTTTAAATTAATTTAATAGACTAAAATAATATTTAAACTTATAAAATTATGACAATTTAATCCTTAAATTAAATTAATAGGCTAAAAGGGTCTCTAAATTTTTGACATTGTGACAATATGATTCTTGAATTAATTTAACATATCGCTAGTCAGGTGAAGTAACTGGTAGGGCAACTACGAGGTGGTTTTGTTGCAGACAGGGTACAATGAGGGGGTGATGTGAGGTCAATGTTGTAGAGAGGAGTGATGCAAGGTGAATGTTGTTGCGATGTTTTGCATTCAAATTTTATCAATGACTAATCGATATGACTGATTTTATTATTAAAAACTAATTCAAGAACTATTTTGACCTATTAAATTAATTAAAAGATCAAATTGTCAAAGTGTTAAAAGTTTAATGACCTTTAGATCTATTAACTCTTAATTTTGTTTGTTTATTGGTTTCTTTAAAGTTGTCGCTTGCTAATCGCGTCGTAACGTGGGTTGGGTAGGAGAATGTAATGACTAGCTATTGTCGTTTTTCCATTCATTTTTTTTTCCGGTTGGGAATGTATTGCTACTTTCATTTACTCTACACACACACATTTATAGATTTTAAAAATTGAAAAGTACTAAAGAAAAACATTATATATCAACAAAGATCTTGAGTTTTATGATTATAAATGTTAAAATATTTTTCAATATTTTTTCTTGAGAAAATCTTTTTTAAGAAATAAATTCAATCTCAAAGGCCTTATTTGTTTTTGTTCTCATAATTTTTGAAAATGTTTTCGCATATGTTTTGAGAAAAAAATTTTAAAAACACTTTCAGTACAATTCTAAAAAAAATTCTTATTTTTCAAAACAAAAACATTTCACTTATTTTGAAAACAATACTATACGGCCCAAAGTATCTTTATCATTTTTCTCTATTCACGAAGTTTGTGAGGAAAGAAGTGAAAATAAGTTTTTCAAATTCAAATGTTTGTTTTCCATGTTGTCCTCTAGCAGTTATCGTCGTTTCGCATTTAATGTCGTTTCTTTGGATTATTGTGGCTTATAGTGAGTCTCATCGTTTTCTGGTTTGATGTCCTTTCCCTAATTGTTGTCGTTCTTCATTTAATGTCGTTTGTATAGTTATTGTCGTTTGTAAGTGTTTAGATCGATAATCTATCTAGAATTAGAAATAAAAAATTTATTCTTTCAGTTTTTGGTCTTATTAATATCCTTTTCTTTTTTAATTATTAATTTTGTCTTTCTTCAAGTTTGCCATCATAGTCCTTCTCGTGTCGATTTCCTCTGTTTTTTTTTTCTTTTCGTAATCAAGATACGTCCGTGAAATGAAACCTTTTTTTTTTTTTTCCTATCGTTTTTCTGTCATATTGTTTATTAACTAGGTCTCATTTGCAATCTTCTTGTCGTTTTCTATGCGTCTTTTTTCTTGTCGTTTACAATTTATTACTGTCGTTTTCGTAACATTATGTTTGTTCTCGTTTGTTATTTTTCGCCCGTACAATTCTGCGCTTTTTTTTAATCATGGTGCTAAATGGTTGTCGCGTTGCTGTCATATTGTCGTTTGTAATTTTGTTGTCGTTTCTAAGAAATCAATTGTCACATTTCCAATTTATTAATGCCTTTGCCTCACATTGTTAGTTTGTTCCCGTTTGTCATCTTGTTATCGTTTTCTAATTTCATGTTGTTTATTGACATTTGTCAAGATCAATGGACCAAACCGAATTTTGGGGTTATTTTTGTTGTAGATTAGATAGCGTATACCCTTAAAAAAAAAAAAATAATTAGAAACTAAAGTAAAAGTCCAAATTTGTCTAAATAACCCAAAAAAAAGAATATGATTGATGGTATATACATTGTTAAACATGTATGCCATAAAGAGTAAAAATATAATATGTTTTTAGAGATATTTTTATCAATAAAGATTTCATTCATTATTTATATACCAAAACTTGTCCTCTTTACGTTCATATTTGTTAAATGTATATTAAACAAACAATAGTCTAAGACTGTTGGTCTAAACCTTTAAGAATTGGGCATATGATGGACAGATTATGCGGAAGACACGATTCTTAAGGTGACGGTCTAAAACATAAGATCCGCAATCGAGGGAATAAAGTTGGGCGCTTTATTCATGTAAAGATTGTTATGTTGTCTATATCCTTAACGAGAGATAATTTGTCTTGGCTATCAGAGGTAGACTCCATGAATAGAAACATTGGCACGTTGTCATAGGTGACGATGTGTTGGGTTGGGACATAAAGTGAATTGATTTGGATTAATAATTCTGTCTCGGTAAATCGATTCACTTTAAACAATCATTTGTATTGTATCTTAATCTTGAGATGAATAGTGGGCTCGTTGTCTTGACTTGTGTCTTTTGATATACCAAAGGGTTACACCCACATTTTAATAGTGGTACGCATGTCGATACGTTGGAAGCATGACTCTTGATAGCGTAAGCCTATTATTCATGAATATGGAATCTATAGCTCATCTTTAGGAGTAGTGATATTCTCTTATATGCGTTATCATGTAATTGAAAAACTAGAGCACTTAACCATTTGGATACATAGGTGTAACTGAATTGTATATTATCTTTGGATGGTAAGTTTTTCGATGGTGAGATAATAGAACGTAAGATAAAAATAATCGAGAAGGTAAGATAGAACTTGTCCTTAAGCCGATTATGTATAATCCTATAAGGATACTGTAACGTCCCGAAATTTATTTAGTGTTAATGTAATGTACATGATAAATTAGTGTGCCATAATTAATGTTTTAACTTTAATTAGATTATTTGGTTGGATTTTTAATTTTTGGTTGTTTTGTTAAAATTGATGCATTCAAATGATTTCTTATTGTTTTAAAATGATGTTTTGAGTTTTAAAACACAACAATTTGTAAAATGTTAAAAATACTCCGTTTTGCAAAACCGTGGGCGGCACATGGTTTTCGCACAGTAAAACCGCCCACCGATTTTCTCTATTTATTTCCTTCCTCTCTCTCTCCTCTCATTCACTCTCCGGTTCTCTCTCTCTCCCGCTCTCTCTCTCAATTTCTCTCTCGGCAGCCTCTCTCTCTCTCTCTAATTTCTTCACAAATTTTGAAACCACATTCGAATCCAAGCTTCGGGTTAGCGAGGAGGAAGCTCGGGGACGTGATTCGGCAACCGAGATCGCGGATTGAAGCTTCGATTCGAGGTTAGATTCGAAATTTCTAAACTTTTTACAAAATTTTCAATTTTGTGTGTTTTTGAAATCTAAGTTTGTTTTAGCTTAGAAAACCGTGGATTTGTGTTAAATGAGCTTAGAACAACTAGGATCTAAGCTTAGATTGAAGAAAAACGGATTGAATTCAAGATTTTTCATTTTTCTCCTCTTTTTCTCATTTTCGGATTTTTGAGGATTTCGAGTTTAAATCTTGTTTAAATGAGTCCAAACATGTTTTAGAATGTTTTTCTATCAACTATGATTATTTTTCATGCCTAGGAATTGAGAAAAACAGGTTGGAATTCAGATTTGGATTTTGGGGATCGAGAAACCCGTGGCTGGGATTTCTGGGTTTTCCCAGTTCGACAGGCCGGAGTGATGATCGGCAGGCCGGTGTTCTTCCGACCGGCAGGCCGAATCTGGGGAAATGTTCGGCAGGCCGAACCTTGCTTCCGGCAGGCCGAACTGTGCAGTTCGGCAGGCCGAAGCAGGGCGTTCGGCAGGCCGAAGCAGGGCGTTCGGCAGGCCGACCGAGGCATGGAAAATTTTGTGATTTTTACCCGTTTTCACTGTTTTGAACCCTGATTTAAATCCCAACCTTATAGGATGATTTTAAAGGTACAAATGGCACACTAGGACATCATGAAATGATTTAGTAACATAGAATGTCTCGAACTAGATATTGATCGACTTAGTTTGTATCTAGGATCGTTCGTGGTTCCGTGAAGCTAACGTATAGCGGACCGGGATTACGGTGTGGGGTACCGGCACGAGGATTGAGGTAGGACTTCTATCCTATTTCTTTGGTAGCCTGGTTTTGAAATGATTTGGCTTTGAAAATGATTTCTATCAAAATGTTTTCAATGGTTGTTTGAAAATGGTTTTATCGGTTATATTTTAATATACCGTGATTATGAAATGAATTTCATAATAAATGTAATTGACAACACTCGGTAATTGGGTTTTGAATGATAATGATAATAAACACATGGGCATGATGCCATATCAGAGATCGGGTCGTGTAGCGATCGACCTTGGGGGCAGGTCCCGAAACCCAGTTGGGCCACTACGGTGGTGATTTCATGGTTTGCCTAGGTAAAAGTAAATTGGTGTTTTGATTTGACGAGTAGACTGTTCTGTGTCAGGACGGTTCTACTCAAATTGTTTATTTATTTATTTATTTAAGTTTCCTTTGAATAACTTCTAATAATGCTGTGTTCCTTTGCGTTAAACTATTTTTATAAAACATAGTCCTACTGAGCCTTTCGCTCACGTTTTATTGTTTTAAATTCCCCCCTTCTAGGTGGTTTCCCATTTAGGTTTGGAGAAGATTCTTCGGACCGAACTCAGGAGCAATAGGAGAATTTATTTATATTCTGTATTATTAATCAAGGCATGTAAGACTTAACTTTATTTGTACTTGGACTGTAATTGTATTTATGATATTGTCAGAACTATGTGTGTGCACAAGTTGTGGGTTGTGGAACCCATATTCGCGGTTTTTATTTAATTATTATTATTTGCTTAATATTTATAAATTCTTTTATAAAATGTGGTGGAAAATCTTCTTAATTTTTATTTAATTTGATTCTCAAACTCTCGATTTTTAATTAAATTCTCTTTTAATTAATCTAAATATTCCGCCACGTCACCTCCCGTACTCCGGGGCGTGACAGATACGATACACTGTGATATGTCATAGAGACTTAGCTATACGGGCTTCATAATTCAATATAGTTCGAGAGTGTAGCTCCAAGCTTTTAATGGAGTAGCGTTGGAGTTAATGATTATGAAATGTATATCTAGGATATTGAGTTTCATAATTATCGAGAGCTTGAACTATATAGGTCCATCAAGTCCTCTTTGCTAGCTCACAAAATCCTGTAACGATACGGCGTGTTTTTCTAATAATTGGTGACTTATGTTAGATTTATCAAATTGGCTAAAATTTAGAAGAATCAAATAATTCATGTTTGTTTATCGGTTGAATTAATTTTGTGACAAAATTGATTCAAGATAAACTTGTTGAATTATCAAGATAAGATAATTCATGTCTGTTTATCAGTTGGATTAATTTTGAATTAATTCAAGATAAACTTGTTGCATTATTAGGAATTCATTTATTTTCCTAGAGATTATCTAGATAAAGTTGTTTTAATTAGATAATTTTTCTATTGGGTTATTTCAATCAAAACTGAGACTTTATTCTATAGAATTTCGGGTGGAAAATAAAAGATTTGCTGAGATCTTTATCGATAGTTCGGCATGTCGATCCTTAAGATCGGCCTACCGAAGGGACAAGTTCGGCATGCCGACCACACGATAGAAAGATCACACGTTTTTACGTAGATTTCATCAGATATTTATCCGAATTTTATTTTGATTCAAATTTTGAGGTATTATCTAATAAGGACTGACTCCTAGACCCAACCTTTATAAAAATTATTTAGATCAGTTGAGAGATTATGAGTGAAACTCTAATAGTGAGATTCTGAAACACCCTAAGAGCTCTTATTCACAAATCACGAACACTAGCTTCAGGTTCTCTTAATTGGTTGGAATGAGAGTCATCTGGTGGAAGAGCTATATGTCTGAGCCCACACTCACTCCGATCGTAGATAGAGAATAACAAAGAAGACTAGTTGATTGAGGGTCTTCTAGAACGTTACTTCTCTTCACGGATTGCGGGAGTTCTTCGATATTCAAAGGTTAGTAAGATCTGGTTAATTTGTGCATATATGTGTCAAACTTGTGTTTTAGAAAATACTTTGATTAAAAATTTTTAAATTTCTGTTGCGTACTATTTTTCCAACATATATCCCAATTGGGCAAACAAAAATAGAAAAGTGCATCCTCATTGAATTATAGTGGATATAAAACAGACTTAGATCCTTTATCCCTCTTCTTTGTCAATTTTAGATACATCATTAAAAAATATCAACTCAATTTTAACCGGATTCTTAACACTGTTAGTTTCTAAAATAATGGAAACTGAATTATTGAAGTGAGGTCCACAAGGTAAAAATCTTCTCTCTCTTTCCTTCCTGTTATCTCCTGTCAAATCTATTATAATCTTTTTATTATTTTTTTTTCTTCTTCCTTTCTATGGAAAAAGTGACCTTCTTGATTTTTTTGTTTAGGTATTTTTTTTCGTTTTCTACTTCAATAGTCATAACTCTCTACACCTTTTCTTAAAAAAAAAAAAGGAAAAAAAACTTTGTAGGTCATGAACCCCATATTTTGGACTTTTTTCTGAACGGTATTGTGTGAGCAAATAATGAATTTGATATTTATATAATGTGAGCGAACATTAAATTTATTATGTATATACTTTTTTTAGATGATTGATATGTACATACTCTTTATTTCATTGTATATTTCTATATAAAAACAAAAATATAAAAATATCAAGGAAATCATGCAAATGAATGAAAGAAAATCAAGAGCCTAATTTGGTCTTCAAAGAGAGAGAAAAATCCTGGATATATTCTACCAGCTAGTATAATATATATTTTGATTTCTCCGTCATGTTAGAAGGAAACTTAATAGATGAAAACCATAATCAAATCCCAAAACTCATGTTAATTCATCAAGAAATTTAGTGGAAGCATACCTGAATCTATTTGAATGATTGAATTTTGGTTCTTGATCTTCTGAGTCAATACAATTTTTTAGAGAGAAAGTTTTCTCTCTTTTTCAGTGATGGGATGCCAGAAAAGATATGTCATGTATGACTCAGGGACCATAACCTTTTATAATATTTTAACTTTGTCTTATTTCTATTTTGGCTCAACATAAAAATAAAAATTAGACTTTAGGTCTCTACATATAATTTTGTGCTCATACTTTATGAGATGCTTTAAGACCCAAAACTTTATACTTTATTAGATCACTTTAATTAGGCCAACTTTATCTGATAGCCTTAATACACATTTATTTAATATATTAGCCCATATATTATTAGAATTAATTTCAACAATCTCCCACTTAAGCTATATATGAAACTTTATAAATGTAAATTATACCTTATGAGCTCATGAATTTGTGCTATCATTACCAAAAGCATCTCCAATCAATCTGGTCCATCAATCATATCAATATATGATAAAAGCGGTCTTTGTTACATTTAACGTAACTAAATCCATCAATGGTCACGTATATTAATATAACAAACGACATGAATCAAGTATGGATGTATAGCAAGAAAATTTCATGCAATGTGATCTTAATATGTCTATTTCCTATTGGTCCAACTTTATTCTTTAGTGAGATCAAATCAAACATATTCAGAGTGAAAATAAACTGTAAACTTTATTTCTGTAGAAAATAACCATAAAATGTTCAACAACAAAAAAAATCCAAAATACAAACTCCCACCAAAATGACATATCCTCAAGAGATACAACACCCATTTGAGCAGTATGCTCATGAAAGACCTTGGGTGATACTCCTTTAGGAAGCGAATCTACAACCATAGAGTTTGTCCTAATATGCTCCATAGATATCTGACTACTCTGTACTCTTTCTTTAACAACGAGGAACTTAATGTCTATATGCTTCAACTTTTTTGAGCTCCTGTTGTTATTGAAATATAGCACTGCTAGCTTATTGTCACAAAATATCTTAAGTGGTCTTTCAATTCCATCCACAATTCCTAGCCCAATGACAAAATTTCATAGCCATATCCCATGGTTGGATGCCTCATACAAGCTATAAACTCTGCTGCCATGGTGGAGGAAGCTATTAGTGTCTGCTTAGCACTCTTTCAAGAAATAGCTCCTGCAACTAGCAGGTAGATATAACCCGATGTGGATCTTCGACTGTTTTGGCATTCAGCAAAATCAGAATCAGAATACCCAATGATCTCCAACTGATCTGATTTCTATATGTGAGCATGTAATCATTCATTCTCTATAAATACCACATGACTCATTTGGCTGCTTTCCAATGATCCATCCTTGGATTACTTAAGTACCTGCCTAGCATCCCAACAATACACGCAATATCCGGATGCGTACAAACTTGAGTATACATCAGACTCCCTATGGCTAACGCATAAGGAATCTTCTGCATCTCTTTAACTTCAAAGTCATTTTTGGGGCATTGAATGAGACTGAATAGCATCAGGGGTGTCACCTATTTTACAATCTTGCATGCCAAATCTTTTAAGTACCTTCTTGATATAGCTCTTTTGTGATAATCCAAGTATACCTCGAGAGTGATCTCGGTGTATCTATATGCATAATACAAAAGAGGCATCCTCAAGATTCTTCATCTCAAATTTCTTTGATAGAAATCTCTTAGTTTTGTGCAATAAACCCATATCATTACTGGCAAGTAATATATCATCGACATATAAAACCAGGAAAATATACTTGCTCCTACTGAACTTATGGTATATACAATTATCGACCATATTCATCTTAAAACCAAACGAGATGATAATCTGATGAAATTTGTGATACCACTGACGAGACACCTGCTTAAGCCCATAGATGGATTTCTTTAATTTGCAAACCATCTTCTTTGCATTGCCTGACACAAAGTTCTCCAGTTGCATCATATAGATCGTTTCATTAATGTCGCCATTGAGAAATGCAGTCTTAACATCCATCTGGTGAAGCTCAAGATCAAAATGTGCCACCAATGCCATTATAGTTCTGAAAGAGTCTTTCGAAAAAACCAGAGAGAAAGTCTTTTTATAGTCGATGCCTTCCTTTTAAGTAAAGCCCTTTGCAATAAGACGAGCCTTATATCTCTCCATATCGCCCTTCGAATCCTTCTTGGTGTTAAATATCCATTTGCAACCAATAGGTTTTGCACCTTCAGGCAACGGGACAAGATCCCAAACGTCATTGTCTTTCATGGACTTTATCTCCTCATTATGGAATTAATCCACTCTTGAGATTTAGAACTTTTCATGGCTTGACGGAAGTTGATTGGATCATCTTCCATCACTCCAATGTCAACCTCATGTTCTTGGAGAAATATGATATAATCATCAAGAATCGCACTTCTCCTTTCTTTAGTGGATATTCTTAATGGCATAGGTTCTTGAGGTGGTTGAGTTTGTTCTTTTGGAACAATTTCTGGAATGGGAGGTTCTCCGACATTGTCTTGGTTTGGATATGCTTCTTGAACAATGTTAGGAATAGGAACCTAGAGCCAACAATTTCAGACATGGCACGATGACACAATACGAAAATGACACGATATAAACGAGTTTGGACCGCGTGAATATTAATTGAGCCATAAATGGGTTGGCATGAATAACATGAAATAAACGTGTTGGATTCGTACTAGCACATTTAACACGCTTTAATACGCTTAATTAAGGGTGCAGTAAATGTGTCAACACAACACGACCTGCACGTTTATAGCACATTTTAACTTAAAATAAAAAAATTAAAATTTTTTGAATTTTGCAGCCATCAAAGTTCAAACTTGCACCCTTAGGTGCTTTTTTGTGCGTCTCACCACCCTGCTAGGCTGCCTTTGGACATTCAAGAATAGCTTCTATTATATTTATATTGATTTTTTGCTTTTGAAACTAGAAGTCCTACATTGAAAGTGAATGAAGCTCTCTCTCAACCCTTCTATAATAAATGCCTCACGCCCATGAAGTCTGCATTACAAGCAAAATGTGTTTATGGCTTTGAGGCTATTCTTCTCTTATGAGAGGAAAATGAAAATACAGTTGAAAGTGTTTAATAATTTAAAAATTAGAGAAAAAAATTAAAATACTGCTATTCTCTTCCTTAATAATTAACAATATTATATTATTTACATTGATATTTATTATTTAAAGCTTTTTAGATTATTTTGGGTTTAAAAAAATTATATAGAAAAAAATTAAATGTTAGCTTTTTTAATTGTATAAAAAAAGTATATAGTAAAAAATTAAATATTAATTTTTTTAATCATGTAACAATCATGTCGTGTTATTCGTGTTATAGGCGTGTCGTGTTCGTGTTTGTATTTCAGGCACATTTATTAATCGTGTTGTGTTTGTGTTTAGTCTAATCGTGTCGTGTTATAAAAGTGTTGGCATGAACGCGGCACACAACACGAATTGCCAGTACTATAGGAACCTGATCATTGTCAATAACAACTGTAGGAATATCGACATATTTCTCTTCAAAGATAAAGTCCTTAACCCTATCTCCCCTAGTAAACTCGACATCTTCAAAGAACTAAGTAGTTTCTATCTCGAAAATCAACTTAGTCGTGGGATTATAAAATTTGTAACCCCTTGTCCTCTCAGAATATCCAATAAAATAACAGCTGATAGTTTTGGAGTCTAGTTTCTTTTCATTTGGCCTATAAGGCCTTGCCTTGCTGGATAGCCATAAGTGATTCAAACTAGGCTTTTTGCCTATCCAAAGCTCGTAAGAGGTTTTGGTAGTTGCTTTAATTGGAACTTTGTTGAGTATGTAAGCTGCAGTCTTTAAGGCTTTATACTCCTCACCATGTCCTTAAGTGTTCTGTTTTGCCTTTCAGCAACACCATTCATGCTAGGTGATCCTGGCATGGTGTACTGTGGGACAATACCGCACTCCTCTAGGAACTTAGCAAACGGTCCTGGATATTGTTCCCCTGATTCGTCATATCTGCCATAGTATTCTCTACTACGGTTAGATCTGATGCCTTCAATTCTTTTGCTGAGTTGATTCTCAACTTTAGCCTTATAATTCTTGAACACATTCAATGACTGGGACTTCTCATGAATGAGATACAAGTAGCCATATCATGAAAAATCGTCTATGAACATAATAAAATACTGTTGACCATTCCAAGAAACCGTAGGAAATAGCCCACAAATATCCATATGAATTAGTTCTAAGACATCTAAAGTCCTGTTGGCACCTAATCTTTTTATGTTTGTCTGTTTTCCCTTTATGCAATTAACACAAATTTGAAAATCTGTAAAATCAAGGGGATCAAGAATCCTGTCAGACATAAGTCTCTCAATTCTCTGCTTAGAGATATGACCTAATCTCTTATGCCCTAATGAAACAGAATTCTGATTGGTTAATTTTTGTTTTACACCACGTGTGCTTATATGCAAGGTTCCATTAAATGAGGCAACCGTATCAAGCAAATACAGGTTATCATAAATAGATAAAGAACCAGAACCAATAACTTTTGAATTTAAAAAAAGACTAAATTTACTATTTCTAAATGAACAAGAATAACCAAATTTGTCCAATACAGAAACAGAAACCAAATTCTGTCTAAACGACGGTACAACATAAGTCTCATTTAATTTCAAATAAAATCCAGTCCTTAATAATAACCTAAATGTTCCTATTGCCTCAACTTCCATTGATTTGCCATCGCCCATATAGATGTATCTTTCACCATCACTTGGCTTTCAGCAGCTCAAGCAACCTTGCGTAGACACACTTATGTGAGTGGTAGCACCAGAATCTATCCACCAAGTATGTCTTGATACCGAAGTTAAATTAACCTCAGAATAAACTAGATTGAGAAGTGTACCTTTCTTTGCATGCCATGCGTGATAATTGGTACACTGCTTCTTCTTGTGTCCTTTACCTCCACAAAAGAAACAGGCAAATTCATCACCTTGTCCCTTCTGTTGTTTCTTCTGTGGCGTCGCACTTGCAGCTTCCTTATCTTTCTTCCTTTTCTTTTTCTTGTCCTTAGACGTTGTAGCCAAATGAGCACTTTCTGCCTTCTCTTGCTTCAGTCTTTCCTCTTCTTGCACACAATATGAGATAAGCTCACTAAGGGACCATTTGTCTTTTTGACAATTATAGCTCACCTTAAATTGACTGAATTGTGCAGGAAAAGATATCAAAACTAAATGCACGAGTAAGTCCTTAGACAGCTCTAACTTAAGTGCTTTTAGTTTTGAAGCAAGATGAAACATCTCCATGATGTACTCTCTTATATTCTCTTTTCCTTTATACCTCATTGAAATAAGGTTTGCCAAAAGCGTACGTGTTTCAGCCTTTTCGTTCTTGGCAAACCTCTTCTCAATTTCCTCAAGAAAAGTAGTAACCTTTTTAGACATAGTGCCCCTGAAAGTTTCCAAAATAGCACATTTCATGATCATTAGACTCATGCGATTCGAACAATCCCACCTTTCCATGTCCCTCTTATCAGCAAGGGAACTGTTATCTGTAAGGTCAGGAAGTCATTCAACCCTCAACGCAAGATCTAAATCCATGACTCAGAGAACAATCATAATGTTCTCTTGCGATGCCTTGAAGTTTGTGCCATTAAGCATGTGAATTGAATTGATGCTAGTAGAAATATTAGAAGCAAAACTTGCAACTGAACAGAGAACAAATCAACAAAACAGTAAAACAAAAAGCTCACATAAGTTCCATATCATACTTAAATAAATTCAAATAATGGTAGGGCCCATCACAAGATACCTAGCATAACATTAATATTTACTCTTTGGACAGAAATATTAACTTGTAAGTAGTACTTTTGGTGTAGTAATCAAACATTGACAATAAGTACATGTCAATCAATAAATCATCCTTTGGGCCAATTTATTATTCACATGTAAAACCAGATAATTATCACATGTTTATTACCACAGGTGTACATGTAAAACCTTCTTTTGGGTCCGTCAATATTCACATAAGTTTCATGGACACAACCATTTATATTTCGAAACAAATTAATTTCTATATGAGAGGCCACTTTGATGACATGTTGCTTCAATTAATTCATCTCAAAATACATATAAAATACCAATATTTGAATTTAATATTGCACCAAAAATTAACCAAAATTAAAATAAAAAATTTAAAAAAATTTTGGTCATAGTCAAAGTCAACAATCAAGGGTCAAAGTCAGATTATAAAGTCAAACTAGGTCAGGTCCCTGCAGGTCGGGTATTATACGGATGGGTTAACCCTATCTAGCTCTTTACTCAAACTCAATTACCCAAACCCAATGACTCATTATTTGACCCAACTTTTAAAACCAACACAAGAAATGGACCCAGACCCAATTTCTTCTTCAATAGTTTATGGGCTTAACAAATCTTTAGGCCCAACTGAAATAAACTTGATTTGGTGAACCAATACAGTCCAACGGTTTACCAAAAGTTGGCCAAAACGGTTTTGCATTAGTTTTTTTTTTTTTAATTGGCAACCATGAATGGCCGCCTGAATGGCCGCCTCGGCCATTAATGACTGAATGGCCTTTGTCACATATATACAAATGAGTTGTTTTTTTTTATTGATCCTTCTTTTCGGCAAATGTGCCGTATAACTATCAATCAAAGTGACAGTCAATAATTCAATCAATATGAACAGCAGCCATATTAATTATTACTGCTACGTGTGCCAGTACAATGTCATTAAAACATGGTTTCATTCTCAATCATCTGTATATATACACACACACATATATCCAATTCACAAACTGATAAGTTTTTTTTTCTTTTTCTTTCTTTTCGGCACATGTTGCCATACAACATAAACGAAAAGTTCTTCTTTGAATAAATCGAATACATATATGGATATATATATATATATATATATAAACGAACATAAAGGAACGGAATGCATATATATAACCAAATTCAACGAAAGATTTTCCCAAATAGTTGTTCTCAAATTAAAAATTCAACCAAAAAGTTTGAGAAAATATTTCTCAATGATTTAACATGAGGAGGCTCTGATGTCACTTGTTAAAAGAAAACTTAATAGATTAAAATCATCATCAAATCCTAAAACTCATATTACTTCATCAAAAAATTTAACAGAAGCATTCTTGAATCTATTTAAACTATTGAATTTTGGTTCTTGATCTTCTGAGTAAATACAATTTTTTAGAAAAAGGAAGTTTTCACTCTTTTTCAATGATAGGGTGCCAGAAAAGATACGTATCGTATGACTCAAGGACCATAACCTTTTATAATATTTTAACTTTGTCTTATTTTTATTTTAGCCCATCATAAAAATAGAAATTAGACTTTAAATCTCTACGTATAGTTTTTTACCCACACTTTATGAGATGCTTTAAAACCTAAAACTTTATACTTTATTAGATTATTTTAATTAGGTTAACTTTATCTGATAGCCTTAATATATATTTATTTAATATATTAGGCCATATATTATTGAAATTAATGCCAACACATTAATGATAAACCAAACGAATAGGAGGTAGGCGATGTTGTGACTGTTCAAGCAAAAAAAGGAAGAAAAAGAAGGCATTGAAGGGTCGCCTTTAGCAGAAAGAAAAAAAGAAAAAATAATACAAAATTATAATGGTTAGAGGAAGGAGAGAAAAGATTTTTATATTATGGACCGCACTTCAATAAATATAGTTACCATCATTTTAAGAACTAATGATGTTGAGAATTTGGTTAAATTTGAGTTGGTATTTTTAATGATGTGTCTAAAATTAATTGGGGGACAGAGGGGGAAACAAAGAAAAGGGACAACGGACAGAGGATCAAAGTCCTATAAAAACCTTGTTAACATAATATGACAAAAAGAACAGCGTCAGAAAAATTAGCGAGAGGAACGAAGATATGATTAAATTAATAATTGTTAGAGGCGAAATTAATTTTAAGAAGATGAGATATAATTTTAAGGAGAAATAAGTCAAATATAATTTTTTATAAAATTTTAAATACAAAATTATAAAAAAGGTTTTGAGAGGCCGTTGTCTACGCTCTTCCCTGCCTAGCTGTGATAAGGACATATTTGCGAAAGAGTCTAACTATTTCACGCTCTCAGCGTATATGCCACGTCACGTTAGATGTACCTGAGTCGAACGAGGGAGAAAGAAATTAATAATTCCATTAAAAAAAAGAAGAAGAAATAAAGCTTATCTTTTTTTTTTTCGGCTTGGTTAAAAAAAAAAAAAAGGCTCATCGCACCTTCAGAGTGAATGCTTGAAATATAAAATATAAAATATAAAATATAAAAATTAGTTTACTGTATTATGCTTCTTTAATATTAACCATGCCAGAAAAAAAAAAAAACGCAATCCAATTCAAACTTAGGGGATTTAGTACAATCGAACAAAAAATTAGATAAGGATTGCCTTGTTACAGGGAGAAAATAACAGAAAAAAAAAATGTCAGATGTTGTACGTATCATTTCATGATGCAATTCCCGCCAAAAAAAATTCAACAAAACGACAATTTCCCCATGCAATTCCAACGCAAAACAAGTGTTCACCACCACCCTCCACATGTCCACTCCACCCCCTCCCTTTTAATCCCCCACCACTCCTCCCACCGCCACCACACGCACACCACCTCTACTTTCTCTTTCCTCTCTCTCTCTACAACTTAAAAACACCATCGTCAATGGCAGACTACCAACGTTCTCCTCAACAACAACAACAACAACAAAGACCAACCACGGAGGCCGTACGAGGTGTCCTCCCGGAGGAAGGCCCATCAACGCAACAAATCATAGCCGTCGTCACTCTCCTCCCTCTCGGCGGCTTCCTCCTCCTCCTCTCCGGCCTCACTTTCTTCGGCTCCCTTATCGGCCTCACCGTCTCCGCCCCGCTTTTCTTGCTCTTTAGCCCCGTCCTCGTCCCCGCCGCCATCGCCATCTTCCTCGCCGTCGCCGGGTTCCTCACCTCGGGGGCTTTCGGCATCACCGGCCTCTCCTCGCTGACGTGGCTCGCCAATTTCGTTGGAGGGATATTTAGGGCTAGCCTTCCGGAGCAGGCCGAGCAGGCCAAGAGGCGCGTGCTGGACGCGGCGGGGTATGTGGGCCAGAAAGGGAGGGTGACGGGCCAGACGGTCCAGACCAAGGCCCCGGAGGTTGTCAAGGGGAAGGATGGAGGTAAGGCCCAGGAAGGAAAGAAAACGTGAACGACAGCTTAAGCTAGAAATACTCTTATGTATGGTAGTTCAGTTATTGTCGTTTTATTTCCTTTTTTTTTTTTTGTTTTTTGGGTTTTTTTATTTTGTGAAATGTGGAATCTTCCATACGTTTTCTTGGTTGTTGCGCTAAAAAAATATGTTGAGAACTTGAGGTTGAGAGTCAGTGGTGGTCATGTGTGTGCATGTTAAGCATGTCTGTAATAAATGTGTACATATGAGAAAGTTCTTTTCATGTATGTGTTTTGCTTGATTAATGTGTGTGCATGTTAAGCATGTCTGTAATTAATGAGCATATCATGTTTTTTTTTTTTTTACTGGGTCGAGAATTCGAACTATTTCACCCTAGGTGAAGTCAGGATCAATGTTTACCGTTAGGCTATGCCTGCCACGATAATGTATTCGTGTAAACTTTATTTTTTCCCCTTAACTTATAAAAACCGGGGGTAAAATGAGATAAATCCTTAGATCTAGTCTAGCAATTAAAGTTTGAAAGTGGGGACGAATACAAAAATTGATTTTGGACTAGCATTCGTACCGAGTGAATAAAAAATGGCTTTATTTTCATGGGATGCGATTTGATGATCTTCACACCATCTTACCATCGTCCCCCCATCCAATTGGGAGCCTTTTTTTGGATAAACATACAATTTCCTTTTAATATTAGCAGCCACTTTCGGATCCGGGTGAATGTTATTTTAGATGCAATCATGCATTAACATTATATTTCTTCTATTTAAAAAAAAGGATTTGCCCTATTTATTTGAGGTATTGGCAAATTTATTCTGGACAAATTGCAGAGAGGAGGAGCGATCAATGCGGGCAATGGAAAGTCCTTGTAATAAAATAAAATCTCGCGGCGTAAAAAACGACAATAATAAAAAGGAAACGACGTTAACCGAAAAAAGACGTGAAACGGAAAAAATAACTCAAAACAGTAATCCAAGTAAAAGGGCGCTAACTGGGAAAGACGAAATTGGAAAAACAGTTAAGAAATGAAATGAAAAAGGTGAGAGGCTTCAAATGGAAATACGGCAATAATCTGAGCAAGTAGCAATCACTAAAAACGATTATGCTACAAGAGTAACATCTACTACGACAGAACATCTTAACCCACGAGGGCCACGACCTAAGATGCGACAACTTTATAAACAACGTAATCTAGAAAAAAGGAAAGTAACTATTAATATAAGAAATAATAAAAATGAAACTCATAGGAAAGCTTACATAAAACGACATCATTCTGCAAGGTAAGAACGTGGAAAATAAGGTAAGCGTTGTCCAGTTTGTCTGGTTATTTTTATAAAAAAAAAATTTGCAAAAAATAAAACATTTAGGAATTTGTGGGTTTTTAATTACTTATTTAGAGGGTGTTTGGCGGTTGTGAAAATCACTCAGTTTCTACCATAATCTCAGTTATAAATAGTGTAAAGCTCTCACATGTTACAGTAATAATAAAAAAATATGCTACAGTGTAAAACTCTCATATACTACAGTAAAAGTGGTTTTCACCACCTTTCTAAACACCCTATTAGTTATTTTCCTAAAAGCTGCTCCATGTTTTTGCAAAAGAAGGATCATTTATAAGTTATTTAACATGTTTAGCACGATGATTAAAATTATAAATACTACAATATATAAAAATTTTATACTATAACAATATTTTTATTTTTATTTTTATATTATTATTAATTAAAAAATTAGTTAGAATTAATTAACGCGGGACAACCTATTAAAGTTGGAGGGGCCAAGAGACGGTTTGGGAATATTTTAAAGCAATAAATGATAATCCCAAAAAGGTACACACGACTAGTCGTTTTCTGTACGATGTCGTTCGTACGGCACGTGCGCACCGGGCAATTCATTTCCCAAAAAGTCCCAAGTCCCAAGTCCCAAGTCCTAACAAAAGCAGCTCGAAGAAGAAATTTCCAAAGACCGAAAAACAGAGATCTCATTCAAAGCTAAGAAGAAGAAAAAAGAAAGAAATTCATCGGAAACTTTTTCAATCCAAATTTCTGATGTTCATCTTCAAATAGATCAAATATCTGAACTTCAAAAAAGGTGAGTTCTTCCGAATCGAATTGAGATTTCGTTTACAATCCCGATCCTCAGCTCAGAAGAACTTCGCTTTCTTCATCGGAATGGCCGGCGCCGCCTCGGCGCTCTTCCTGTTGGACATCAAAGGTAGGGTCTTGATCTGGCGCGACTACCGAGGCGACGTCTCCGCTTCTCAGGCCGAGCGATTCTTCACCAAGCACATCGAGAAAGAGGTTTTTGATGTTTGATGATTGTGAATTCTGAATTTTGAGTTTTGAAATTTTTCGTTTTCGATTTGTTTGTTAGGTTTTTGAATCGGTGGAATTGAAAATTTGGGAAAATGAATTTAACAGGGAGATCCACAGTCTCAGGATCCGGTGGTGTACGACAATGGCGTCACGTACATGTTCGTACAACACAACAATGTCTACTTGATGATTGCCGCGAGGCAGAACTGCAATGCCGCGAGCCTTTTGCTCTTTCTTCACCGCTTGGTTGATGTACTCTTCTAAATCTATGTCTATTTATTTATTGGTTATTGATTTAATTGTTGCAGAGATAAATCATTGCAGAGATATGAATCTATGATAGGGAATATTTGTTTTTGATAATGTAGGTGTTTAAGCACTATTTCGAAGAGTTAGAAGAGGAATCCTTGAGAGATAACTTTGTGGTTGTGGTAGGTTTTTTTTGTTGATCTTTTTATTTTATTGTGTGTTATTTGATAAGGTTGATTGTTTTGTTGATTGATTTGAAAATTTTGGGCAGTATGAGTTGCTTGATGAAATTATGGATTTTGGTTTCCCTCAATTCACGGAAGCTAAGATTCTTAGTGAGTTCATCAAGACTGATGCTTACAGGATGGAGGTTACCCAGCGCCCTCCCATGGCCGTCACGAATGCGGTTTCTTGGCGGAGTGAAGGGATTCGGTACAAGAAAAATGAAGTAAGTTCATTGCATGTTTGCTTGCATCAGTATGTTCTTGTTGGTGATTGCAGGCAGGGGTAAGTGATATGAGGGGAATTTTTGGTTTCAGGTTTTCTTGGATGTGGTGGAAAGTGTGAATATACTTGTCAACAGCAATGGACAAATAATACGTTCTGATGTTGTTGGGGCACTAAAGATGAGGACATATTTGAGGTGCTTGATTTCTCTTTTTATTATTAAGTAATCTTACCAATTGTTGTTTGGTGGGTACATCATTGATTTCTAGAAGAAGCAATTTTTCTTTCTGAAATTATGCTTTATCCTTTAGGAGAAACAGGCATCAGGGTGTCCAATCGTCTGAATTTGGATGATAAACACACGCAAACACTCTTCTATATGACCTCTTCCTATGGTGTTGTATGCATATTCTTAAGGCTCAAGTAGATATACATATTCTTACTAACAAGCTTCTACTTCATTTTAGTTATATTATTAGGCAGCAACCGTAGGAAGTTGTAGTTGCTTTTCTTTGTAGCCATATACCAACCAAAATGAAAGGAGTTTGGAGAAGTTACGAAAAAAAAAAGTAAATAAATAAATAAGGATTGTCTTTGCATGAAGAATATGAGTGTTCTTTTTGGTTTGTGTTAGGCCTCAACGACATTCATAATTGTAAGAAATGAGAAGTTTTTATTGGTAGAATGCTCAGAGCAATACATCTGAGAACTTCTAAAGTTTTCTGATCTGATCTCTGTATTTCTCCACTTCAGTCATGTTTCATTTTGACACTTAGAATTGCCAATATTTCTACTCTATAGTGATCTCTAGAAGGCTCCATCATATGGGCTCTTCGTGTTTTCTTTCCTACTGGTCATAAAGTTTGTTACTGATTTTCGCTTGGTACTCACTCAATCTTTATGGATCATGAAGTTAACTCGCTTGAATTGTTGTAGTGGTATGCCTGAGTGTAAGCTTGGCCTGAATGATAGAGTGCTACTTGAAGCTCAAGGTCGAGCAACAAAGGGGAAAGCAATCGATCTGGATGATATTAAGTTTCACCAGTATGTTTCCTTATCTTCGTAATTTATCTTCATTCCATCTCGGATTTTGTTGATTTTTCATTATTATTGAATGTATCTGTCTTTTTTAATCCACAATTTTATTTTTGCCATTTTATTTCCCTTAACTTTCTTTTTGTTCCCCTTAACCTGTTAGGTGTGTACGGTTGGCTCGATTTGAAAATGATCGAACTATATCCTTTATACCCCCTGATGGATCTTTTGATCTAATGACATATAGACTCAGTACCCAGGTTATTGTCAAGATTTTTGCACCTTTAACAGTATAATTTATTCCTTTTCTTGCCAGTCTTGTTTATGCTTGAATGTGGCGGGCAGCTACGGTTGTATTTTTCATGTGGTTGAACGGCCACTATAATTTAAATCCAGTTATCTATGTGTAAATCATTTATTCTATGTTATCTTTTCTTATAGGTGAAACCTCTCATCTGGGTGGAAGCACAAGTTGAAAGGCATTCTAGAAGTCGCATTGAAATTATGGTAAAAGCAAGGAGCCAATTTAAGGAGCGGAGGTACTAAATTTTTTTTATCTTTTATCCTTTTTTTTTCTCCAGAAGTTGTGACCCTTTTTCTTTTAAACATTCAAAAACAAAACAAAATAAGGGATTGTGACTGTTGGCTAGCATTGCTCGATTCCACCTCTAACAATTTTTAATCAGCGTTGTCTGGGGACTCAAACGTTGATTTGGTATGATGTGGTAACAACAATTTTTAAGCAATCAGAGGTTAATGCCTGCTACATCTGTACATCCTTTGAAAGGGAAAATGGCATTCTCAGCTGGAAATGTTCCTTGTTCCTCTTTGTCTGAACTCTACATTTTGTTGGATAGAGTAAATTTTGTGGGAAAATGACATCCTCAGCTGGATATGTTCCTTGTTGCTCTTTTGTCTAAACTCTTGATTCCATTGGATAGAAGGATTTTGTCTCTGAAGGACTAAATTGATAGTCTCATTTCCAATGGCTGTTAGTGAAGGTTCTGATTGAAAGTTTTCTTGTTGCAGCACTGCAACAAATGTTGAAATTGAATTGCCCGTGCCTTCTGATTCGACAAATCCTAATGTTCGGACGTCTATGGGATCTGCTGCTTATGTTCCTGAAAACGATGCCTTGGTCTGGAAAATAAAATCTTTTCCTGGTAATAAGGTAGGATCTTATCAAGACTTGAGTTTTGTTGTTGAATATTATTAGTTCTAATATTGATTACAAAGTCATCGTTTGTTCATCTTATTTGTATAGGAATATATGCTGAGAGCCGAATTACAAATTCATCGTTTGTTCATCTTACTTGTGTAGGAATATATGTTGAGAGCCGAGTTTAGTCTTCCTAGTATAACTGCTGAAGACGAGGCTCCTGAAAGAAAAGCCCCTATTCGTGTGAAGTTTGAGATACCTTACTTTACGGTCTCAGGAATTCAGGTATGTGTTGTGGACATTGTTATATGCCCTCTGTGGATTCTTAATAGTTATGCTTTTAGCCTTCTCAAGTTACAATAGAGTATAATTTGAACTCAATATAGACGTATGAGAAAATGGTTGGATTAATGAGATTGCAATGGAATTTTCAGAGTAAAAATTAGTAGATAAAGAGGTATTCAGAGTCATTCAGCTCAGCTGGGTGAAGAAAATGGCTAGTTGTTACATTTGGTTGTGGAAGGCAAAATATGAATCGGAGAAGAGGGTAGATACAGCTAAGTGAACAGAGTGTCTTCGGAGTATTTTTGTAGGATACAGTTTATGGGGTTGGTTTTTTTTTTTTTTAGAACAACGGTCTGTAAATTGTAATCACTATTATGCTATGAGTCCGATGCAATTCAATCAAAGCGACCAACATTGGGTGTCCAACCTTTTCATGAATAATGAAGAAAATGTCAGATAATGAACATGGTTAGGGTTGTTTTTATGAATCCCTGGACTGTACGCTGTAGCTTGACCAATTAGCAGTTATTACAACATGAATTATTTCTCTGTGAAGTATTTTTATCTTTCCACCATGCAGATGGAAAAAGGGAACAAAAAAGGTTATTTTGTCAATAAAGTCCCGGATTGTTTTCTTTTGTATAAAATATTGGAACAAATTTTATTTTGGTGTTGGGATTTTGTAGGTTCGCTATCTCAAAATCATCGAAAAAAGTGGATACCAGGCTCTTCCATGGGTGAGATACATAACAATGGCTGGGGAGTATGAACTGAGACTCATTTAAAGGCTAGACTCACATGTGTATATTTCCTGTATTCATGCTGAGAAGTTTCTTTCTGTAATTTTTGTAATATTAATTTCTTCTTTGGTGACCTTCCAATACTCAATTTTTGTTTAAATGTATGATTTTGTTTGTAACGATGCAATGATACCAAGTATCTTCTGTGAAAATTTTGTGGGAGTTGATAAAGTTGAGAAGCAAGTCAATTTATATTCGAATTTATTTTGTCATTTAATTTACGTGAACAAAAAGTCAATATTTTTTCTGCTTTCCTGTCAAAGACGAATATGAGAAGGAAAACAAATAAGGAACAAAGAAAATGAAAAGAGTGGAATGTCTTGCCCATCCTAAAATGTGTGAACTGGCTTAAGCCCAAAAGGCATCAATAAACGGGTCAATTAGAGGAGCACCCCTTATGTTGTGACGCTTTTTAGTTTTACCATTTCAACGAGGAAGTTTGAAACATTCAGTTTCAAAGAGCGTAAAGACATATTTATTATAAGTATTTTAGATTAGGATTAGATAAACATGTGTTATTTGAAGGTATTTTAGCCTTTTTAGTTAGAACAAAGTATTTTGAATCATGGGAAGAAAAAAAATGGTATAACACAATATATACCACCTCATTTACTCCTAATTAAACATAGTTGTGATTTGTTTTTATTATTATTATTATTTTTATCATTTCTCTCCTTTTCTTTTCTTTACTAGATTGAAAAATGATGATACAACTTATGAAATAAGTTAGAGATTGACCTAAAAAGTGTAAAAAATACTCTCAATTTTTTTTTTATTGTTTTACGTTTTTTTGTTTTTTGTTTTTTATTTTTTTTTCTCTTCTTACTTTTGAAAGTTTTAGAATGTCTCTCTTTTTACATAAAGATAATTTTGTCATTTTAAAGGTTAAAATCAATTATTAACTAAGATAAGTTATAGATTTATATATAAAATCTAATTTTAAGGTATATATTTGCTAAGATAGAAGTAAAATACATAGGGTATAAAAGGTAAGTATCCCTTTTAAAAAGCATAATTTCTTTACTATACTCATTGTGTATGTAACGATTCGCACAATGTCATTACTATATATATTTTGTGTTCAAGGATTTTATTGCCATGTTGTTTCTCTACGTAGTGATACCCTATGAATAAAATTACACAAAAAATTCTCTCAAAATTCAAAGTATTCCCAATTTTGTTTGTGGTTTCATCGCCCAAATTCTCTATAAATACGACCCCAATATTTGTCTCTGAATGCATCAAAAGTAGAAGTTGGGTTTTCCATTCACAATAGTAAAAATTTTCTGAAGCAAAATGAGAAGAAAGACTAGTTACCTTGTTTTCAAAATGTTTCCACTTCCGTTGAAGAAGCGCAGTATATGGGGGAAAAAGGGACAGGAAAATTTGGATAGAATTTCGCCATTGTCGAAACTCCTCGAATCGCATGCGCGTTTGTGGAGATTTGAATTGATGGTCATTTTATACTTAGTGTTGTTTCTTTAGTTGAATGTAATTGGTAAATTGTAAAATTCTATGGATCTCATGAGTTTTCTTGTAATGTCAAAAGAAGTGGATTTGAAAATACCGAGTGCACAAGAGTAGAGGAAAGAAAACTACCTTGTATTCTTGTTACATGGCCAAGGCTTTGCAGTAATTAATGAACAATTCATAGTCTGTTTGGTGACCTCAGTTTTAACCAAAATTTTTTGTTACTATAGAAATAGGTTAACATGGTATTTTAAAGGGTGCATCTAAATAAAAGAAAAAGTAATCTATTTATGACATTAAGGATGTTATTTCTCAAACTCAAAGTGACGACGTCTACTACGTTACTTGCTATGGGAACTCAATAGCCCATATTTTGGCTAGTTTTGCTCTTTTTGTTTCTATTGAATCTGTTTGATTAGACATGTCTCCATTCATCACTTCTCTTGTGTAGACTGTTATTCCGTCTAGATTAATTAAAACTAATTTTTTTTCCCAAAAAGGAAGAAAGAAAAGAAAGGTAATAATCTAAGAATTGTTTAATATGTTTTCAAGGATATTCTGGAAATGGGGTACGAATGCAGGTCGTCACAAATATTTAAATAACGCAACAAGACCTTAACATTGTATATGTATTACACATAATTCCACCCACCAAATTTGTCGTGTATACAAGGATTTCCATATTAAAGTCCTTATTATGATCATCGTGTTTGCAAAGATAATTTCATTTCATTTCTAAATATTGTTGTGTATACAAGGATTTGAGTAATGTACTCTTACTATAATTATTGTGTATGACATAGAGTCATTGTCGAATTTGTTATGTGCATATACAAGGATTTGAGTGATTTGTTACTGTAATTATTGTGCATACACGCATACACATAATTTCATCATCAAATTTGTTGTGCTTACAAAGATGGGGGTATTAATGTTGTTACTATACGTGACACCTGAGCATTTTTAGTACATTAAAAATGCAATAACTTAAAGATCATGTTAAGTAAAATAGGTGTTACAAGGATTGTTGTTTAATCCAATTAATATGATAAAGTCCATAAAAGTGAAAAACGGGATTTTTAAAGGTAAAAATCATACCATGGTCTTATACGAGAAATGAATAATATAGAAATAAGCTAGATAGCTTAATTGCTGCAAAATGTGTTGCAACAAATGTTAAGACAAAAATACAGTTTAAGAAAAAATACTATATAATAATATGAAAAATTATACAGTATTAAAATAATACAGTGTGAGAAAATACACTGATAAAATTATGTAGTATAAAAATTACACTGTAAAAGTAATGCAATGTAGGAATTGGATTGTTTAAGGTTAAGCAGTACTAAAATTGGACTGTTTAAAGTTAAAGAAGTATGGGAATAATATTGTTTGGAGGACATGAATGAGTAAAGAATATTATGTAAGCTTGTAACAGTATAGAGAATATACCGGTAGTATATAAAATACTGTCACTATAAATTTAGACTGTATAAAGTTAAGCAATGTAAGGATTACATTAAGTGGGGGGTGTAAACAAGTATGTGAGGTTGTGGAGCCTCATAAATTATATGGAAAAGAATACCGATAGTATAGAAAAAATACCGTCAGTATAAATTTAGACTGTATAAAAAGTCTTTAAGGGACCCACCATGGGACACCAAAATGAATTAAATTTACCACCAAGCCCCTTGGGTGGCCCAATTACACATGGCCAAGTTAAGCAAGATGATGCCAAGTGATGACTAATGTTGCTAAGTCATCAAATTTTGGTGGGAAATCACCAAAACATCCATTGAAGTGGCCAAATCAAATATTGCCAAGGTTGTCCCAATTTTTTTATCACAAATGATGTTAAGTGATGACTCATGGTGATGAGTCATCAAATTTGGCAAAAAATCAAGAGTAATTCACTTATTAAGGAACCAAGAAATGAACCCAAAAAAAAAAAAAAGTTCCATTCTCCTTCCAAAGAAAATTGTCCCCCCTAGGTATTTTCCTCTTAAAAACTTTGATGAATTCCAAGCTCCAAATTATATAAGGAAATAAGAACAAGTGAAGGAAACGAAGATTAAGGAGTTTTAAGGTAAAACTCAAAACTTTTTCCTATTGTGTATTGGGGTTTTGCTCAAGTTTTTGATGGAATTTTTATGGTGATGTATGGACTTAATGTTAGGGAAATTTGGAAGCTTTCAAGTACTAGAAAGTGAGGACAAGCACTTTGCATGGATTAGGTAAAATCCTAGTCTTTTTCTGGTGTAAACCATCCGGTCTCCAAACCCACCGCTAGAGGCACGAACCCACACAAAGGGTCCCTCAACTCTAACAGGGGTTATTCCGACTAATTGGATTCGAGCTAGGTCGGACCCTGCAGTAGGGGGAAGCCCAAAAAATGCTTCTCTATACACAAAACTCGAACCTAAGACCTTACTTAAGGGAGAATAGATTCCTTACCACCAAATCCCACATGTTATTGGTAATTAAGCCAAAGTTTATGATTTTATTATGTATGCCAAGTGTTTGATGAAATGTTTAAGCTTGGAATGTAATATAAACATTGTGGCATGATTGGTTTATGTTCTATGATGATGGTGATGATGATGGAAAGAAGGAAAGTAAGGGTTTAAAAGGGAAAAATGGTTAAACTTTGTAAAGTTTAACTAGTTTCAAAGGAATAGGATTTTGAGGGCCTTAGAGGCCAATTTATGTCCCAAATATGGCATAGGATCTGCTAACACAATGAGGGAAACAACTTTTGTGAATAAAGTTTTGTAAAATTCTAAAAGGACTAAATTGTAAAGTTTTGCTAAAGTTTGGTAGATTTAAAAATCAGCCAAAAAGTCCATTGTAACGTTGGAATTTGAGAAAAGTTAAAACATAAAAGTTGTAGAACTCATCAAAACTGTTAAGATAACATAGATTTTTTTATCAAAATTCTGCTTGGTTGAGGAGTTATGAATTTTACGAAATTTTAAGAAATGAAAACGTTGTGAAATGTTTGGAATTCAACCATGGAACTTTTGGAAGTTTTATTCCCTGTGAAAAATTGAACATTTTGGTGCAAAATGATTGTTTTTGGTTCCAGGGGCAAAAATGTAAAGATTTTTATGTTTTAGACCAAAACCATAAAATTGCATGAAAATTGGGTTTTCACCATGGGCCGTTGGTTCCTGCAATTCTGTGGGCAGTGGGTAACGACAAGAATTATATTTTTAAAGGATTCAAAGTTTATTCAAGGAAAGAATGAAAGAAAAATGTTAAAGGGCAAAATGGTTATTTTATGAAAAAAAGCCAAAACCGACCCGAAAAGCCCGATATCGAAAAACGCTTGATGAGACTATAAAGTGTACATTTTCTAAGGCTTAAATAATTTATTTATGCTTTTATTTCTCATTAAATCCTCTAATTAGTAGCATTTTGTGTTAATAAGTATTTTTATGTCTTAGTGTGTAAATGTGTTTAAAAATGTATTTTTAGTGTGTTTTTATGTTTAATAGAATTGTTAGTAATTTTTAGAGTCATTTTGGTGCGTTAGACAAGTGTCTAGTCTGTAAATAGTCAAAGCCGTAAAAATAATGCGGTTATTTTATTTTGAGTTTTAGAGTGTTTGATAGTGTGTTTTAAATTTGTAAATATATTTTACTATATTTTTAGTAATTTCTAAAAATATTTTCAAGTCATAAAAATTATATCTGTGTCAAACCGTAAGAGACTGAAAATTTTAGAAGTTTTTATTTATTTTTGTGTGTTTTAATGTAAAATAAATATTTTTAATATTTTTGTAAATATTATGTTTGTAAAATAATTAATATTAGTGTGTTTGTGATTTTTAGATTTAAAATCTGGAGGAAAAACGGAACAAAACGACACCAAAACAGATAAAATCGGACATCAAATGCATCAAAAAGATAAAAGAAATTCGAATTTATATTAAATGGGACACATGGCATCATGAGAGCCGTTGGATTCACTGCCAAATCAATCTCAGCCGTCCGAGGAAGAGACGCGTGTCAACGCGTCATCTGGTGCGTCAGCGGAATCTCAGAGGCGCAGTCAACATGTCAAAACATGAGTGGCGCGTGCGTTACACGCGCCGACAAGCTGCAGCGTGTCAGTGGAGTGTCTCAGACGGTCTTGGATCGTGTGCGGGCAAGCTCACTTTGAGTTCTGTTAGCCGTTAGATGAGAATATTTGGACCAATCTGACGATCCATAATTGCGCTTCCACTGGTCCCACCTGGGCCCAATTTTTTGTCTCTTGTAGCCGTTCGATCATGAAATTAACGGTCCAGATCATCCCGGTTTGGCGCATTCTCATGCCGCGAAGCACAGAATCTCAGCGAGATTCTCACACATTAAAGAAGGGCCAGCGCGAAGAAGAAAAGAGGAGAAAAAGGATCAATTTGATCCGAAATTGTCAACTTTCAACAGGAAAAAATGATGATTACATATAATATACAGTAATTTTTCAAGGCTATAAATAGCTTTGCATTGCCTCATGAAAAAATAATCCATTCGGGCCTTTGGCCCCTCCTTTCCCTTTCCTTTCCTTACTGTTGAGTTAGATTCAGCAGTATCTTCTTAGGTAATAAATAATAATAAAATAATGCTTAAATTAGCGTAGAGTGTCTGGTGAGGTAGAGAGATGATCTTGTATGCATAGTATCTTGGTATGGATTTTAACTCTATATCTGTGTGGTAATGCTTATATTTTGTGGAATAAATTATATCTTTATGTTTTCAATAATCATTGTTGATGTTGTTATGCTACCAATTTTTATATAAATTCAGTCATGCTTTATTTATGTAATTTAATTGTGCTGCCTAGTTAATATTAATAATAATGAAATAATGCTTAATTTTATGGAATGTCTTTTACTACAGTATGACTTGTTATATTGTCGATTCTAGATATTTCATAAGACGAAGTGCTGCCGGAGTTAATGTAAAAATTTATTCCACTAAAATATATTAACTTTGATTTGTTATTATCTTTTCTATCTTATAGTTATGTTAATTATAATTGAGTGACAGCTGTTATAATTTTCATTATTGGTGCACCAAATCATTAGTGACAGATGATTATTTTGCTAGTTTTTATAGGAAAACCCTTACTGCATTATGGCTTGCTATATTGTCGATTTAGGTTGACCTATATAATTAGTAAAATGTGCTTGCAATTAATGAGATAAGATATAATAAATCAAATACTTTAGATAATTAATAATTAGAATTAAAATTTCATATCAGTTGCAAAACATACAAGGGATTCTCCAAGCTTCACCGTTTTAATTTCATTTCTTTTGAATTAAAATTTTGAATAAAAACCACAAAAATATTTCTTTCATTTTAAACTTAGCTTTGAAAAAACCGCTTGCCTTTTTGACCGTTTATTTTTATCAATTTGCCGAGGTACAAATTTTCATCTCCCTGTGGATACGACAACTTTTCTATACTACATACGTCCGCCGTTTAAAGAAGAAACATATTTTGGGCGTGACCATCAACGCTCCTTAACGGTAATTTTCCTATAATATGTAAGTAATGAAATGGTAAAGTTAAGCAATCAATTTTATAAAGTTGCAAAATTGACGAAAAACCCGTTAAGGGTAAAATCGTCATTTTTAAGAAAATGGCTAAAGCAGAGTCGAGCACTCTGAATTAGCAAAATGATCTTAGACCGAAAATGTTCTATAATATGTTAAGTAACAAAACCGTCACATGAGATGAGAAATTTAATAAGAAATGTTCAAGTAAAAGAAAGGTAACCCGGTAGGTTACAAAGTTAAGTAAAGAAAAAGAGTAACCCGATGGGTTACAGAGTTAGGTCAAAAGAGTGATAACTTGATAGGTTACGGAGTTAAGTAAAAGGTACAGTAACCTGGTAGGGTTACAAAGTTAAAAGCAACGGGGTACAAAGTAAAGAGAAGGATAAACCGATAGGGTACCAAGTTAAGTTAAAAGGAAAGAATGGTTAATGTTTAAGTTTTATTATCAATCGAGTAGGTTGATAAAAAGAAAGTTAACTAATAAGTCAGGTGTCATATGATCAGGACATAGAGGCCGACTAATGGAAGGAAAACAAAGGAAACGGGGACGTAAGAACTAAGTCCATGTAAGTTCAAACCTCACCTACAGCATGAAGCAAATGAATTTCAAATGTTTTGAATATGTTGTATGGTTGCAAATGATATGCATAAAGCTTAAAGTTCAAAACAAGATTTGCAATGAATTCGCAATTGTTATGCTAAAAGTAAATTTGCATTTGATATGCATAACGTTTTTAAAAGTTTAAGTTATGATTTTCAATGTATTTAAAGTAGCATTGCATGTGTTATGTAGTATGATTTAAAATTTAAGTCATGTTATGCAACATGTTTACATTTACCATGTTAAATGTTTAAATGCTAAGTTATAGCACTAAAATATGTAAGCATTTGCTATGCTCACTAAAGTTAATAAGAAGGTAAAGTAAAGATAAAAAGAAAGTGTCGTACAAGCTTCCTTGATGTGAGATACACAAGTCGTTAGATTCGCAAAAAAAATAAATGAAAAATGATTTTGATCAAATCTATCTTCCATGTGAGTGTTCTTTTGTTGTTTTGTTAATTAAATGTTTAAGATGCTAATTTCATAGACAATTTCTCAAGTAGGAATGGAAAAAGATATAACTCATCAGTAGATATATATCTTTCAGTTGTCAAATCTGTATAAAAAATGATTTTGATCAGATCTAATAGTTCAAAACACATTTTACCAATAGGGGTTCTACCTAAGAAATGCAGTGCTCAATTTCATAATAGAATTTTTGTTGCCTTTTATGCATCAGTCTTCTTAGCTTTCAAATACAATAATTTATTGTTTTGTGTAGTGGGTTCAAAGTTTTATTTTGATGTTAATGATTTAAACATTGGCTTATTACTTCCTTTCTGCTCTAGGATTGGTTTGCTCCAACAACTGATTCTGCCACAGGTGACTTAATTCCAGAAATAATATATGGCCAGGTGAGCTACACATTGTTAGGAAAAGATAATTTTTATTAGTAATGTGTATATTGGAAAATATCTTAACTTTAGTTTTCGATAACTTATATCATTATGTTTATGCGTGTAATATGTATTTTATGTAAGTCTATTTATAGTGCTTCTTAGTTCTTCCTAAAACTCCATATCCTTTTTCCTAGTCTATGAATATAAACACTTTATCGAACTATGTTAATTTGTTGCGTCGAGTACTCCTCTTTATTTAAATCTTGTAACATAATATATACATAAACATGTACTTGTTTACAAGATATATATTGGACAACGATTTCCTTCCCCTATTTGTGAATATTTAAGCATTGTGGATTGAAACATATTTTTCATTATTGATCGTATCTACTAATTTTGCATGAACAAAATCACATGTTTAAATATTAATCCCTTTAAAGAGTACTCACTCACATTTTTAGTGTTTTTTTTATTTTAATTTTTTTTCTCGTATAATTGTCGTGCGTACATGCAGTACATAGTCCACATTCGCAAAAATAACACAAAATTATTAGTTGTTGCTTTTATTTTCCCACAGAGATTAATTACAAGCTTTAACTATTTGTTAAGATCTTCCACAGGATCAACGGCAGCAAGTTGATCAATGTACGAGGAGTGTTGATTTTCTTGATGATAATTGGCTTTGACATTGCTGAAGGAAGAATACTGGTCTCTTCGTCATGGTCAGTAATATCTACAACAAGATGAATACAACTTTAATTGCTTGAATTGTTTTTGGGTTTACCCATTTTAAACAATCTTTTTTCAGCTTGATCAACAAGAATAAAAAAAAATTATTGTGATGTTTGGGGGAAGAGTTGAAACTATCTATAACAAATTTTTACTTTATACTGTAGCTTGTAAAAGCTTTATATTGTTTGTAATTGAAACTGCGTGGTTAAAACCACAACCCCAAATACTCTAATAATCCCATGGAGATGAGAGCCATATAACAAGTATCTTCATTTGTTTTGTTTTACAATTTTTCTTCTTTTGTATTGTCATTTACAGATTTATAACTAATAAGACAATACATATTGTAGAACAGAATACACGCCATGAATTTTTTTTCTTTGTCAAATGCAAAAAGTTTTTCTTTTTTTTTTTGATATGGAATTATAATTTACAATTAATATTGAAATTCATGATATACTCATCTTTTCTCCCTACAACATATATATATATATATATATATATATATATATATGTATGTATGTATATATTTTTCAAGAGTGAGTGTGCCGTCTCGACCAGTTGACGGTGGCAACACTCAAGCCATATGGGGGCGATTTCTTAGTTAGAGGCTAAGCTCGACTCTTTCACGGCAAAAAGGAAGCACGTTCTTGGCCACATCGCAACACAAGGCCGAAACCACTGACCCCAGCAAGTGCGTACGGACCCGAAAGACCCCTTGGAGGCCCGTTCTAATTGCCAAATGCATATTTTTAAGTATGAGTTACTTGAAGGATTCATGAATAGAATATGTTAAAAAAATCAATTATTTATCTAAGGATTTAGTTTTTTTTTTCTTCTCGTGTTGTATATTTGTTTGTTTGTTTTGTCTTTTTTTTTTTTCCAACTAATATTTGATGGTTCTTATAGGAATTGGCAGGGGCCGAAATAGTGGATGCCCGGAAATCATTGTAGCATCAAGCAACAAAAGACGAGAAAATTTGTAAAATCATACTGAAAGAGCTTCGGAGGGAAAATGGTTATGGAGAAATTGGGATGATTGGCAAAAATTGATGATAGTCACTTTATATATAGGATTTAAGTAACCTTCTTACTATAATTATTGTGTATTCAAATATACACATAATTTCATCATCAAATTTATTGTGTTCACAAAAGATTTGCATATTATCGTGGCTACTATAATTATTGTGTATACAAGGAACTAGAAAATAAGAACAAAAAAAAAAAAAGGAAGAACAAATTACGTGGTTCGACAATTTGCTTACCTGGTAACGAATTTCATTCATTCAATTATTCTCTGATGATTTATAATGAATTTGTTAATTTCCTAAATTTCCTTGAATGACACATAATGACAATTAATATACAAATCATGAATTAATTAGAAATTAATCAAAATAGTTAACACATCTCACCAAAGGATACATAATATTTCATTTTATTACCAAATTTGTTTTTGTATTGTACATGGATTTGAGTTATGTCTTCACTGCAATAGTTTACCAGATTTGTTGTGTATACAAGGATTTGCGTATTAAGTTAGTCACTATAATTGCTGTGTAGTCAAGGAAACGCATAATCTCATTTCATTACAAAATCTGTTGTGTGCATATGAAAGGATTTGCGTACTGATATGTTACTATAATCATCGTATATACAAAGATAATTACACATAAATTTCATTTTGTACCAAATTTATTGTGTATCCAAGTAATGTCCTTACTATATATAATTGTAGAGTACACATAATTTCATTACCAAATTGGTGCGTAGATAAGGATTTGAGAGTAATGTCCTTCCTATACTTGTCATGTATTCAAGGACACACATAATTTCATTACTAAATTTGTTTTGTGTAAAAGCATTTGTAACCTAATATTGCTACATTTTCTATATATGTATATACAAAAAGATAAAAAGATATACACACAACGTCATCACCAAATTTTTTGAGTACGTGTGGATATCACTAATAAACGAGGGGAAAAACAAAACTTCCAATTTAGTTGTCGATTTAATAATCTGAATTCTCTATAAATATAACCCCAATAACGACGGCAAATGTATATTTAGTGCTAGAAGTTGTGTTGAGTGTTCTCGGTTTATAATTAGGATATAGGAACAAGAATCTTGAGATGATTGTCTGAAGCAAAAATGATTGGAAAGTGTAGTTGTTTTAATTTCAAAACTCATCAAAAAATGTAGTATTTTGGAGCTTAAAGGAAGGTTAAAGTTGCGAGAGAGAATCCATTGCTATGTATTTCATAGAAATGGGTGGCATGGGAAAAACGGGGGACCCAGGGAAGAGTTTCTGAAACATCTCTATTGCCCATCTTGACACTGGGTAATTTTCTAAACATTTACGAGTCTTTTCACAATTTTAAACCAAGGATAGAATAAGGTCAAATTTAGTATAACCACAATATAAATATTCTAAAATCAACAGTAGGGATACACTATTTTTGATTTCAACTTTTATACCGACTCATGAGTTGTAATTCATGTTTCTAATTGCCAGATGCATATTTTTAAGTATGAGTTATTTGAAGAATCCATGGATAGATAATGCTAAAAGAAATAAATTCATTGTCTGAAGTTTTAGGGGTTTTTTTTTTTTCCTCGTGTTGTATACGTGTTTCTTCTCTGTCAAACCTAATGTTTGATGGTTGTAATGGGAATTGGTAGGGGCCGAAAAAGTTGATGCCCTGAAATCGTTGTAGGATGAGGCAACAAAAGTATGAGAAAATTTGCAAAATCACAGCCAAGAGTGTCAAAGGAAAAATGGTTATGAAGAAATTGGGGCAAAAATTTATAGTCCATGGACAAGAGAAGCCTCCGGAATCCAGATCAGTCACTTTCTATATAAAAGGAGCACAATGAGGATGATTCACAGAATGGGCCAAAACTTGACATAAAATGGTGGATACTTAATGGGAAAAATTATTGCTCTCTAAGACTATCGCCATGATCTTCCATTTGTGAGTCTTCATTTTTTGTTTATGCTGCTAATTCGCAGTCTGATCTCTTACCTTTTGTGTATCACTCTTCTTAGTAGCCTTTTAGATACAATTATTTATTGTCTTGTGTGTAGGGTTCATAATTTTATTTTGAAGTTTAGTACTCATTATTTTATTATTAATCACACTACTTACGGAAAATTTATGAGAGAACATATATAACAATATTGATCTTGAAATATTTGAGATTTGGCAAAAGAAACATAGTAATTATTGCATTAATATTCACATTTTATGCTATAGAATTATGTAGTTATTATTTTAATGGATTAAATTTTTGCTATTTATAAAATATTCCAAATTTTTCGCTATATTTAAAAGATAACTAATAAACTTTTGCTACATATGTCTGACTTTTCTTTTCTGTAATCCTTTCCACTCTAGGGTTGTTTTCTCCAATATCTGATTCTGCCACAAGCCGTCACTTAATCCCACAAATGCTTATTATATCTATGCCTGTCAATACACAATAAACATTCACACAAACAACAAATATTTACTAATTTTTTCCCTTTTTTCTTTCTTTTTTTTTTTAACAGATTATAGCAAGATTAAGTATCATCTTTAACCATCGTTGTTTAAGATCTTCCCCACGATCAATGGCTGCAAGATGATGATCAGAACGAGGAGTCTTGATTATCTTGATGATCATTGACATTGACCTTGCTCAAGGAAGAGTACTAGTCTCATCATCAATCATGATCATTGATCAGTGACATCTTCAATAAGACGAACAAATTGTTTTAGGATTTACTCATTCCAAATAATATTTTTGACCCTGATCCAGATGAATAAGATTAGCTGGACAAGTCTCTTCATTTGATTTTTTCAACTTTTCTTCTTTTGTATTACCGTTAACTAATATGACAAATATACATGTGGAATATGGAATTATTATGCAGTTCTAGTCATATGCTTTTCTTGCTGTTCATATTGCAAGTCATGATACCTTCTTTCTAGAATGTATGTCGTAAATTCTTGGTCTTCGTTTTTGCCATTTAAGAAAAGTCCTGAACCATGTAAATAGAGTATTAATTTCAAGTTTCATCAATTATCGTTTTAAATGAAATATTGGAGAGAAGGAAGAGATAGTATGTCGGCGTTTTGAAGTGGGACAGAAAGGAGTGAAAGTCATGATAATTTCAAAGCTTACTCTTTTGTTTTTCCTATAAACTCTTTTGTTTTTCCTACAACTGTTCAAAAGTTCCATAGCACAAAACATTCACCACATTGGCAAAATATATTGTTGGGACGATGAATACAAACTATATTAATAATAGATTACAAACTATTAATATAGCTAGAAAACAAACACTAAAATGTGATATCGAAACTCATAAACATATTATAACTGTCTGTGTGTACGTAGTGGTGGACTAAAGACAACGACAAATTTACTGCTCCTTTATGCCTGTAAATAGGCAAGGAGGCGTGCAAGAAAGGAACTCTTGACTTTTACTCTACTTCCTAGGCAACAAGAAGTCCAAGTTTTTAAGGAAAAAAAGGTTGAAGTGTAGAGGCAATAAGATGATGTCTCCTTTCATTATTCAGTCAATTGGCAATAAAAAGTTGTGCATGCTATGCCATTTATTTTTACTTCTTTTTGGTTTCCATACCACTAGTTAGCAAACCTTAAAAAAGTTCAAGATTTTTAAGGATCTATACCATTTTGGTTAGACATCCCCAAAGTTACATAATTCAGATTTTTTTATCTATACTATTTTGGTTAGGAATCTTAGAATTACATAATTTAGATTTTTAGGGGATATATGCCATTTTGGTTAGAAATGCTTAAAGTTTAAATTTTTGAGGATCTTTACCATTTTCGTTAGAATACATGCAATGTCTCGAGAACAAATTCAAATAAGAAGAAGTTGCATTAAGGATTTTTTTTTTATTTATTTATAATATTTGTTACCTGATGAACCCAATCCCATATTCACCTTGTAGGCTTTGTCATTTTCCAATAAGACTTGCCATTCCTCTGAGTGTTCTTTCTTATGTCAACGTTATGAAGTACAAAAAATTATATGGATTTCAGAGCATAGGGTACATATGTGTTCATCACATGACTATTGCATTCAATTCTCTGCGTTTTCAACAAGAAATAAAGACGTTAGAGAAATTAACTGAGAAACGTTTTATTTTAATGCAACTTGACTACTTTAGTCACACTTTTCCAGCATATTATATATGGTTAATATGAAAAAAAATAGTTTAGTTCCTGATTTTTTTTTTAATTCATTAGCCTGAAAAAAAGTTGATGATGAATATTTGAAAAATAAATGTAACCGCAGTAATCAATGCTCATTGTCCTTTTCTCCCTCTTGTTTTTTTTTTTTTCTTTTTTGTTTTGGAAGACTTTCGCGTTTCAGCTTTGAAAACCTGTAATTTCCCATCATTCCTTTTTCTGCATGTGTGTAACTGATGCATTCCAAAACATGTGAAATCACGAGCAAGCATTCTCAGATTTCAATGAAACAACAATGGGGCTATTATCTTTAACTTCAATACTGCAAAATGTCATTACCGCATTCCCCCTATATACGTATATAATTAATGTGTTATGAATTGTATAAAATCATCTCTCTCAAAATGTAAAGAATTAACTCTAATTTATGATCATCGATTTTATCGGATAAGTTTATTGTTATTTTTTTACATACAAGTCATATATTACGAGTTGTGTGAAATCATGTGAAAAATTCTTTCTGATTTCGAAATTTGTCAACTCTTTCATCGGTATTATCGCTATTGGTTTTGTCAATATGCCCTCAAAAATATTTAAAGTTACTAATTTTATCATTGGTTTTATCAAAAAAAATTTATATGAACGGTTATTTGTCATGTCAGAACATAACTTGTATTTTTATTTATGAATTTTTGTCTTGTGTATAACTAATACAATGTGAAACACTTGAAATCACGTAAAATTTATCATTGATTACATCGAATAAATTTTATGCCAATAGTTATCTATCACAACAAAGCATAACTCTTACTTTTGTTTATAAGTTTTGTCGTATGTATAACTAACACACTCTAAATCATGTGAAGTCAAATAAAAGATTCTCTAAGAATTCGATACTTACTAAGTTGATCATCGGTTTCATCGCTCCAGTTATCTATAAATATGATGGGGCAATGTCTCAAGAACATGTCAACTGAAGAAGAAGTGGCATAAAGTTTTCTTCTTCTTCTTCTTCTTCTTCTCCTTCTTTTGTCATACACTATAGGTAAATACGGTCGAAATTTTCCTGAGCAGGAAAATAGCAAAAAGCTGTCTTGTTTTCAAAATGTTCCCACCTCTCAAAAGGGTAAATATTTTGGAGCTCAAAAGAAGGTTAAAGCTAGTTGAGAGTATAAACTAATATGCTAATTAGAAATGGGTGGCATGGGAAATGTATGGATGGTAGTTTCTTGGGCTTTTTGGAGGAGCAGGACATTCTCTGTGGTATTTATATTCTATTCTCAAAATCTTGTTCAGTTCTTCTTCTTTTTTCCTCATTTATCTTTTACTATTAAAAATTAACTCATAAACTTCTTTTCTTAGAAGGGAGATTAAAGGAATTTGTGCAAACACCTATAGCTACTTCTATAACATTTTAAGTTATTGCAAATGGAACACCTTTCTGAAACATTTTTATCACATTATAACAATATTTTATATTTTTCCTATTCTGAGATGATTTTGACCATAATTAAGATTTAAACATACACGATATCAAGGGAGATACTTTTTCTTTTTGGCTAACTTCAACCTTTTCCTCTAAGCGGATGTTGTAATTTTCTTCTTTCTTATAATAGCCAGTACACACAGAGAGTGTAGTTCATATTATCTCACAAAGGCAAAAAAATACAGAGAATTCTAGACAACAAGGAGAAGTTTAATTTCATGAACTGCAAAATCTCTTTACTATAGAATATTATTACAATAATCGGATAACTAATTACAACGTATTTGCTCTCTCTTTTTTTTTTTTACAGGTTATCTTCCTCCACGTCCCCAGCTTCAGCAGTTTTCTCCTGCACATCCATCGGCATCACGAGGAGGGAGGGCCCACCAGATTTCCATTGTGAGCTCAGCGGATCATCCACAATCTCCTCCGGAAAAACCTGAATCCTGAAGTTCTTGTCACGCTCCAGCATGGTCAACCAGACGTAATGCAGGATTGCCCCAAAGTGCTTCCATCGTTGCGTTAGGATCTTGTGGTCTCACAGGACTCACTGCCAGTCCTTGGACACGTTGATGGTGCTTAGGTTGATGAATTTGGTCATCCGCCTGTAGGATGCAGCAAGGGAAGAGAGTTAGAGAAATGGCTGAAAAATGAGAATGCAGATTAGTCTCATTTCCAACTTTTGGATCACGAGCAGCTGTCACACAATGCGTATCCCGGCATGGCCCATTCGTCTGGCGACGTTGAACAGCATGAGGCCGTCGTCTGCAGGGTAGGATATAGGTGTGTACTAGAGCTATGGTTTGTTCGGGGAGGTGATCAGCTCATTTAAGGCCCCAGATTTTTAAGGCTCCTCGAATCGCCTGCTCATTTGTAAGGACCTGACTTTTGGTAGTTTCTCAAAGATGGGCAGGACTGCAACACAAATATCAGTATTTGCAATGTCATTAGAAAGTTTACATATATACATATACATATATATATATATATATGTTGTGCAAGTAAACAAGCTAGAAAGTTGTGTAGAATACTATGTTTTGTAGCTTCTGTAGTTTCATTCCCTTTTCATTTGTGTAATTGATGCATTGTGAATTACATGAAATTATATAAAATATTTTTTTAAAATTTTAATACTCATTAATTTTATCATTGGTTCTATCGAATAAATTTTATGTAAAAGGTTATTTGTCATGTCAAAATATTACTTTTACTTTCATTTATGATTTTGACATGTGTATATTTGATACACTAAAAATCACGCAAAATTACATAAAAGATTCTCTCGAGTTTTAACAATTATTAATTTTATCATCGGTTTTATCGAATAATTTTATGTAAATGATTATCCGTCATGCCATAATGTACTCTTACTTTCATTATTGATTCTTATTGTATGTAGAAGGGAGTTGCTGTGAATCACATAAAAGATCATTTCAAATTTCGACCATCACTAATTTTTTATCATCGGTCCTTAACCTTTAAATTGCTGAACTCTACAGCATCGTGCTTGGCCGTTTGTGGAGGCCTAGCTTTTGGTAGGAATTGGAAGAGATCAGAGCACTTGCAGTGTAGTCGACTACTTGCCTTGTGCACCAAGTGTTTGCAAAATTAAAGTACTCAATCTTATAGTTTCTTGAGCCAAATGATTTCATTTATTTTGCGTCTCAATTTTTTGAAAGTAGTTGCAATGGCATTATTAAGAGAAGATATACGATGTTGTACTTTTTTCCTTAGCCAAATAAAAAGAGAAAATTATTGTGTGGAAGGAAGTGGTAGTTTTTGGTCATGCTAATCATCATTTGTTCTTTTTTCTGCCTATAATATTTGTAGGAACATGCTATAATTTTGTCTGTACATCATAAACTCATTAAAGAATTGTTGAGACTTTGTTGTTCTTCCGTGGATTTCAATTCATCACTTCAAAAATTGAAGTTGATGTAAGCATTTTATACTCCCACATTGGAAATTTATAAAATAAAGAGGCAGTTTATAGATATTAACTTTTTGAAAGGGTCGGTTTGTACATTTGTACCAGGAACTCTCTAAAGAGTTGTGCACCTGGGCAATGAGGTTGTGCTTATTAGCGTGTAACGCGTGTGGAGAACTTAAAATTTAAGCTCTTAATTATTTCTTAAGCTTTCATATTTCTCTTTCTTACTGTGTTTGCATCAATTGGTTACTTAATTAATGCTCATAATTGTCATAAACGCCCTACCTTATATTAATTAGGAGTAACTCCAGCTCTTTATCTACACTACCCATAAGATCTCTCCTAATGATTTTTGTTAGTACCGGAAAAAAAAACTTCGGTAAATACAAGTACAATTAAGGATGACAATTTGTGTTGGTGGATCGAGTTCGGGTCTATTTTTATACAAACTAACTTGACACTTACCTGACTTGTAAAACCCATGGTTTTATTTGAAAAAGAAATTCAAAATTTTGGTCTAATTTGAAATTTTTAATATCCTTGGGGTAGACAATTTATTCTAGAAGGTTCCGTATCATATTAGTTAACAAAACTATCGAGTGAGACCAGAAATTTAATTAATAGATGTTTAAGTCAAAGAAAAGGAAGATAAACCGTTGGTTTACAAAGTTAAGTAAAGAAAATGATAAACCAATGAATACAAAGTAAAAGAAAAGTAAACCGATATGACATAAAGTTAAGTAAAAATGAATGAACGTTAATATTCAAGTAATATTATCAACCGAGTAGATTAATAATAAGAAATGTTAGCTAATAATTGGGTGTCTTTTGAACTAGACACACAAGCCAACTAATAAAAGGAAAAAAGGAAGGAAACACCAAAAAGCTAGAGCTAAATCTAGGCAAGTTTTAATCCTCACCTATAGCATGAAAAAAAAAATTCAAAAGTTTGAATATGTTGTATGTTTGCATTTGTTATGTATAATGTTTTAAAGATCAAGTCGTGTTTTGTAACATGGTTGCATTTGTTATATGTTTGCATGTATAATGCATAATGTTTTAAAGTTCAAGATATGATTTGCAACATGTTTGCATAATATATGTTAGCATTTGATATGCTCACTAAAGTTTACAAGAAGGTAAATGAAAGATGATAATTAAAGTATCGTGTTAGCCTCCTTGAAGTGAGATATATAAGTTAAGTAAAAGTTATGACCTCCGAGTTCGATGGTCTTAGGTCTTCTACAAGAGAAGTATCATGTTTATGTTCTCATAATTGATGATGTTGGTTCGAACACTTAAGTTTCCAAGATAAAAAAATCATAATAACGATGTAAAGAAGTTCAAGTAAGATATGAATGATAATAAGAAGTTCATAATTAAAAGTTTGTAATTGAGTATTAATGAAATTATTCATTATTTTATTGCTTGTATTTCTTTAAGTAATATATATGTGAGAAACATTTCGTGCAAATTTAAGAAATGTTTTATAAGACACGTTTATAAAAAAACATTTCATAAACGTTTTCCGAGAAGTTTTATTTGTGGGTGTGTGTATATATATATATATATATATTTATTTATTTATTTATTGTGAGTGTGTTAATAGCTGGCACTCTAAATATGTTAAACAAACGAAGAAATTAAACAGAAAAACATGTCATCATTGCCATGCATTGAGAGAGGAAATGTAGAAGTATTTGTCGTAATTATGGTGATTAATGTATCGAGTAAGATTGTTTTCGGTGTCTTTGTGCTAGCCCCCTTCTGCTTCACTTATTTATCCTCGCTTGCATACGAATTATAATCAAAATTTTCTTCATGACTCTATGGACGAAAGACAGAAGTACACAGACTCCTTAAATCATGTTTTAGTCGATTGCATGTATGAACTAGAGGAACGGGGGAGCATCATACAGGACACAAGCTTCGAAGAAGTGATCTTTACCTGTCGCATTGTATCAAAATGAAAATAAAAAAGTGTAAGGAAATGTATTTTCCGATTGATTCACCAAATAATCAGCAAGTTATTGAATGATTTGTATGAGGGTTATTCACCAAACGACTTTGATACTCTCATCCCAACAATGTATCTATGAAGCCAATGATTTGATATTATTTGGAGTATGTTTGGCAACATAATTAGAACTAAAAGTTAAAACGATTTTACCTTAATATATGAAAACTTTACACTGTAACCCACTTTTACTTTATACTGTAGCATATGAGAGCTTTACATTATAGTAGTTCTAACTACTTATTTAGAACGGAGTTGCCAAATGCACCCTTGATCTCTTTTGATATACTAAACAACTGAAAAATGCAAAATACACCAAGCAGCATTACCGGTGGGAAAAATGAAAAAGAAAAAGGATTGTTATATAAAAGGAACCAGTAATCATTTCTCTATTTATTATTTGTTTCCTTGGTTCAACCTAGAATACAAACTATTTTAATGTTTTCTCTTACAAAAATCTAAATCTCTATACAAACTTTATGTTTAAACTATGAACCAAATAGACACTCTTAATATAACCCCAAAATATGAAGGTAAAGTATCACACTAGAGTTTGTTGAGCGTTCTCAGTTAACAAACAGATAAATAGGGTCAAGATTGTCTGAAGCAAAAATGCTCAGAAAGAATAGTTGTCTTGAATTCAAAACATTTCTATAACTCCCTTCAAAATACATTTCCACAACTCAACAAAAAATGTAGTAGTATTTTGGAGCTTAAAGGAAGGTTAAAGTTACTAGAGAGAATCCATTGATTTAATAGATAGAAATGGGAGGAATGGAAACAGGGAAATGTCCGAAGATTTTGTGAAACTTTTCCATGGGACCATTGCCCATCTTGACAGCAGTTCTAAATATTTATGTCTTTTCACAATCACTACAAAAAATTAAACTTTTAGTCACAACAGTTTTTCTAAAAACTTTTAACCACAACAAAATGTTACGACTAATGTGCAACTTGTCACAAACCTTAGTTTAATTTTTATTGTAGCTAAAACTTTTAGTCACGAGATTTTTAGTCATAAAACATTTCTGTGACTAAAAGATTTACTCACAACAAAACTTTAGCTAAAATTTGTGGCTAATTTCTGTGATAAATATTGCAACTAAAAGTTTTGTTAAAAATAATTGTGAATAAAAGTCTAGTTTTTTTTAGTGAATTTTAAACTTAACGATGGAAAAAGGTCAAATTTAGGATCTTAATGTTGTAGATTAGCTCTTAAAGTATCACAAGGTAAAGTCTACAACCACAATATAAATATTCTAAAAAAATTAATGCTCGAGATTTTTAATTTAAATTTTTTCACTGAATTATGAGTTGTCATTTATATTCTAATTGCCAAATGCATATTTTTTAAGTATGAGTTATGTGACGGATTCATGGATAGAAAATGTTAAAAACATCAATTAGTTGTCTAAGAGTATAGTTTTTTTTTTTCCCTTCTCGTGTTGTATTTCTGTTTGTTTGTCTTGTCTTTTTTTTTAAATATATATATATATTTGATGGTTGTAACAAGAATTGGTAGGGACCGAGAAAGTGGATGCCCGTAAATTATTGTAGCATTAGGTAACAAAAGAAGGGAAAATTTGTAAAATCATACCCAAGAGTTTCGGAGGGAAAATGGTTATGGAGAAATTGGAGTGCTTGGGAAAATTTGATGATAGTCGCTTTATGTATAGGATTTGAGTAATGTTCTTACTATAATTATTGTGTATTCAAGTATACACATAATTTCATCATCAAATTTGTTGTGTTCGCAAAGATTTGCATATTAACGTGGCTACTATAATTATTGTGCATGCAAGGAACTAGAAAATAAAGAACAAAAAATAAAAGAAAAGGAAGAACAAATTACGTAGTTGGACAATCTGCTTACCTTCCATGGGTAAGGAATTCATTCATTCAATTATTTCACTACAAGAAAAACTATATTTAACGACATATTATTTACAACATGTAGTTTTTGAATATCGTTGAAAAGTACATACAACGACATCTCCAATAAACATGTCGTTAATAACATTGGAAACAATAATTAACGACATCCATATAGATGTCGTATTAAAGGTTTCATTTTAACGACAATAATTTAGTGTCATTAAATTATTTAACGACAAGTAGAAGATGTCGCCAAAGCCTTAGAGATTCCACGACACCCCTTGTGGACGACATCTTGACCAATGTCGTCTATAAGGTGTGTCGTGGAATCTCCAAGGCTTTGACGACATCTCCTACTTGTCGTTAAATAATTTAACGACACTAAACTATTGTCATTAAAAGGAGACCTTTAATACGACATCATGTAGATGTCGTTAATTATTGTTTCAAATGTCGTTAATAACATCATTGTTGAAGATGTCGTTATATGTACTTTTTAACGACATTCAAAACTACATGTCGTAAATAATATGTCGTTAAATGCAGTTTTTCTTGTAGTGTTTTCTGATGATTTATAATGAATCTGTTAATTTCCAAAATTTCCTTGAATGAAATCTAACGACAACTAATATATAAAGCATGAATTAATTAGAAATCAATCAGAATAATTGACAAATCTCACCAAAGGATATACATAGTTTTTAATTTCATTACCAAATTTGTTTGTGTATGTATATGGATTTGAGTAATATCTTCACTGTAATAGTTTACCAGATTTGTTGTGTAAACAAGGATTTTGGTATTAATGTGGTTCCTATAATTGTTGTATAGCCAACGAAACACGTAATGTCATTTCATTACAGAATTTGTTGCGTGATATAAAAGGATTTGCGTTTTAATATGTTACTATAATCGTCGTATATACAAACATATATATACATAATTCAAAGATTTGCGAATTAATGTGGCTACTATAATTATTGTGTATACAAAATTCTGGAAAATAAAGAATAAAAATAAAAGAAAAGGAAGAAGAATGATTTTATGTGGTTCGACAATTTGCTTATATCCACGGATAAAGAATTTCATCAATTCAATTATTCTCTTATGATTTATAATGAGTTTGCACATGAGTATAAGTAAGGATAATTCTCCAAGAATACAACATGTGAATAAGTAGGGCTGGCAAAGTCGTGTTACGTGTCATGTTCGTGTCAGCACGATTACAACACGACATGATTACGCTGAACACGAATACGGTACGATTAATAAACTTGCTTGAAATGCAAACACGAACACGACACGCCTATAACACGCGTAACACAACACGACACGTTATTAAACATACCGTGATGGGTTGACACGATTATAACACGTTTAATAACACAATTAAAAACAAAACATACTATTTATTTTTTTAAAAAAAATTTAATTAACAATATTTTTAAAATAATAATTTTTTTTTACTACATAAATTCTTTTTACTTATATAAAGCCTTTACAATGTTGTTTAAACTGTATTTTTTTTCCAATCTTTAAATTTTAAAAAGCCAAGATTGGAAAAAATACATTGAAGCTATAGATAGCTCCACGCCTCCACACACACAAGAAAGAAAGAAACCGCGTTTAATAGAAAAGAAGAATGAGAGGAAGAGTCTCATTTTCTTTCAATGTGGAATTCTTGGACTGACACTACAAAACCATAATAAATATATTAGAAACCCTTATTTGACATCAACCTTCCATCAGTTGGGTGGTGGGCTACGGCATGAATGCTTCCTTGCATTCCCACAAGTGCAGGTTCGAATTGTGAAATTTTTTTATTTCAAGTTTAAATGTGCTATAAATGGGCTATAAACGTGTCATGTTGACACGTTTATTGCACGTTTAATTAAGCGTGTTAAACGTGCTAGCACGAATCCAACACGTTTATTTTCGTGTTATTCGTGGCAACCCATTTATGGCCCAATTAATATACGTGCATGTCAAACCCATTTATCTCGTGTCGTTTTCATATCGTGTGATCGTGCCGTGTCCGAAATTGCTGGATAAGTGATAATTCCACCAATTAGGTCTAAATTTCCTTCAATGACACATGATGACAACTAATGTACAAATCATGATTTAATGAGAAATCAATCAAAATAGTTAACAAATCTCACCAAAGGATACACATAATATTTAATTTCATTACCAAATTTGTTTTTGTGTTGTACGTGGATTTGAGTAATATCTTCACTATAATAGTTTACCAGATTTGTTGTGTATACAAGAATTTGCGTATTAATGTGGTTACTATAATTGCTGTGTAGTCAAGGAAACACAATCTCTTTTAGTTACAAAATCTATCGTGTGCATCTAAAAGGATTTGCTCAATGATATGTTACTATAATCGTCGTATATATAAAGATATATATACATAAATTTCATTTTACACCAAATTTATTGTGTATCCAAGTAATGTCCCTACTATATATAATTGTAGAGTACACATAATTTCATTGCCAAATTTGTTGTGTATATAAGGATTTGAGAGTAGTGCCCTTCCTATACTTGTCATGTATCCTAGGATACACATAATTTCATTGCTAAATTTGTTTTGTATAAAAGGATTTGCGACCTAATATTGCTACATTTTCTATATATGTATATACAAAAATATAAAAAGATATACACACAACGTCATCGCAAAATTTTTGAGTATGTCTGGATATCACTAATAAACGAGGAAAAAAAAAAACTTCCAATTTAGTTATCGATTTAATAATCTGAATTCTCTATAAATAGAACCCCAATAACAAAGGCAAATGTATCATTGGTGCTAGAAGTTGTGTTGAGTGTTCTCGGCTTATAATTAGGGTATAGGAACAAGAATCTCAAGATTATTGTCTGAAGCGAAAATGATTGGAAAGAGTGGTTGTTTTAATTTCAAAACATTTCCAAAACTCATCAAAAAATGTAGTATTTTGGAGCTTAAAGGAAGGTTAAAGTTGCAAGAGAGAATCCATTGCTAGTAGTTGATAGAAATGGGTGGCATGGGAAAAAGAGGGGACCAAGTGAAGGCTTTCTGTAACATCTCCATTGCCCATCTTGACACCAGGTAATTTTCTAAACATTTACAAGTCGTTTCACAATTTTAAATCAAGGACGGAAAAAGGTCAAATTTAGTACAACCACAATATAATTAACCTAAAATCAATAGTAGGGATACACTATTTTTAATCTCAACTTTTATACCGACTTATGAGTTATAATTCATATTTTCTAATTGCCAGATGCATATTTTTAAGTATGAGTTATTTGAAGAATCCATGGATAGATAATGCTAAAAGAAATAAATTAATTGTCTAAAGTTTTAGTTTTTTTTTTTTTTTCTCTACCATCTCGTGTTGTATACGTGTTTGTTTGTTCTCTCTCTCTAACCTAATGTTTGATGGTTGTAATAGGATTTGGTAGGGGCCAAAAAAGTTGATGTCCTGAAATCGTTGTAGGATGAGGCAACAAAAGTCTGAGAAAATTTGTAAAATCACAGCCAAGAGTGTCAGAGGGAAAATGGTTATGGAGAAATTGGGAAAAAATTTATAGTCCATGGACAAGAGAAGCTTCCGGAATACAGATCAGTCACTTTCTATATAGAAGGAGCACAATGAGGATGGTTCACACAATAGGCCAAAACTTGACATAAAATGGAGGATACTTGATGGGAAAAATTATTGCTCTCTAAGACCATCGCCATGATCTTCCATATGTGAGTCTTCATTTCTTGTTTATGCTCTGCTAATTTGCAGTCTGATCTCTTGCCTTTTGTGCATCACTCTTCTTAGTAGCCTTTTTGATACAATTATATTGTCTTGTGTGTAGGGTTCATAATTTTATTTTGAAGTTTAGTACTCATTATTTTATTATAAATCACACTAAATATGGAAAATTTATGAGAGAGCAAATATAGCAATATTGTTCTGGAAATATTTGAGATTTGGCAAAAATACATAGTAATTATTGTACTAAAATTCACATTTAATGCTATAGAATTATGTAGTAATTATTTTAATGGATTAAATTTTTGCTATTTATAAAATATTCCTAGTTTTTCGCTATATTTAAGAGATAACTAATAAACTTTTGCTACATATGTCTAACTTTTCTTTTCTCCAATATCTGATTCTGCCACAAGCCGTTACTTAATCCCACAAATGCTTGTTATATCTATACCTGTTAATACACAATAAACATTCACACAAACAACAAATATTTACTAATTCTTTCCATTTTTTCTTTCTTTTTTAACAGATTATAGCAAGATTAAGCACCATTTTGAACTTTCGTTGTTTAAGATCTTCCACACGATCAACGGCTGCAAGTTGATGATCAGAACGAGGAGTGTTGATTATCTTTATGATCATTGACTTTGACCTTGCTCAAGGAAGAATACTTGTCTCATCATCAATCATGATCATTGATCATTGACATCTTCAATAAGATGAACAACTTTAATTACTTGAATTGTTTTTGGATTTTCTCATTCCATATTTTTCACCATGATCGGGAAGAATAAGATTAGCTGGACAAGTCTCCTTCTTTGATTATTTCAACTTTTTCATCTTTTGCAATACCATTAACTAATATGACAAATATATATACTACAGAATTATTATGCAGTTCTAGCCACGCGCTTTTCTGCCTGTTTAGATTGCAAATCATGATACCTCGTAAATTGTTGGTCTTCGTTTTTGCCACTTAAGAAAAGTCCTGAACCATGTAAATATAGTATTAATTTCAAGTTTCACTAATTATCGTTTTACATGAAATATTGGAGAGAGGGAAGAGATTGTATGTCGGCGTTTTGAAGTGGGACAGAGAGAGTGAAAATCATGATAATTTTAAAGCTTACTCTTTTGTTTTTCCTACAATTGTTTAAAAGTTCCTAAAATACTTAAGAGGAGTGACCGATAAATGGGGTAGTTGCTAACGGAGAAGTCCCACATTACAAACTATATTAATTGAATACAAACTATTAATATAGCTAGAAATCAAACCCTAAATTTTGATATTAAAAATTCATAAAGGATATTATAACCATCCGTGGGTATGTACTTTTGATGAATTTTTGGCCGACTTTTACCTACTCGAAGAAAACAAAGTGAGTGTGGAAAAAAAAAGTTGAAGTGGAGGGGCAAAAAGAAAAAAAAAGAAAAAGAAAAAGAAAAGGTAAGACATCTCTTTTCATTATTCAGTCAATTGGCAATAAAAAGTTGTGCGTGCTGTGCCATTTATTTTTCCTTCTTTTTGGTTTCCATGTGTTAGTTAGCAATCCTTAAAAAATTCCAAGATTTTTAAGTATCTATTTTGGTTAGACATCCCTAAAGAAAAAAAAAGTTGAAGTGTAGGGGCAAAAAGAAAAAAAGAAAAAGGTAAGATGACGTCTTTTTTCATTATTCAGTCAATTGGCAATAAAAAGTTGTGCGTGTTATGCCATTTATTTTTCTTCTTTTCGGTTACGTATAAATTTTGTTAGAAACCCTTAAAGTTAAAATTTTTGAGGATCTTTACCATTTTCGTGAGAAATCGGTAAAGTTACAAATTCAGATTTCTTTGGATCTACACCATTTTTCTAAATCCTCTATCCTTAAAGTTTAAATTTATTAATATCTGTGCTATTTTAGTTAGAAATCCTTAAAGTTACATAATTAAGATTTTTTTTTTGGATCTATGCCTTTTTGGTTAGAAATCTTACAAATTACAGAGGTTGTAATGTTTAATAAATAATAATGTTTCATTTTGATTGGATCCATATATAGAAACAACTTGGCAGGTAACCTGGTACGGTCATAAATCTTAATTCCTTGTAAGGTCATTTACCTTGAGAATCTTTCATAAGTAGTACTAGTAGTAGTAGTAACAACAACAACAAAAAAGAGGACATTTACCTCAAATTTTCAATATGGGTTATGCAAAAAGCATTTACTTTAAGGTGCAACTATACAATTTTCTCTAATCTAAAAGAGCGCACTTTAGTACAACCTTAAACTGCAAGGCTTGCTATAGATGCAGTGTTTCACACAAGCCTACCTTTGAGATTTGGTCTTCATTAGTACTCCCTGTCTGCCCAGTCCTCATATTCCCTTCTCATTGATGTATGCTAAACTCATATGGCAGAGTTTAGTCACATTTTGGTATGTCCTTGATGCTACAACAGCCTCTTCGATGACAATCTTTAATATTCCTTTCTCAAATTTGAAATTGTACCCTTGGGCATGCATCTAAGATTATATTAGATTTAAGAACCTTTTCAATGTTGTTTACAATGTTTGTGACCTGATGAACCCAATCCCATATTCACCTTGTAGGCTTTGTCATTTTCCCGTAAGACTTGCCATCCCTCTGAGGGTTCTTTCTTATGTCAACATTATGAAGTACAAAAAATTATATGGATTTCAAAGTATAGGGTACATATGTGTTCATCACATGACTATTGCATTCAATTGTTTGCGTTTTCGACGAGAAATAAAGACGTTAGAGAAACTAACTGAGAAACGTTTTATTTTAATGGAACTTGACTACTTTAGTCACACTTTTCCAGCATAACATATATGTTTAATATGAAAAAAACATAGTTTAGTTCCTGAATTTTTTTAATTCATTATCCTGAAAAAAAAAAATTGAAGATGAATATTTGAAAAAGAAATGTAACCGCAGTAATCAATGCCCATAGTTCTTTTCTTCCTCTTCTATCTTTTTTTTTTTTGGAAGACTATCGCCTTTCAACTTTGAAAACCTGTAATTTCCCATCATTCCTTTTTCTGCATGTGTGTAACTGATACATTCCAAAACATGTGAAATCACGAGTAAGCATTCTCAGATTTCAGTGAAACAACAATGGGGCTGTTATCTTTAACATCAATACTGCAAAATGTCATTACCAAACATTCCTCTATATACATGCATATATATATATATATATAATTAATGTGTTTTGAATTGTATAAAATCATATCTCTCCCAAAATGTAAAGAATTAATGCTAATTTATCATCATCGATTTTATCGAATAAGTTTATTATGTTTTTACATACAAGAGATATGTTATGATCTGTGTGAAATCATGGGAAAATTTCTTTCCGATTTCAAAATTTGTTAACTCTTTCATCGGTACTATCGCTATTAGTTTTGTCAATATGCTCTCAAGATTTTTTAAAATTACTAATTTTATCATTGGTTTTATTGAAGAAATTTTATGCGAACGGTTATCTGCCATATCAGAACATAAGTTTTATTTTCATTTATGATTTTCTGTCTTGCATGTAACTAATACAATGTAAAATACTTGAAATCACACAAAAGATTCTCTTGAATTTCAACAATCACTAACTTTATCATCTGTTTCATCGAATAAATCTCATGCGAACGGTTATTTGCCACAGAACATAATTCTTATTTTTGTTTATAATTTTTGTCGTATATATAACTAACACACTCTGAATCATGTGAAATCAAATAAAAGACTCCTTGAGAATTCGATAATCACTAAGTTGATCCTCGGTTTCATCGCCTCAGTTCTCTATAAGTATGATGGGGCAATGTCTCAAGAACATATCCATTGAAGAAGAAGAAGTTGCATAAAGTTTTCTTCTTTTTTTTTTTTTTTTTTTGTCCTACACTGTAGGTAAATAAGGTCAAAATTTTCCGAAGCAGAAATATAGCAAAAAGCTGCACTGTTATCAAAATGTTTCCACCTCTCAAAAGGGTTAATATTTTGAAGCTCAAAAGAAGCTTAAAGCAAGTTGAGATTATAAACTAATATGCTAATTAGAAATGGGTGGCATGGGAAATGTGTGGATGGTAGTTTCCTGGGGTTTTTGGAGCAGCAGGTCATTTTCTGAGGTAATTATATTCTATTCTCAAAATCTTGTTCAGTTCTTCTTCTTCTTCTTCTTTTTTCCTCATTTATCTCTTACTATCAAAAATTAACTCATAAACTTCTCTTTCCTAGAAGTGAGATTAAAGGAATTTGTGGCTACGAATTCCGATAGCTACTTCTACAACATTTTAAGTTATTATAAATGGAACAGTTTCTGAACTTTCACATTTTTATCACATTCTAACAATTTTTATATTTTCCCTGTTTTGACATGATTTTAACCATTTAAAAATACACGATATCAATAAAGATACTTTTTTCATTTTGGCTAACTTCTACCTTTTCCTTTAAGCGGATGTTGTAATTTTCATCTTTGTTATAATAGCCAGTACACACACAGAGTGTAGTTAACAAGGAGAAGTTTATTTTCATGAACTGCAAAATCTCATTACTATAGAATATTATTACAATAATTGGACAACTAATTACAATGCATTTAATCTCTTTTTTTTCTACAGGTTATCTTCCTCCACGTCCCCAGCTTCAGCAGTTTTTCCTGCACATCCATCGGCACCAGGAGGAGGGAGGGCCCGCTAGATTTCCATTGTGAGCTCAGCGGATCATCCACAATCTCAAAAAACTGAATGCTAAAGTTCTTCTCACGCTCCAGCATGCTCAACCAGATGTAATGCAGGAATGTCCCGAAGTGCTTCCATCCTCGCGTTAGGCTCTTGTGGCCTCACAGGACTCACTGAACTCCGAGATGCCAGCCTGTTCGCAGCTGTGTGCCACGGTTTCAAGCACCTTGGTAGCTCAGAGCTGCCAGTCCTTGGACACGTTGATGAATTTGGTCATCCGCCTGTAGGATGCAGCAAGGGACGAGAGTTAGAGAAATGGCTGAAAAATGAGAATGCAGATTAGTCTCATTTTCAACTTTTGGTTGACGAGCAGCTGTCATGGAATGCGTATCCCGGCATGGCCCATTCATTTGCCGACATTGAACAGCATGAGGCCGTCGTCGGCGGGGTAGGAGATCGGTGTATTAGAGCTATGGTTTGTTGGGGGAGGTGATCAGCTCATGTAAGGCCCCAGTTTTTTAAGGCTTCTCGAATCACCTGCCCAATTGTAAGAAAGTGGCTTTTGGTAGTTTCTCATTGATGGGCAGGACTGAAACTCAAATATCAGTATTTGCAATGTCATTAGACAGTTCATATATATGTTGTGTAACCCTTTTCAGTTGTGTAACTGATATGTTGCGAATCACGTGAAATCACATGAAAGATTTTTTTTAAAAAAAATTTGATAATCACTCACTTTATTATCCGTTTCATCAAATAAATTTTATGTTAACCGTTATCTGTTATGTTAGGATATAACTTTTACTTTTATTTATAATTTTGACATGTGTATATTTGATACATTGTAAATCAAGTAAAATCCCATAAAAAATTCTCTCAATTTTAACAATCACTACTTTTATCATCGGTTTTATCGAATAAATTTCATGTAAACGATTATCTGTCATGTCATTATATGCTCTTACTTTCATTTTTTATTTTTATTGTATGTAGAACTAAGATAATGTGAATCACATAAAATGACATAAAAGATCATTTTGGATTTGAAGAATCACTAATTTTATCATTTATCCTTAACCTTCAAATTGAAGAACTCTGCAGCATCGTGCTTGGCCGTTTGTGGAGGCCTGGCTTTTGGTAGGAATTGCAAGAGATCAGAGTACTTGCAATGTAGTCGACTACTTGCCTTATGCACCAAGTATTTGCAAATTAAAGTACTCAATCTTATACTTTCTTTAGCCAAATGATTTCATTTATTTTGCTTCTCAATTTTTTGAAAGTACATGCAATGGCATTATTGAGAGAACATATACGATGCAGTACTTGTTTCTTTGGTCAAATGAAAAAGAAAAATTATTCTGTGGAATGAAGTGGTAGTGTTTGGTCATGCTTATCATCATTTGTTCTTTTTCTGCCTAAAATATTAGTAAAAACATGGTATAATTTTGCTGTACATCATAAACTCCTTAAAGAATTGTTGACAATATGTTGTTCTTCCCTGGATTTCAACCCATCGCTTCCAACATTGAAGTTGATGTAACATCTCATAGTTCCTCAGAAAATTTACAAAATAAAGAGGCAGTTTATAGACACGACCTTTTTAAGAGGGCTAATTATTACATTGGTGCCAAGGACTCTCTCAGAACTTGCGCAGTTGGGCAATGAGGTTGTGCTTATTAGCATGTGACACGTGTGTTGAACTTAAAATATAATTTTTTAATTATTCCCTTAAGCTTTCATGTTTCTCTTTCTTACTGTGTTTGCATTAATTGGTTACTTAATTAATGCTCATAATTGTCATAAACGCCTTACCTTATATTAATTGGGAGCAACTCTAGCCCTTTATCTACACTACCCATAGGATCTCTCTTAGGAGCGTTTGATATGTAGTAATCTTGAGGGTAGAAATAGGAATTTGTAAGATTCTCACATTTGTTATAAGAATTATTATTTTTGGAATCTCAGAAAACTCAATCCCATAAGATTCACTTTACTATATTTTGGAGTAATCTAAATCCCACTTAACAATACGATATTCATATTCCCAAGAATCTCAAGACAGTAAGAATCTTACATTTTCTTCCATGATGATGAAAATGAATAAATAATATAAAAACTATTATATATTTATAATATTATCAAAACTTAATATTATTATTTAATGTTAATATTAATATAAAATAATAATATATTATAAAGAATTATATTTTTATTATTTTTATTTATATTCATATTCATGTTCATATTCATATCCATATGTTATATATTATTTACTATAAAAATATTATATATATATATATAATATTTTAACATAATTATATTATTATTAACATAATAATTTAATAATAAAGAAAATAATAACATTAACAAAAATAATAAAATATATATAATATATTATATATGCAATATTTAAGTAATATGTTATTATTAATTGATACTAGTAATGTAATATAGATAAATACAATAATATAAAATAAAATAAAAATAATTTAGTACTATTTATTATATAATATAAATATAAATATAAATATAAATATTATATTAATATAAAATAATAATAGTTTAATAATAAGGATAACAATAACATTAAAAATAATAATAATAATAATATAATAGTATAATATCAATATGAATAGTATAATAGTAATATTGTGATAATATCAATATTAAATTATATTAATACTATTATAATAATAATAATAATAAATATAAAATATAATTAACTATGTGTAATATTTTTTATAACAATATTTTTATTTAATATAAATAATAATATATTATTAAAAATTATATTTTTATTAGTATTTGTTTTCATACCAATATATTATATATTATATACAATATTTTAATATATTATTAAAATGTTGTTAAATAATGATCCTATGATTATTATAAATTGAAATTTTTATATAATATAAATATAATATAAATTTTATATTAATATAAAATATTTATTATTTAATAATAATAATAATAATAGTAATAACAACAACAACATCAACAATAATAACAATTTAATAGTATAATATCAATATGAATAGTATTATTAATATTCATAGTAATATTAATGTTAAATTATATATAATATTTTTTATTATATATATTGTTATTATTATTTAATATTAGTACTAACATACTATATTGATACATTTAATGTTAATACCATAATTTATTTTTTTCAATTATACAAGATTCTTATTACAACCAAACACAATAATATATTATTTATAAGAATCTAATAAAAGATTTCTGTGTACAACCAAACATGATAATATTAGTTTCTTAGAAATCATATTGCCTACTATCACTTTCTCGAGAATATGATTCCTATTGATTACTGCAGACCAAACGCCCCCTTATGATTTTTGTTAGTACTGAAAAAAAAAACTTTGGTAAATGCAAGTATAACTAGGAGTGGTAATTTGTGTCAGCGAGTCAAGTTCGTGTCTATTTTTACATAAACTAGCTCGACAGTTACGTGACCCGTGATATAAATGGGTTGAAAAATCTCAATACTAACACGACCTATTCTGATATAGGTTGACTAGCTCGACAGTTACCTGACTCATGATATAAATGGGTTGAAAAATCTCAACACTAATACGACCTATTCTAATATAGGTTGACACGAACACTGTACCAATTCGTTCCTTACGCAATCTATGAAACGCCAATAACCTGCAATCTGGCAATGACTTGTAGTAACCTGCACTAACATGTAACTTTTTTTTGGCTTTGAATTTACACTAACATAACATAAAAACAAGCATAAAAGAAATTTTCCCAAAATCAAATGAGTTCCATACTACACAACAAAAAATTAAGTCCTAAAACTTTAAAACATCCAACAAAATAATAAGTCTAACAAAGTAACAAGTCCAACAAAATAAAAATCAAGTGATCAAACTAAAATCATCTTCTTATTATTTAAAAGTTAAAATCATTTTAGTTTAAAGCTTGGTCTGAGATTAAGTGAGCAAGGAATTTGTCTTACTGGTATATTTGATAAAAGGAGAAAATATTTTTTAAAAAATATATGAATAATTAATTGCGGGTCAAATGGGTTATTTAGAGTCATGAGGGTTAACTTGAACATGACTCGTTTTAGACAGGTTAGTTTCGGTTGACACTAAAATGAGCCATGATAATTTTTTTTTTTACCCTAGCCCGTAAAAAAAAATATATTGGGTTCATGTCATGCTATTGTGTCATAACCCATATTGCTAGCTCTAACTATGATTAAAGAAAAAAATTCTCCTCAAATATTTGCGCATCGGGGAAAAAAAAAGTTCTAACAAACCTCCCATAAGAAATCTGAAGAATTAAAATACTTACGTTTTCATAAATACGAAAGATATTCTTTTCTAGAGGATCGATAAAGTGGGTTCAAATGCAAACTAAAATTTCACTCACTAGAAGATCAAAAGTTAATTGTGTTATCAACTATTTTAGATGAATAACCAAAAAAAAAATGTTCAAATACATGGACAAGTATAACCAATATTCAAACTACGTTTGACTTGATTTCTCTTAAGAGGATACATAGGCAACTTTGGCGAGTAACCTGGTAAAGTCATTAATCTTAATTCCTTATAAGGTCATTTACCTTGAGAATCTTTCATAAACAACAACAACAACAATAAAGAGGACGTTTACCTCAAATTTTCAAATTTTCAATATGCAAAAAGCGTTTAATTTAAGGTTTAATTTGCCAGCGCGCTTTTGTACAACCTTACACTGCAAGACTTGCTATAGATGCAGTGTTTCACACATGCCCATCTTTGAGATTTTGTCTTCATTTAGTACTCCTTGTCTGCCGAGTCCTTCTATTCACTACAAAAAAAACTACATTTAACGACATATTATTTACGACATGTAGTTTTTGAATGTCGTTAAAAAGTACATACAATGACATCTTCAACAAAGATGTCATTAACGACATTTGAAACAATAATTAACGACATCTATATAGATGTCGTATTAGAGATCTCCTTTTAACGACAATAGTTTAGTGTCGTTAAATTATTTAACGACAAGTAGGAGATGTCGTCAAAGCCTTAGGATTCTACGACACCCCTTATAGACGACATTAGTCAAGATGTCGTCTATAAGGGGTGTCGTGGAATCTCCAAGGCTTTGACGACATCTCCTACTTGTCGTCAAATAATTTAACGACACTAAGCTATTGTCGTTAAAAGGAGACCTTTAATACGACATCTATATAGATGTTGTTAATTATTGTTTCAAATGTCATTAACGACATATTTGTTGGAGATGTCGTTGTATGTACTTTTCAACGACATTTAAAAACTACATGTCGTAAATAATATATCGTTAAATATAGTTTTTCTTGTAGTGATTCCCTTCTCATTGATGTGTGCTAATCTCCTACGGCAGACTAGTTTAGTCACATTTTGGTATGTCCTTGATACTACAACAGCCTCTTCAATGACAATCTTTAGTATTCCTTTCTCAAATTTGAAATTGTACCCTTGGGCATGCATCTGAGATTATATTAGATTTAAGAACCTTTTCAATGCTGTTCATAATATTTGTGAGCTGATGAACCCAATCCCATATTCACCTTGTAGGCTTTGTCATTTTCCAATAAGACTTGCCATCCTCTGAGTGTTCTTTCTTATGTCAACATTATGAAGCACAAAAAATTATTTGGGTTTCAAAAAATAGGGTACATATGTGTTTATCACATGACTATTATATTCAATTCTTTGCGTTTTCGACGAGAAATAAAGAAGTTAGAGAAATTAACTGAGAAACGTTTTGTTTTAATGGAACATGACTACTTTAGTCACACTTTTCCAGCATATTAGATATGATTAAGATGAAAAAAAATAGTTTAGTTCCTGACCTTTTTTTCTAATTCATTAGCCTGAAAAAATTGATGATGAATATTTGAAAAAGAAATGTAACCGCAGTAATCAATGCCCATAGTCCTTTTCTTCCTCTTCTATCTTTTTTTTTTTTTTTTGGGAAGACTATCGCCTTTCAACTTTGAAAACCAGTAATTTCCCATCATTCCTTTTTCTGCATGTGTGTAACTGATACATTCCAAAACATGCAAAATCACGAGCAAGCATTCTCAGACTTCAATGAAACAACAATGGGGCTATTATCTTTAACTTCAATACTGCAAAATGTAATTACCACATTCCCCCTATACGTGTATATAATTAATGCGTTCTGTATAAAATCATCTCTCCCAAAATGTAAAATATATGATCATCGATTGTATCGAATAAGTTTATTATTATTTTTTACATACAAGTGATACATTACAATTTGTGTGAAATCACGTGTAAAATTCTTTTTTATTTCAAAATTTGTTAACTCTTTCATCGGTATTATCGCTATTAATTTTGTCAATATGCTCTCAAAAGTTTTCAAAATTACTAATTTTGTCGTTAGTTTTGTCAAAGAAATTTAATGCAAACGTTTATTTGTCATGTCAGAACATAACTTTATTTCCATTTGTAATTTTTTTGTTGCGTGTAACTAATACAATGTGAAACACTTGAAATCACAAAAAAGACTCTTGAATTTCAACAATCACTAATTTTATCATCGGTTTCATCGAATAAATTTCATACAAATGGTTATTTGTCACTACATAACATAACTCTTATTTTTGTGTATAATTTTTGTATAACCAACATACTAAAAAATAATGTGAAATAAAAAAAAAATTCTCTAAGAATTCGATCATCACTAAGATGATCATCGGTTTCATCATCTCAGTTCTCTATAAATTTGATGCGGCAATGTCTCAAGAACATATCCACTGAAGAAGAAGTAGTTGCATCAAGTTTTATTCTTCTTTTTTTTTTGTCATACACTATAGGTAAATAGGGTCAAAATTTTCCTAAGCAGAAAAATAACAAAAAGCTGCCTTGTTTTCAAAATGTTTCCACCTCTCAAAAGGGTTAATATTTTGGAGCTAAAAAGAAGGCTAAAGCTAGTTGAGAGTATAAACTAATATGCTAATTAGAAATGGGTGGCACGGGAAACGTATGGATGGTGGTTTCTTGGGGTTTTTGGAGGAGCAGGTCATTTTCCATGGTATTTGTATTCTATTCTCAAAATCTTGTTCGGTACTTCTTTTTCTTCTTCTTTTTATCTCATTTATCTTTTACTATTAAAAATTAACTCATAAACTGCTTCCTTTCTTATAAGGGATATTATGGCTAGGAATACTTATAACTACTTCTCTATAATATTTTAAGTTATTACAAATTGAACGCTTTCTGAACCTTCAGATTGTTATCACATTCTAACAATTTTTGATATTTTTTCTTATTTTGACATGATTTTAACCATTTAAAAATACATGATATCAATAGAGATACTTTTTTTCTTTTTGGCTAACTTCAACTTTTTCCTTTAAGCGGAAGTTGTAATTTTCTTCTTTCTTATAAAAGTCAATATACACACACAGTGTTGTTCATATTATCTCACAAAGGCAAAAAATATATATATATCTATCTATCTATCTATCTATCTATCTATATATATATATAGATAGATAGATAGATAGACAGACATATAGATAGATAGAGAACTCTAGACAACAAGGAGAAGTTTAATTTCATGCACTCAAAATCTCATTACTATAAAATAATATTACAATAATCGGATAACTAATTACAATGTGTTTGCTCTCTTTTTTTCTACAGGTTATCTTCCTCCACGTCCCCAGCTTCAGCAGTTTTCTCCTGCACATCCATCGGCACCACGAGGAGGGAGGGCCCACCAGATTTCCATTGTGAGCTCAGCGGATCATCCACAATCTTCTCAGGAAAAACCTGAATCCTAAAGTTCTTGTCACGCTCCAGCATGCTCAACAAGACGTAATGCAGGATTGCCCTGAAGTGCTTCCATCCTCACGTTAGGACATTGTGGCCTCACAGGACTTACTGTACTCCGAGATGCCAGCCTGTACACAGCTGTCTGCCACGGTTTCAAGCACCTTGGCAGCTTGGAGCTGCCAGTCCTTGGACACGTTGATGGTGCTTCGATTGACGAATTTGGTCATTTCCAACTTTTGGATGACGAGCAGCTGTCACAATGCGCATCCCGGCATGGCCCATTCGTGGCTACGTTGAACAGCGTGAGGCCGTCGTCCGCAGGGTAGGAGATAGCTGTGTACTATAGCTTTGGTTTGTTGGGGGAGGTGATCAGCTCATTTAAGGCCCCAGTTTTTTAATGTTCCTCGAATCGCCTGCTCATTTGTAAGGAGCTGACTTTTGGTAGTTTCTCGTTGATGGGCAGGACTGCAACACAAATATCAGCATTTGCAATGTCATTAGTGAGTTTATGCATATGTTGTGCGAGTAAACAAGCTAGAAAGTTATGTAGAATACTATGTTTTGTAGCTACTGAAGTTTCATTCTTTTTTTATTTGCGTAACTAATGCATTGTGAATCATGTGAAATCCCATAATTTTTTTTAAAATTTTAATAATCACTAATTTTATTATTGGTTTTATCGAATAAATTTTATGTGAACCGTTATCTGTTATGTCAAATATAACTTTTACGTTCATTTATGATTTTGACATATGTATATTTGGTACACTGTAAATACGTAAAATCATATAAAAGATTCTCTTGGATTTTAACAACCACTAATTTTATCATTGGTTTCATAAAATAAATTTTATGTAAACGATTATCTGTCATGTCATAATATACTCTTACTTTTATTTTTGATTTTTATTGTATGTAAAATATAGATACTGTGAATCACATAAAATCGCATAAAGATCATTTCGGATTTCGACAATCACTAATTTTATCATTGGTCCTTAACCTTCAATGTGATGAACTCTGCAGCATCGTGCTTGGCCGTTTGTGGAAGTCTGGCTTTTGGTAGGAAGTCCAAGAGATCAGAGTACTTGCAATATAGTCGACTATTTGCCTTTTGTACCAAGTGTTTGCAAATTAAAGCACTCAATCTTATAGTTTCTTTATCCATCATTTATTCTGCTTCTCAATTTTTTGAAAGTGCTAGCAAGGCATTTTTGAGAGAAATATAGGATATTGTACTTGTTTCTTTAGCCAATTGAAAAGAGAAAATTATTGTATGGAATGAAGTGGTAGTTTTTGGTCATGCTTAGCATCATTTGTTCTTTTTTCTGCCTAAAATATTAGTAACAACATGCTATAATTTTGCCTGTATATCATAAACTCATTAAAGAATTGTTGAAAATATGTTGTTCTCCCTGGATTTCAATCCAACGCTTCAAACAACATTTCATAGTCCCACCTTGGAAATTTATAAAATAAAGTGGCACTTTATAGACACTGCCTTTAGGATGGGGGCAGATTCTTACATTTTTACCAAGGATTCTCTTAAAACTTACGCACTTTGGAAAGGAGGTTGTGCTTATTAGAATGTGACACGTGTATAGAACTTAAAATATAATTTTTTAATTATTCCCTTGAGCTTTCATGTTTCTCTTTCTTACTGTGTTTGCATTACTTGGTTACTTAATTAATGCTCATAATAGATATAAACGCCTACTTTATATTAATTATACGAGAACTCTAGTCCTTTACCTACACTACCCATGAGATCTCTACTGATGATTTTTGTTAGTACTGAAAAAAAAAATTCGGTAAATACAAGTACGATTAGGGGCGGCAATTCATGTTGGCAGGTCGGGTTTGGGTCTATTTTTACATAAATTACCTCAACACTTACTTGACTTGCGACACAAACGGGTGAGAAATCTCAATACCAACATGACCTGTTCTGAAATAGGTTGATAGGAACATGATCGATACTAACTCATTCCTTATGCAACCTATGAAACGCCAATAACCTGCAACCAGTCAATGAGCCATAGTCACTTGCACTCACTTGTGATGTTTTTTAGCTCTGAATTTACACTAACATATCATAAAAACAAACACAAAAGAAATTTTTTGAAAATCAAATAAGTTCCATACTACAACAAAAAAAAATTAAGTCCTAAAATTTTTAAAAACATCCAACAAAATAACAAGTCTAACAAAATAAAAACTCCAACAAAATAAAATCAAGTGACAAAGCTAAAATCTTCTTCTTATTGTTCAAAAGTTAAAATCAATTTTGTTTGGAGTTTGGTCTAAGATTAAGTGAGCTAAGGGTTTGTCTTATGAGTATATTAATATTAGGAGAAAATATTTAAATAATTAATAGCGGGTCAAATGGGTCATTTTAGTGTCATAAGGGTTAACCCGAACACGATATATTTTTAGACGGGTTAGTTGTTGTTGGAAATAAAAGCTTGTAATTTTTCATCTTGAACTTCTTTAGAATTTCCTTTGTGCAGCGTTCTTGCAAGATGAAAATTTTGTCTTCCTTGTGCTTGACTTCAATGCCAAGGTAGTATGCCATCAATCCTATGTCAGTCATCTTAAATTCTTTTGTCATTGCTTTCTTGAAATCTTCAAACATTTTGGGGTTGCTTCTAGTGAAGATCAAGTCATTCACATACAGCAAACTATTAACACGTCTCTATCTTTATTTTTGCTGGAAAGGGCTTGCTCATATAGACATTTGTTGAAACCATTCTCTTGAAAATACTTGTCAATCTGACTATTTCATGCTCTTGATGCTTGCTTCAGCTCGTAAAGAGCTTTCTTCAACTCCCAAACCTTGTTCTCTTGCCCTTTAACTTTATATCCTTGTGGTTGTTGAGCATAAACTTCTTCTTCGAGGACTTCATATTACATCCATTTGATGTATCTTCCATTTGTTCGAGCTGCTTAAGAAATTATTAGTCTTATAGTTTCTAATAGGGCAACAGGAGCAAATACCTCATCATAGTCAATACTAGCCTTTTAGCTATACTCTTTTACGACAAGCCTCACCTTGTGCCTTGCGATCTCTCCTTTAGCATTTCTCTTTGTCTTGTATACCCACTTGACACCGATGTGTCATTTTTCTCGATCGCCTTAATTTCTTCATCCATTGCAGCTCTCTATTTCTCCTTTTGTATAGCTTCTAGAAAGTTCACCAAATTACAATCAGTAAAAAGGAAAAAGAGAGTGAGATTATCTAGTCTCTCAGTCACCTCGTAGAGATCTTGAAGGCTCTTTATACGTTCTTCACTTTTTTCAGCCAAGCAAGATGGCGATGAATTTCCATCATCAGTTATCGTCGATGAAGCTAGAGGTGTGGTGGGATCTTCTATCAGTTGATCTGTCATACTTGGCTGCTTCTCATCTTCTTCTTCAAAGTATGAGAAGAGGTTGTAGTTTTCTTCTTGAACGTTCTAATTTTGGGTGCTTTCCTTATCAAATTCTATCTGCTTCATAAAATCCCTAGAACTCTTTTGAAGTGAGTTCTCCTCCTTGGTCAGATCTCATAGTTTTAATCTAAAGACCACTTTCATTCTTCACTATGGCCTTGAACTTCTTGAATGCTTCAAAGACTTTTAATTTTTGCTTCAAGAAATTAATTCAAGTTTTTCTTGAAAAATCATCTATGAAGAGGAGGAGGTAGTTTCTTTTGCCAAATGAACTTGGCTTGATAGGTCCACACACATCTGAATGAATGACTCAAGCAACTTTTGGGCTCTTGTATTTGATTCATTTGGAAAGCTATTTCTAAACTGCTTCCTGAGTAAACATCCTTCATACTGTTGTTCTGGGTGACTGATGTAAGGTAAATCTCTTACCATTTCCTTCTTGGATAATAGCTCCAGGCCTCTAAAGTTGAGATGCCCAAACCAAAGATGCCATAGCCATGATGCATCGTTGTAACAAGCCTTCAAACATTTTGCTACATCATTTTGAATGCTGATCATGAACATTGTATTCTTCGACATTGGCACTTTAGCAATGTGGTTATTCTCATCATTTTTTATAGAAATGTTATAATCCTTCATATGAATATCATACATTCTATTCTCAGAATCCTGGTTCATTTCTTGATGTCTCCTAACTATTTATGTGCTAAACCCACACTAAGATATTCCATTCATTTGACTTGTGTTGCAATAAAAGAGAACTCTTCATGTTTCACAGAAAAATTTCTCTGCAAAAATTGAAACATTTCTTCTTTCTTTTATGATCCTATCTTCTTTTCAAATGGAAAGAATTTTCATTTCACCTGACTTTACTTATGGATTCAGATGAATTATTCCAAGTACAAAAAACAACCTGAGGCCCTGTAACGCTTTAGCTTATTTCTTGAAATGGTTGGTACACCCCGTTCATATTATCACACAAAGGGGACAAAACTAGAGAGAATTTTAGACAGCAAAGAGAAGTTTAGTTTGGTGAACTGCAAAAATTCATTACTAGAGAATATTGTTACAATAATTTGATAACTAATAACATTGTATTTGCTCTGTCTCCTTTTTTTTTTTTTGTCAGGTTGTCTTCCTCCACGTCCCCAGATTCAACAGTTCTCCTGCACATCCATCGGAACAACGAGAGGGAGGGGTCACCTCATTCCACTGGTAGGCTCAACGGACCATCAACAGTCTCTTCAGGGACAGCCTAGAGTTGTCGTTATGATCCAGCATGCTGCCCCGGACGTAATGCACGCTCGCCCCTGAGTACTCCCATCCTCACATTGGATATTATGGCCTCACAGGAAGCTTTCGCAGTCTTCCTCTACTTTCAAGCCACGCGACGCAAGGTAGAGACTTGAACGAGCAGTCATAAAATAACTCACAATTAACATAAGAACAAAGCAATATTTTGCATCAACATCATTTATATCTTATAGGGGGCATTTTGAGAAAGAGGCCCGGCCAAAGTTTTTTTTGGCAAATAGACCATTTTTTTTTAACAGTTTTTGGTATCAAAAAAAAGGTTTTTTGGACATCAAAACGGTTCCAGTTTTTTTTTTTCATTATGTTGAGGTTCCTTATTCTGCTACAGTCATTTTTCTTATTTTATTGAAAAAAAATAAGACAGTTTACCTGCATAGAAAACCGTGTTTTTTTGGTTCCAAAAAAAAAGACTTTTACCCGATTCAAATTTTTTTTTGTACCTTTCATCAAAATCTTCCGTAATTTAGTCACTGGATTCTCTTCAATTTAAATTCTAGATATATACAAAAATTAAAATATTTATGTAATAAATATATAATTAAAATGTAATAAAATTTTTAGTTTAATAGTAATTTAATAATTTACCAGGTTGAGGCTGCAAAACTTGCTCAAAGAATAGGCAGAATGCAGGAGAAAACTCGGGCAAGCTGAACCTCCAGCTCATGTTCATTACGATGCAGTGCTGCTGTCACCTGTCTGCCATGAGGCCGTAGCTAACCTCAAAGAAGGACTTGCTGTACTCCAAGTTGCCAGCCTAGCCGCAGCTATCCGCCACAGCTTCAAGCACCTTGGCAGCTCAGAGTTGCAAGTCCTTGGACACACCGATAGTGTTGAGCTTGATGAATTTGGTCATCATCTTCACCACTTTGAGATCTTTGACCACAGAGGCGACCAGCAGGATGCAGCACGGGAAGAGTTGGAGAAACGGCTAAAAATGAGAAGGCAGATTCATCTCATAATTTCCAACTTCTGGATGACGAGCAGCTACCACCCAATGTGCAACCCGGCATGGCACGTGCTTTTGGAGACTGTGAACAGCGTGAGGTTGTTGTCTGCGGGGAAGAAGATAGGTGTGTACTAGGACTATTGGCATGCCGGTTCATGGATTAGTGCTCCCTCGGTTTGGTTGAGAGTCAAGTGTCTCACAAACCAGTTGCTGTTGCTGGGGAACGTGACAAGCTCTATGTTGTACAAGCAAACAAGTGACAAATTAAGTTTATGTCGAGTACTAATTAGTTCTGTGGTTTATATAGTTTTTCATTCGTGTCTCGTGTGTGTAACTGATGCATTCCGAAACATATAAAATCATAAGCAAGCAATCTCAGATTTGAATAAAAAACAATGGGGATATTTTCTTTAATTTCATAATGTGCTCTATATGGTATAAAATCAATCTCTCCCACAAAATTTTTGGAATTCCTAATTTATCATAATTGACTTCATAGAATAAGTTTTCTATTTCTTTATGTGTAACTGCTATTTTATGAATTGTGTAAAATCACGTGAAGATATTATCTGATTTCAAAATTTGTTAATTTTACCATAGGTCTTATCTCTATTATTTTGTCTTCAGGAATATGTTCTAAAGAGTGTTTACAATTACCAGTATTATATTTAATTTCATCGAATAAATTTTATACAAATGGTTATCTATCACGTCAAAATATAACTCTTTCTTTCATTTATGATTTTTTCCATGTATAACTAATATATTGTGAATCAAATCAAAGATTCTTTTGGATTTCAACAATCACTAATTTTATCATCGATTTCATCTAATAAATTTAATGCAAACAATTATCTATCAAATCAAAACATAACTCTTGCTTTTATTTATGGTTTTTATGGTATGTATACCTAATGCACTGTGAATCACTTGAAATCATATGAGAGAATCTTTAAGATTTTAAGAATTATTAATTTTATCATCGGTCTCAACTTTCATTTAAGATCTTTGACGTGTGTATAACTATTACATTATGAATCACGTGAAATGAAATAAAAAAGTTCTCTCAAATTTTGATAATAACTAAGTTTTTTCTTCGATTTCATCGCCTCAATTCTCTATGAATACGATAGCAATGTCTCAAGAACAAATGCATTAAAGAAGAACAAGAAGTTGCATTAAGTTTTTCTCCATACGTTATGGGTACATAGGACCCAAATTTTCCTAAGCAAAAAGCTAGTAAAAAGTTGACTTGTTTTCCATACATTATAGGTAGAAGTTACATTACTAATCTTATCATCGGTTTCATCAACAAATTTTGAGCGAATAGTTATTTGTCATTTTAGAATTAAATTCTTTTACTTTCCTTTTTATTTTTGTCGCGTATATAATTGATACGAATCACGTGAAATCACATAACAGATTCTCTCAGATTTCTATAATCATTAATTTAATAATCGGTTTCAACTTTTATTTATAATATTTACCATGTATATAACTGATACATTGTGAATTACGTAAAATGACATAAAAGATTCTCTCGGATTTCAACCTTTCTAATTTTATCATTAATTTCATTGAATAAATTTTATTTGAACAGTTATCTTTCTTGTCAAAATATAACTTTTATTTTTATTTATGATTTTTGTTGCTTGTATAACTAAGACATTGTGAACCACGTGAAATGACATAAAAAGATTCTCTCAGATTTCAACCTTTCTTATTTTATAATCAGTTTGATCGAACAAATTTTTTGTGAAAATGCAATTATCTTTCTCATCAGAGTATAACTCTTACTTTTATTTAAGATTTTTGCCGTGTGTGTAGTTGATATTCTATAAATCATAGGAAATCACATAAAAGATTTGCTCGGATTTCAACAATCACTAATTTTATCATTGGTTTCATCGAATAAAGTTTATACGAACGATTATCAGTGTAACTCTTAATTCATTTATGATATTTGTTGTATGTAAAACTGTGAATCATGTGAAATTACATAAAGGACTCTCATATTTCAACAATTACTAACTTTATCATTGATTTCATCGAATCAAGTTTATACGAAAGGTCATCTGTATAAGTCTTGCTAATTTATGAAATTTGTCGTATGTGTAACTGTGAATCATATAAAATTACATAAAGTGCTCTTGGATTTCAATGATTTCTAATTTCATCATCGGTTTCATCGCCTAAGCTCTCTTTAAATACATTGGCAATGTCTCAAGAACAAATGCATTGAAGAAGAAGAAGTTGGATTTTTTTTTTTTTTAAAATACATCTTAGGTAAATAGGGTCCAAATTTTCCAGCACAGAGTTAAGAAAGAGCTGCCTTGTGTTCAAGATGTTTCCACCTCTCAAAAAGGTTAATATTTTGGAGCTCAAAGGAAGGTTAAAAGTAGTTGAGAATATCAACTAATATGCTGGTTAGAAGTGGGTGGCATGGGAAATGTAAGAATGATTGTTTCTTAGGGTTTCTGGAGCGGCAGGCGATTTGCTGAGGTATTACGTTTTAATCACAAAATTTTGATTCCTTTTCTTATATCTCCTAACTAGTTATTCGCTAAACCACGCTTAGATAGACCATGCAGTTGACCTGAGTTGCAATTACAGAGAAGTCCTCATGTTTTATAGCAAAATTAATCTGCAAAAATAGAAAGATCTCTCCCCTTATTTTCTTTTCTTTTCAAATGGAAAGAATTGTCTTTTCTCCTAGCGTCTCTTATTGATCCAGATAACTATATACCCCTTCTGAAGTCTTGCACCATTTTAATATGAAAATTAAAAGTAACTATACTACTGAAATTTAATATTTGATTTACAAATGTTTAAAAGTAGTTTTCCTTTAATTCACCTCTCGAAACTCTGCCATAGAAAATCTGACAATCAATTTATTGTTCGGTTCATTTTTTTTTTTCTTTCTTTTAACTATGAAACGTTAGGTCATAAACTTCCTTTCTTTCAAGGGAGAGTAAAGGACTTTGTGGTTAAAAATACAGACTGCTATTTCTATACCTTTTTAGCTATTATGGATAGAACACTTTTCGAAGACCGTTATACCTTTTATCACGTTTTATGATTCTTTTATACTTTTCTTATTTTGACATGATTTAAAATGCACTATCGATCATTAAAAAAATGAAAAAAAAAAAAAAGGCTATTGATTGAAATACGTTTTCTTTTTGGCTAAACGCAAACTTTTAACAACTTCTTTTTCTTTTTTTTTTGTGAAACATTATTCGCCTTCCTCTAACTTCCTTCATGAACATTCTAATTTTCTTCCTTCTTATAATGGTTGGTATACACACATACATATAGTCGTTTATATTATCACATAAACGCAAAAACCACAAAGAATTCTTCACAGCAAAGTGAAGTTTAATTTGGTGAACTGAAAATTTTCATTACTAGAGAATATTCTTACAATAATCGTATAATTGATAACATTGTATTTGCACTCTTTTTTTCTGTAGGTTATCTAACTCCACGTCCCCAGCTTTACCAGTTTTCTCCTCCACATCCATCGGCAACATAAGGAGGAAGGGACTGCTAGATTTCCGTTGTGACTATTAGAAAATGGTTTAATAAACCATTGTGAGGAGCCATTTTGAGGCCCAAATTAGAGTAGGACCCACTTCGTAAATGTAATGGGTCTTTGTAGATTATGTTCTTCATCATAAGGAAACCGAAATCATATATTTCATTTGCTAAAAATGGTCAGCGGATGAATGTGAAAATTGATTATCAATGTATGCCCAATGGAATTGGTTTTTGTAGGAAAGATTGTTGGAAGTCCTACGTTACTTAGGCAACTTCCCTTGGTGGAGCTTATAAGAGTTTGCACTTTTGTTCTCCGGTAAGAACATGCAAGAGGCTCCCATATGCGCAGGGGATAAAAATCATCGGCCTAGGCCCAATGTGTATGCCTGTACAAAATGTGGGCGAGGCGAATGTCGCTCTGTCAGGCTTGTAACCTTCAGATTAAAGTCTCTCTTGCTCTGATAGGCTCAAATTCTCTTAGAGTTTTAGGTGCTCTAATGAGAGAGAAGGCACAGTTTCAAGTTCACTAGAGTAGTACGTGTGGTGCCAAAGTCCTACTCGTTCATCCTTGTATTCTAGGAAGCAGACGCTCATCGTGATCTTAAGTACCCAATGAAAAAGCAAATTTTTTTTTTAATGAAAGCGTGTCAATCACATGTCTCAACCTCTATTTTTCTGTTTGATTTGTTTTAAGGTTGAAAGTTTTGTTGCAATTGTTTCTCCTTGTTTCTCCTTCTTTGGTAATATTTTGTTAATATTAAACTTGTTCATTTCTCTTTATTTTATGCAATTTTGCTAACAGTGACCTAAGTGGATCGTCAACAATCTCTTCGGGAAAATTCTGAATCCTGGAGTTCTTGTCACTTTACTATGCAAGGTCATGAATTAGAGCTCCATCGTTGATTAAGGGTCAAGCGTCTTGCAAACACGTCTAGGTTGTTGGGGGAAGTGATCAGCTCTATATAAGGCCCTACTTTGTTAAGGCTCCTCAAATTGCCTTCCCATTTGTGAAGACCTGACTTTTTGTACGCTGTCAAACAAGCAAACAAGCAACAAAGTTATGCCGAATACTCATAGGGTGTTTGAAAGTATTAGTTAGAAGTAAGGTTCTAACCACCAACTAGTGTGAAGTTCTCACATGCTACAGTAAAAAGTAAAAAGTTGCCACAGTATAAAGCTACAGTATTTTGAACCAAAATAAACTTCGACCATAGTTTTAACTACACTTCCCAGACACCCTATTAGTTATGAAGTTTTTGTACTTATTTAGAAACTTGTGTCCATGAAATCAAGTAGCTTTGTATAATAGGTTCTTACATTTACCAAATGTCTTTAAGTGTATTTGAATTTTCTCATATCAAATAAAGCAAAGTGCTTTTTGATGTAAAAGTGACACCACTATTCTTCTTAAAAGTTACAACTGATAGGAGAGGCACAACCAAATCATTGAAATACCACCCAAGATTAGACTCGAGAATCCACCCCAAACACTACTTGTTAGTGCCTTCACTTTGAGGAGTCTATTATGACAATCATATAAAAGATTACCTTGGATTTCGACAAAGATTATCATCAGTTCATTGAGCAAAGTATGTGCAGACAATCATCTATCACGTTAGAAGATAACTCTTACTTTCATTTATAATTTTTGTTGTATAGATAACTGATACACTTTAAATCACGTGAAATCATAATCAAACAAAAGATTTTCTTAGATTTCAATAATTACTAATTTTATCATTTCATCGAATAAATTTTATGTGAACGGTTATTTGTCACGCCAAATGTAATTTTTACTTCCATTAATCATGATTTCTCCCATGCGTATAAACTGATACACTGTGAATCAAGTGAAATCACATAAAAGATTATCTTAGATTTCGACAATCACTAATTTTATCATAGGTCCTTGTCCCTCAAATTGGTAAACTTTGCAACATCTCACCTAGCCATTTGTGAAGGCCTGGTGTTTGGTAGGAATTGCAAGACATCAGAATACTTGCAACGTAGTCTAGTGCTTGCCTTGTGCACCAAGTATTTGCAAATTAAAGTACTCAATCTTGGAGCTTCTTTGGCCAAATGAAATGGGAAATTGGTTTCATTTATTTTACTTCTCAATTTTTAAATTTATCGTCGGTTTCATCGAATAACTTTATATAAATAGTTAGCTATCATGTCATAATATACTCTTCCTATCATTTATGATTTTTGAACTAATATATTGTGAATTACGTAAAATCAAATAAAGCATTTACTCTTATTTCAACAATCACCAAGTTTATCATTGGTTTCATCGAATAATTTTTATGCAACAGTTATTTGTCACGTCAGAATACAAGTGTAATTAGTTTTATTTACGATTTGTCTTGTATATAACTCATATGCTATGAATCACGTGAAATCACACAAAAGATTCTCTCAGATTTCGATAATCACTAAGTTTATCATCGGTTTTATCGCCTCAGTTCTCTATGAATACGATGGCAAAGTCTCGAGAACAAATGCATTCAAGAAGAACAAGCAGTTACATCAAGTTTTTCTCCCTACATTATAGGTAAATAGGGTCCAAATTTTCCGAAGCATAAAACTAGTAAAAAGCTGCCTTGTTTTCAAAATGTTTCCACATCTGAAAAAGGTTGATATTTTAGAGCTCAAAGGAAAGTTAAAATCAGTTGAGAGTATCAACTGATATGCTAATTAGAAATGGGTGGCATGGGAAATGTAAGGAGGGAAGTTTCTTGGGGGTTTTGGGGCAGCCGGTAGTCTTCTGAGGTATTTATACATTCTATTCTCAGAATCCTGGTTCGTTTCTTGATATCTCATAACTATTTATTTGCTAAAACCACACTCAGATATACCATTCAGTTGACTTATGTTACAATAAAAGAGAAATCTTCATGTTTCACAGAAAAATTTCTCTGCAAAAATTGAAACATTTCTTCTTTCTTTTATGATCTTATTTTCTTTACACCTGACTTTACTTATGGATTCAGATGAATTATTTGTCATTCCAATTGTTTTCAAGTCCAAAACACAAACTGAGGCCCTGTTATGCTTTAGCTTATTTCTTCAAATGGTTGGTACACCTTGTTCATATTATCACACGAAGGGGAAAAATCCGGAGAATTTTTGACAGCAAAGAGAAGTTTAATTTGGTGAACTGCAAAAATTCATTACTAGAGAATATTGTTACAATAATCTGATAATTAATAACATTGTATTTGCTCTCTATTTTTTACAGGTTATCTTCCTCCACGTCCCCAGATTCAACAGTTCTTCTGCACATCCATCGGAACAACGAGAGGGAGGTGTTACCTCATTCCAGTGGTAGGCTCCGCGGACCATCAACGGTCTCTTTAGGGACAGCCTAGAGTTCTCGTTATGATCTAGTATGCTGCCCTGGACGTAATGCAGGCTCGCCTCCAAGTGCTCCCATCCTCGCATTGAATCTTACGGCCTCACAGGAAGCTTTCAGTCTTTCACTCCTTTCAAGCAATTTAGCCACGCGATGCAAGGTAAAGACTTGAACGACCACTCGTAAAATAACTCACAATTAACATAAGAACGAAGTAATATTTTGCATCAACATCATTTATTTCTTAAACTATAACAGGAAAAAAATCAGAGTGTACTTTGTAGGTTATTGTAATTTAGTCACTGGATTCTCTTCAATTTAAATTCTAGATGTATAAAAAATTAAAATATTTATGTAGTAAATATGTAATTAAAATCGAATAAAATTATTAGTTTAATAGTAATTTAATATTAATGATCATTTAAAGGGGGTTTGTTTCAGCTAATTTACCAGGTTGAGGCTGCAAGTCCTGCTCATGGAAGAGGCAGAATGCAGGAGAAAACTTGGGCACACTGCACCTTCTGCTCGTGTTCACTACGACGCAATGCTGCTGTCACCTCTCTGCCATGAGGTGGTAGCTAACCTCAAAGGACTCGTTGTACTCCAAGTTTGCAGCTTGCTCGCAGCTGTCCGCCACAGCTTCAAGCAACTTGGCTGCTCATAGTTGCGAGTCCTTGGACATTACATTGGTGTTGAGCTCGATGAATTTGGTCATCTTCCTCGCCACTTCGAGGTCTTTGACCTCAAAGGCCACCAGCAGGATGCAGCAAGGGAAGAGTTAGAGAAATGTCTCAAAATGGGAAAGCACATTCATTTCATTTCCAACTTCTGGATGACGAGCAGATATCACCCAATGCGCATCACAGCATGGCACGTACTTTTGGAGACTCTGAACAGCATGGGGTGGTTGTCCACGGGGAAGGAGATAGGTGTGTACTAGAGCCATTAGTATGCCAGATCATGGATCAGTGCTCCCCCACGTCTCGCAAACCCATCGGCTTTTTTGGGGGAGGTGATCAGCTCTATGTAAGGCACCAGTTTGTAAAAGCTCTTCGAATCGTCTGCCCATTTGTGAAGGCCTGACTTTTGGTAGTTTCTCATTGATGGGCAGGACTGCAACACAAATACCAGTATTTGCAATGTCATTAGAGAGAGAATATATATGTTGTACAATCAAACAAGTAACAAATTAAGTTATGTCGAGTACTTAACGCTGTAGTTTCTATAGTTTTTCATTCGTGTCTCATGTGTGTAGCTGATGCATTCTAAAACATGTGAAATCATAAGCAAGCAATCTCGGATTTAAAGGAAACAACAATGGGTTTATTTTCTTTAATTTCATAATGTGTTCTAAACGGCATAAAATCAATATCTCCCACAAAATTAAAGGAATTCCTAATTTATCATAATTGATTTCATAGAATAAGTTTTCTATTTTTTATGTGTAACTGATATTTTATGAATCGTGTGAAATCATACATGAAAGATATTAACTGATTTCAAATTTTGTTAATTTTACCCGAGGTCTCATCTATATTACTTTTGTAATGAGGAATATGTTTTGAAGTGTTTAAATTACCACTATTATCTTCAGTTTCATCGAATAAATTTTAGGCAAACTGTTATCTATCATATTAGAATGTAACTCTTACTTTCATTTGTGATTTTTTTCATGTGCATAGCTGATACACTGTGAATCACATGAATCAAATAAAAAATTCTCTCGGATTTTTACAATCTCTAATTTTGTCATTGATTTCATCAAAAAAAAATTTAATGTGAACGATTATCTATCACATCGAAACATAACTCTTACTTTCATTTATGGTTTTGGTCATGCGTACAATTAATGCATTGTGAATTACATAAATTCATGTGAAAGATTCTCTCAGATTATAAGAATCATTAATTTTATCATCAGCTTCAACTTTTATTCATGACTTTTATCGTGTGCATAACTGATACATTGTGAATCACATAAAATGAAATAAAAAATTCTCTCAAGTTTCAACAATCACTAAGTTTATTATCGGGTTTATCACCTCAATTCCATATGAATACAAAGGCAATGTCTCAAGAACAAATGCATTGAAGAGGAACAAGAAGTCGCATTAAGTTTTTCTCCATACATTATAGGTACATAGGATCCAAGTTTTCCTATGCAGAAGCTAGTAAAAAGATGAGTTGTTTTCCATAAATTATAGGTAGAAGTTGCAATGGTAATTTTATTATCAATTTCATTGGACAAATTTTGAAAGCACGGTTATCTATTATATCAACATATAAATTTTGCTTTTACTTTTGTTTTCGTTATATGTATAACTGATACATTATGATCATGTGAAATTACATAAAAGATTTTCTTAAATATTGATAATTACTAATTTCATCTTCGGTTTCAACTTTCATTTACTATTTTTGTCATGTGTATAACTAGTACATTATGAATTGCTTGAAATGATATAAAAGATTCTCTCGAATTTCAACCTTTCTAATTTTGTCATTAGCTTCATTGAGTAAATTCCATTTGAACAATCTTTCTTGTCACAATATAACTCTTACTTTCATTTATAATTTTTGTCATGTATGTAATACACTGTGAATCACTTAAAATTACATAAAAGATACTCTCGGATTTCAACCATTCTAATTTTATCATTAGGTTAATCGAATGAATTTTTATATGAACATGCAATTATCTTTCTCATCAGAGTATAACTCTTACCTTCATTTATGATTTTTGCCATGTGTGTAACTGATATACTGTAAATCACGTAAAATTACATAAAAGATTCTCTCGGACTTCAACAATCACTACTTCTATCATTAGTTGCATTGAATAAAGTTTATATGAACGGTTATCTATATAACGCTTAATCATTTATGATATTTGTCGTATGTGTAACTGTGAATTGTGTGAAATTACATAAACGACTCTCGGATTTTAACAATCACCAATTATATCATTGGTTTTATCGAATAAAGTTTATACAAACAGTTATCTATGTAACTCCTATTCATTTATGATATTTGTCATATGTATAACTATGATTCTCATGAAATTACATAAAGTACTCTCGGATGTCAACAATCACTGATTTTAACATTGGTTTCATCAAATAAAGTTTATACAAATGGTTATATGTATAACTCCTATTCATTTATGATATTTGTCATATGTATAACTATGATTCGCATGAAATTATATAAAGTACCCTCGGATTTCAATAATCACTAATTTTAATATTGGTTTCATTGAATAAAGTTTATACGAAGGGTTATCTGTATAACTCCTATTCATTTATGATATTTGTCGTATGTATAACTGTGATTCGCATGAAATTACTTCAACAATCACTAATTTTAACATTGGTTTCATTGAATAAAGTTTATATGAACGGTTATCTGTATAACTTTTATTCATTTATGATATTTGTCGTATGTGTAACTGTGAATCGTGTGAAATTACATAAAGTACTCTTGGATTTCAACAATTACTCATTTCATCATTGGTTCCATCGCCTAAGTTCTCTATAAATACCATGGCAATCTCTCAAGAACAAATGCATTGAAGAAGAAGTTGCATTAAGTTTTCTCCCATACATCATAGGTAAGTAGGGTCCAAGTTTTCCAAAGCAGAAGGCTAGGAAAAATCTGCCTTGTTTTCAAAATGTTTCCACCTCTCAAAAACGTTAATAATTTGGAACTCAAAGGAAGGTTAAAGTTAGTTGAGAAAATCAACTGATATGCTAATTAGAAATGTGTGGCATGGGAAAATTAAGGAGGGAACTTTCTTGGAACAGAAGGTAATTTTCTGAAGTATTCATATATTCTATTCTCAAAATCTTAATTCATTTCTTGACTTCTCGTAATTAGTTATTAGCTAAAATCATGCTTAGATATACCATTAAGTTGACTTGTGTTGCAATTAACTTCTCATGTTTTGCAGAAAATTTCTCCGCAAACATTGAAAGAATTCTTCTTTGTTTAATGATCTTATTGTCCTTTCGAAAGGAAAGAATTATCTTTACTCCTAATTTCTCTTGAGGTTTCAGATGAGTTATTTATCATTCCACTTTCCATTTTCCAGAAACAAACTGTTACTTAAATAAAAAGCCCCAAAAACAGAATGAGGCCCTGTTAAGCTTTGGTTTATCCCCTCAGGAACTTGAACTCAGAAAAACTGCCAGTGACATTTCTTGTTCAGTTCTTTTTATTTTTTCTTCTTTTTTTTTTTTATGGAAAAGTGACTCATAAACTTCTTTGACTGGGAGGAAGTTTAAAATGAATTTCTAGGAATATATATATATATATATATATATATATATATATATATATATACTTTAGTTACTATCCACAGCACTTTCTGGAACCATCATATATTTATCACTTTCTGCAAATTTTGTTTCGTTTTGTTTTTCTTTTTATTTTAATATGCTTTTAATTAGATTTGATGTTTAAAACTACGCATTACTGATTGAGTTACCTACAGTTGAAAACTCCATTAATTTTATGTAGACCTGTTCTTTTGAAGTAAATTCAATATTTTAACTACATTTTTGGTGTCAAACATTATTCCTCTTCCTCTATCTTCCATAAAAGGACATTCTATTTTCTTTTTTTCTTTTTTCTTTTTTTGGTATTGGTTGGCGTGTACGTTCATATTGTCACATAAATGGGAAAATTAAAAAATTTTTAAAAAAAAAAACAGAGAAAACTATAGACAACAAAGAGAAGTTTAATTTGGTGAACTGCAAAATTTCATTACTAGAGAATATTGTTACAATAATCTGATCACTAATAACATTGTATTTCCTCTCTTTTCTACAGGTTCTCTCCCTCCCTGGGACAAGCTTTGGCGGTTTTCTCCGGCATATCCATAGCACCACAAGGAGGGAGGGGCCGCCACATTCCGCTGGTGGCCTCAGCGGATCATTGACAATCGCTTCAGGAACAACCTGAAGTTTTCGTCCCGATCCAGCATGCTCACCCGGACGTAATGCTGGCTAGCCCCGAAGTGCTTCCCTCCTCGAGTCAGGATCTTGTGGCCTCTTAGGAAGCTTTCACAGTCTTCCACGTCCTTCAGGCATTTTAGCCATGCGAAAGCTGCAAGGTAAAAAACAAAAAATTTCACATCAATTTGACTTAACGAGCACTGCTACTTATCATCACAAAATCACAATGTACTAAATACTAATGATAATTTTGCTTTTTTTTTTTTTTTTTTGGCTAATTTACCAGGTTGAGGCTTCAAGTCCTGTCCATGGAATTGGCAGAACGCAGGAGAAAACTCGGGCAAGCTGAACCTCCCGCTGCTGTTCACCGCGTTGCGAAGCTGCTGCCACCTCTCTGCCATGAGGCGGTAGCTGGCCTCGAAGAAGGACTCACTGTACTCCGTGCTGCCAGCCTGCTCGCAGCTGTCTGCCACGGCTTCAAGCACCTTGGCAGCTCGGAGCTGTGAGTCCTTTGACACGCCGATGGTGTTGAGCTCTATGAATTTTGTCATCCTCTTAGCCACTTCAAGGTTTTTGACCAAAGCCCACCTGCAGAATGCGGCAAGGGAAGACTTAAGGAAGTGGATTAAAATAAGAGAGGGCATATTAATCTCATTTCCAGCACTCACCCAATGCGCATCCCAGCGTGGCCAGTGCTCTTGGAGACGGTGAACAGCGTGAGGTCATTGTCCGCAGGGAAGGAGATAGGTGTATACTGGGGCCAGTAATAAGCCAAATCATGGATCAGAGCCCCCCCAGTTTGGTTGACAGCTGAGTGTCTTGCGAACCCATCGGGGTTGTTGGGGGAGGTGACCAGCTCGATATAAGGCCCCAGTTTTTTGAAGCTCCTTGCATCGCCAGCCCATTTGTGGAGTCCTGACTTTTGGTAGTCAGTCATTGATGGGTACGACTGCACGACAAATATCAGTATTTGCAATGTCATTAGTGAGAGAATATATATGTTGTACAAGCAAACAAGCATTTAGAGTACTAAGTTCTGTAGTTCCTGTATTTAAAGAGAAATTTCTGTCTGTGTGAAATCAAGTAGCTTTGTACAATTATTTAATCTATGAAGTTCTTGCATTTACAAAATGTTGTTAAAGTGGATTTGAAGTTTCTAATATCAATTATCACGTACAGTAAGTGCTCGGAGGGATACAACCATTACTCCCTAAAGTACCGTGCTCGGAGGGATACAACCATTACTCCCTAAAGTTGCAACTGCTAGGAGAGGCGCAGTCAAATCCTTGAAACACCACCTAGAGCCAAACTCAAGAATCCATCCTAAACACTAATCGTTTGGGCCCTTACTGCAAGGATTCCCTTACAAAGTCATGGAAGCATGCAAGGGATGGACTCGGGCACTTCTTCGAGGCACAGGCCATATAGCCCACCACCTAAGTTTAGGTATGCTCCGACATCATTCTTTCTTTATGTTGACTTTAGCTTTAGAGTAACAAACTTAGTACAAGTTAAGCAAATGATCATATGCAAATTATGTGTTTGAGGTGGGAAAAGAAAAAGAGACAGAGAGTCAAAGAGACAAATGTTTTCAGTAAAAATTTTAAAGTTGGGAGACAACAGCAGAAAAATCAATAATGTGATGCCAAAGTCAAGGTTCAAAAGCATAATTAGAAAAGGAACGTGTATTGATCTTGCCCTCTGTGGTTTGCAATCAACAGCTCCAAAAAATAAGTGGGTTGATGAAGTCATCTAGAATTTATGCTAGTTAACATCATCGTTACGGCGCAAATTATTTAATTAGCTTAAGTGGGCTTTTGCTGCTTTTTGTTTGGAGGATTGTTCCTTTCATCTTTCATCTTTTTTAATTCTCAGATACAAAACACAAAGTGACCACCAAAAGTCATGTTCTCTGTCCATGCGTGAGAAGTCAACTGAAAAAGAGTGACGCCACGAATGTCACACACTAGCTATATCATATTTCTACATAAAATCTAAAGTAAAAGAGTGGTGGCAACTTTGCCAAAAGCATGTCCACCATGTTTTAAATATTAAACTATAACAAAATGTAGAATCAAAGGAATATATATATATATATATATGATTAATTTATAAGCAGTAATGGGATTTGACTTCGCTAGGATTTGCTAGCAAGTATGCTAAGTCATGAATTGATAAATTCAAAGCATCAAATCAATTATATATATATATATATATATATATATATATTATCCAAAGTCACACAAAGACAGAATCAGAGAGGGAAAATATCAAAAGAGAAGACTAACCGAATAGTAAGGAGCTGCTGAAACGACACTCATGGGCTCGGTTGCTTCTTGTGGGGAGAGAGCATAAAGAGCCGCCAAATAGAGTTGAGAAGAGCCCGTGCCGACGACAATGTAAAGGCCTTCCGTTGCGGCATTTCCCACCACATTGTGAAGCCTCACAACTTGCTTGGCAAACTCAGGCTCCAAAAACCAACAAACACTCTTGACGTCAGAAAAATAGCTCATTGATTGCCATCCTGGGATCACAATTGTGGTCTTTTCTCCCATCTTTTGCCAATAGCTTTCGTACATTGTTGGATCGCCACTGCATTAAAAAACATGAATTAAGCAACGATCTTTGAAAAAGAAAAAAAATCTTAAATGTTAAATGTCAAATCTTTTGCTTAATTAGTACATTCAATGTCTGCCCGCCAAATCTTTTGTTGGATAACAAAAAACTGTTGCTTAGAAATTACCCATTTGAGAACACTATGTGCCAAGCAAAATGTGACATGAAAACAAAAAGGAAAGTAAAGAAAAACACCAAGGAAAGACAAATAGCGAAAAGGGTGTTATTGATAGTAGCATTAATGAGAAAATCATACTGAATATATATATATATATATATATATACATATATATATATATATATATATCTGTCACAAGGCAAATGGGAATCTTAAATTGCATGGAGGTAGGTATGGGGAAGGCAGAAATGGGAAGAGGGTGTGTGTAGTGTAGTATAGTGTAGTTTAGTGTGGGGTCGTTTTCTTGTATGAGAGATAAATGATTAGATTGGAATGGCGAATCTTTACATCAGAAGAACGTCCTCATAACATGTGTTAATAAGTGGTAAAGGCCTAGAGACGGTGTTGGCATCTATTTTGGACCCACAAAGTGGTAGTTTTAAACGATCCCACCTTTTTTTTTCCCCTTTTCATTCATATGGGGAACTAAAACAGGAGGACCATAGACAAGGTAATTTTACAACTTGGGTCGCCGCACTTTAATCTGTTTTTTGCATCTTTATAACTCAAAAGATAATTTTCTCCTTTTTTTTTTTTCTCCTGTCACAAAATGGGGTTTGCCGTTTGCAAACAAAAAACAAATAGGGAAAAAAAAAAAGTCACCGACCCACAAAAATTTTACAGACCCCCCCCTAAAAGTGTGTCTCCAATTATATTCCTTTAGAAACTCATCTAATAAGAAGTCTTTTTTGTTGAGGAGTTTTGACCTCCACAACTCGTGGTATTCTCAATGATGGTGTTTTGTCTTGTGTTGTGTTGTTGGTCAAATGTCAATGAGCATTGAGCACCACCTTTCATGGCATAAGATATTTGGTGCAATGTTTTAGAATTTTGTACCCAAAAAAAAAAAACACTTGAGTTGGGAAACAGGGAAATGACAAACGGAAACAAATATCGAAAGTAGGAAGTTGGAACAAAAAAGATACAAGAGTTTTTTTTTGGCTCCAATTCTAAACAGATACCATTGAGAATCTCAAAACCAAGGACTTGTCTGTGTCTATACTTGCCATAAAGAAGCATCAGAGTACTGGGAAAACGCAACCCCATTGGCCTCCCAAACAGAGCCAAAAAGGGTCGGCAAAAGGTGAGTAAACAAGGAAACTTATAATAATAAAAATAACGTTTATAATGAAAGAAAAAAAAAGTCCAAAACAAAAGATCAAGGTGGGTTTTTTTTGGGTCGAAACGTGGCGCAAAATAATACTTGGATTATTTTCAGAAGATTCTGACAAAAAGGACGGCCATAAATTTTAATTACGGAAACGGTCTTTTTTTTTTTCATAAAATCAAGTTTTTTAGGCAAAAAAATTGTACCAATTTTTTTAAAAAAGATAAAAAAAAAACACCTTAGACAAGAAAAAAAGCCTTAATAAGGTGAAAAAAATAAAATTTAAAACAGTTTTTCTATCTAAAAACTTAATTTTTAATGTAAAAAAAAATTTATTTATCCAAAAAAAAAAATTTTTAAAACCATTTATCAAAAGCCCCTTTTTTTCCCTGACTTAAATTTTGTGAAGTTGAAAAGACAAAAATGCCCCTCATTAACAAACCGAGAGAGGAGTAAGTTGACCTCTGACAAAGTGAGGTGGGTGATAATTACAGTAAGACTCACCACAACAACAACCTCATGTGAGGTCATTTAATATTTCCAGAATCCTCAATGGAGGTAATTTAAAAATTTTCACAAAACGACAACAAAATATATAAGAGAGAGTGAAAGTATTTTCTTTTTTTTTTTTTTTTTTTTTGCACTTACTGGTCGAGATTGATAGTCTTTTCCCCGCCATCTTCAACCTCCGAAAAACCAGCTGTGGAAGCTGAAGAAGACTGTGTTGATAAAACTGCCCTCTTGCTAACGTGCGCCAGTTTCAAAGCAGAGCCACTTTCTTCTGCCATTGGAGAACCTCTCTGCTTCTTGAGCAGAGACAAGCCATGAAAATGAAGGCCCTGGTTTTCAGTATCAAAGAGGACCCTCAAAACCAAACTCACATTCAGAGCCAAAGACAGCACCAGCAAGTGCTTCAAAGAGCAAAAGCTTGGAATTTTAGCCATTTTTTTTCAAAAACAGAGCAAGAAAACAGAGGACAAGAAAAACAGAGTATGGAAATGTAACACTTGAGAGCTTTTTTTTGTGTGTGTGAAGAATGAAGCAAAAGAACTGGAAATTTATAGGGGAAAACAGAGGAAGAGAACAAAAGTGATGGGAGTGACAAATGGAAGGTTGAAATTTGAAAAGAAGTGCATGCAGAAAAGGCGTTGAAGTTGATGAAGCGTTATGAACTTCCCTTTTGTCTTTTTTTCTTTTTTTGATGGTCAAGTTTATGGTGCACTAATTAAGAAAAAACATTTGTTGAAAACAATCTGACAGAGGAGGAGGGAAAAAGAAACAGACTTGAATTCAGTTTCGCTAATTTGGAAGGACTCTGAAAACCCCTTTGAGGGGATTTAATAATCAGATTCGTTTTTTTTTTGGGTTTTAGAGCCTCTTGTGCATGTTGGTTCAGAGCTTGTTTGGCTCTAAAATTTTACCATGAAAATGCTGATAAAAAAGAAAAGCAGGGCAATAGTGAAAAGAAAATTGAAAATTGGAAAAAAATAATAATAAAAGAAAAAAGTTTGATCCTAGTGTTACATTTGCATATTTGGACTCAAAAAGGAAACCCCAGAAAATGATGAGTTAGGGGAAGAGGATAATGATAAGTTGGTTGCAGTCAGGCTCGGAGAAACACCTCCGACATGAGATTTTCTCGGGGATCAAGAAATCCCACTACGATTTTCTCGGAAAACAGCAGTTTTCCGATGCCAGATCTTGAAAACAAAACAGACCCACTGAGGCGTGGATTCACTGTTCCGCGTTGATATATAAAAACATATGCACGTTTATATTGTATTGGATCATATTATACAATTAAATTATATATATATATATAGAAAGTACGATATAAACAGGGGTGGTATTGTGAAAAAGCTGCTATGGCTACATGCTCTGTCTGCATTTTTTTTATTTTTTTGTATTTGCTTTTTCTTCCCTTGTTTTTTTCTCCTTGCTTTATTTATTTTAGTTCTTCTAAGTTTAAAATTTTTTTAATGTTATTATTTACTTGTCAATCTTTTTTAAAGTTGATATCCTTGATTGAACTGGGAACTTGAGAGAGACATGATTTTGGTAACTCTATTGGCTAAGCCAGATATGTAATCTTGAGACTTTGACTGACAAGTCAAAACTTTTTTATGTGTCTTAAAAAAATAAATAATAAATAAAAGCAGGTTTATGTATCCTACATTCTATATATATATATAGGTCTAGTGTGTTTCGGGCTTCTTGGTTATGCCTTGAATATTTTATCTTTGATCTTATTGTCTCCTTTAATTCTCTTTCATCCCCAGATTTGGTAAATTCTACTTGATTGTATCCTAATGCTCTTCACTGACAAAAAGTAAGGGGACACAAATGAATAAATAATATCCGACTACTTTAGTTCAGTCGAAAACTAAAGATTGTGTTTTTCTTTTTCTTTTACTCTCTTTAATTCCTTGTAAAATGCTTCTTTTTGGAAAAATGATTTTCCCCCTCTGAAATGTTTGTCAAATCAAAAGAAGAAAAATAATTATGAGTTTATTTGGATACATAGTTAGAACTAATAAATTAAAGTCAAAATATTATAACATATAAAATCTTAATATTATAACTTGTTTTTATTTTATATTGTAGTACATGAGAGCTTTATGTTGTAACAGTTTAAACTAAATAAGTTCTAACTTTAATTTCACACAAAGCTTATATCAATATCGTTATTTGAAATTGTGTTGATGAATAACAACAACGCTTTATTTATGTGCAACAAACTATGACAAGTATAATTCCTTCGACAAAATCCTAACAAGTATAACGGTTTTTTCCTTCCGTACCAACTTCAAAAGGGTGTACTCGACAATTATGTTTCAATCATCTTAAATTATTTTCAAAACAAAGAAAAATAAAAGTAGAATTCTGCTTATTAAAATTATTATTGGTATAAAAATTCATAATGGCGAATAACAACAGTGTTTTAAGGTCCGTTTGGTTCGAGTATTTGAATGAAAATTTAAATTTTTGTTAGAGAAAATACTGTAGCAAAATGATTCGAACCTTGATTTGAATATTCAACCAAACATACCCTTACTTTTTTAGCATAACAAACTATAAAATGCTTTATTGGAGTGAGAATTTCTTTTTCTAAAATACGCATAAATTAAACTATAATTTTGAAATAAAACTAATAGTGTAAAAATACTGAAAATTAAAGGTTTGTAATTTTTTCCATTTATTCTGTCTATTTATTACACTTTGGATAATTTTCATAAATATCTTTCAAACTATGTACCATATTTTACTTTTCCCTTTGATATGGTAAAATCGGTCAAAGTGCCCCTGCCCCCCCTTCCCCCAATGTATTAAAAAAAGATCAAAATACTTACACCCATCTAAATCCATCTATAAATCTAAAAAATTGTTGAAGTGGCATCTTATTGAAAATTAAAAAATGTATTAAAATTCTAATGAAATACGAAAAATAATTAATATTAGAAATAATAATATATTTATTTTAATTTTGTTCTCATTCTTTTTATTCTCTCTGCCTCCCTTTTCTTCATGATCTTTCTCCTTACTCTGTCTACTCTACTATAAATCAAACCAAAAAAAAACCCAATAAAACCCCCTACCCTGGCAACACCCCGTCGTGCTGCCATCCCCTATGCCCGACCCCTTCTTCCCATGCCCTTACCCCACTACATCCAGCACCAGCCTCACACCGCCATTCGCCAACATGACCCTCATTCTCTCGCCTAGCACAACAAAGAACATTCATCTCAATGCTATTCAAAATGTTGTCGTCATCATGAACCATACAATGTTGCCGACGTTGTGAATCACAACCCCACCTTGATCTCTCTCTACTCTACTATAAATCATACAAAAAAAAAAAAACCCAACAAAACCCTACCCTGGCAATTCCCTATCATGTTGTCATCCCCCACGCCCAACACCCCCCCCCCCCCCCCCCCCCTCCCCTACCCTTACCCCACGACAACTAGCACCAGCCTCGCATCACCATTCGCCAACACAACCCACCTTCTCTCACTTGGTACAACAAAGATCATTCGCCTCAATACCATTCAGAACTGTTGTCGTTATTGCTAACCATGCAATGTCAATGCCGTTGCGAATCAAAGCCTCGCCATCACAACCCCACCCTGCTCTCTATCTTGCTCGGACTAGCTCGGGCAACAGGGGTGGCTAGTTAGGGCAAAGGGCTAGATTGTATGGAGCGACATGTTGACGCGTTGGTGGCTGGTTAGGTAGCTATCACAAGGTGGGGGCGAGGGAATAGAGCGTGAGTTTTTGAATCTGATTTACAGTACAGAGACAAAGGAGGGAGAGAAGAAAACTCAAGAAAATAAATTATTCTTATAGACAAATTTTAAATATTTTTATGTATTTAATTAGAATTTCAATGCATTTTTTAATCTTTAATAGGATGTCACGTCAATAAAACCATTAAGTTTATAGACAAAATTGGATGAAGGAGGTATTCTGTCTTGTTTTCTATAGACCAGGGTCATTTTGATTAAGTTACAAAATCAAGGGACAAAGTGAAATATAGTACATAGTTTGGAAGATTTACAAAAATAATCCATATATTTTTTAATCTATGTTATATAAATATATTCATTTAAATATATAAACTTAAGCAATAGGACAGTCCAATTATTTTTTTAAAATTTAAAATAATAAGAGATGTTAAAACTGTAAAAAAAGCACTTCTATATCTTTGAAACAATAAAAAATCGATAAGTAGAACAAAATAAGAGGAAAAAAAAATGGGGGTTAGGGGAAAAGGTTGATAAATTTGAGAAATTTTTAAATGAGTCGGAAAAAAGTTTTTCATCTTGATTCATCCTCAACCATGTTAACGATTAGACTGAGAAAATTAGTTTTCATTTCTATTTCCACAATTAACATAACAAACAGTACAATACACACACAATTAGTTTCTAATTATTTGATCCTCTATTTCAGCTGAAATCTTTGTTGATGTTCTCCCAAAATTAATAGAATTACAAGAATCTTCGGAATTCAATCACATGGAGAAGTGTCAACATCCATGGAAGAAAAGGATAACTTGAATAGGTAACTGTTGGAAATAAAGTGCGCAGCGGAATTTTAAAATTTTTCAACAGAGTATTTTCCAAAACACAAGTTTGACATGTTATATGTATAAATTAAACAGATCTTACTAACCTCAGTGTGCCGAAGAACCTCTGCGACCTGTGTAGAGAAGTAACGTTCCAGAAGAGCCTCAACCAACTGGTCTTCTTTGCTATTCTCTATCCACAACCGGAGTGAGTGTGGGCTCACACGTACAGCTCTTCCACCGGTGACTCTCCTTCCAACCAATAGAGAAAACCCAAAGCTAGTGTTCGTGATTTGTGAACAAAAGCTCTCAAGGAGTTTTCAGATGCTCACTAGAAGAGTATCACTCTTAATCTCTCAAATTGATCTGAGTAAATCATTAGACTCACTCCCTTTTTATACCTATTGGTCCTTGGGGTCAGTCCATATCAGATTAGGTCTCAAAAATCGAAACAGAATCAAGTTCGGATCAATATCTGATAAGATACGCGTGAAAAACGCGTAATCTTAACTGTCGCGGTCGGCATGCCGAACTGTGTGATAGGCAGGCCGAACTGGCCAGTTCGGCAGGCCGAACTTTCTGATAGGCAGGCCGAACTGCCGAGAAAAAATCTCCGCGAATCTTTTATTTTCCACCCGAGATTCTAAAGGATAAAGTCTCAGTTTTGATTCAAATAGCCCAATAGAAAAGATATCTGATCAAAACAAACTTTATCAAGATAATCTCTAAGAAAATAAATCAATTCACAATAATTCTACAAGTTTATCTTGTTCTAATTGTCCAAAATTAAAACAACCGATAAACAGACAAGAATTATCCGAACGCCATAATTCAACAAGTTCATCTTGAACTAATTTCTTACATAATTAATTCAACCGATAAACAGACATGAATTATTTGATTCTTATAAATTTTAAACCAATCTGATAAATCCGACATAAGTCACCAATTATTGGAAAAGCACGCCGTGTCGTTACAGGATTTTGTGAGCTAGCAAAGGGGACCAAAATAGACCTATAAAGTTCAAGCTCATGATAATTATGAAACCCAATATCCCAGATATACATTTCACAATTATCAACTCCAACGCTACTCCACTAAAAGCTTGGAGCTGCACTCTCGAACTTTATAGAATTACGAAGCTCGTGTAGCTAAGTCTCCATGACATATCATAGTGTATCGCATCCCCATATGATCATCCATAATCGGCTTAAGGACAAGTTCTGTCTTACCTTCCCGATTATTTTTATCTTACGTTCCATTGTCTCATCATTAGAAAACTTACCATCCAAAGATAGTATACCATTCGGTTACACCTATGTATCCAAATGGTTGAGCGCTCCAGTTTTCCAATTACAGGACAACGCATATAAGAGGATATCATTACTCCTAAAGAGGAGCTATGGATTCCATATCTATGAATAACAAGTCTACGCTACCAAGAGTCATGCCTCCAACGTACCGGCATGCATGCCACTATAGAGATGTGGGAGTCACCCATTGGTACATCAAAAGACACAAGTCGAGACAACGGGCCCATTATTCATCTCAGGATTAAGATACAATACAAATGATTGTCTAAAGTGAATCGATTTGCCAAGACAGAATTATTAATCCAAATCAATTCACTTTATGTCCCGATCCAACACATCGTCACCTATGACAACGCGCCAATGTTTCTATTCACGGAGTCCAACTCCGATGGCCAAGACAAACCATCTCCCACAAAGGATATAGACAACATAACAATCTTTACATGAATAAAGCGCCCAACTTTATTCCCTCGATTGCGGATCATATATTTTAGACCATCACCTTAAGAGTCGTGTCTACCGCATAATCATCCCATCATATGCCCAACTCTTAAGGTTTAGACTGATAGTCTCAGACTACTGTTTGCTTATCATACATTCAACAAATATGAACGTAAAGAGGACAATATTTGGTATATATAAACGAATAAATTCTTTATTGATAAAAATGTCTCCAAAAATGTATTATATTTTTACTCCTTAGAGCATACATGTCTAACAGTAACAACATGTGTAACATTTCCCTTATAATCACTTAAACCCCTTGTCTTTCTCTCTCTCTCTCTCTCTCTCTCTCTCTCTTTCTTTTTCTTTTTCTTTCCGTTATAAACTACTACTTATGGCCAAAGAAGTTTATTGCTGAAACTTAAAATTTCTTCGATAATTTAGACATGGCATTTTGATAATTTTTTTTGCCAGTCAAAAAGGGGGATAGGGGTATATTCACATTTCCACCAAGGGCCTTGAGAAAAATCTAATGAGACAAACGGAGAGGGAATGACGTTCTGGTAATTGACAATGATGATTAATGAATCATGTTTTCGGATTAAATTTTAACATTAAAGTTTCAATTGTCACAGTATAAAGTTTTTATATACTACACTGTAACGCAAAAGTATGTTATGGTGTAGAGCTCTCACATGTTACAGTGTTTAAGTTTTAACTTTCAAGTTCTAATTTGATTTTCAACCATTTTCTTCATGGAACTGTAGTTTGAACCAATTTTAATAAAAACACTGTAACATATAAGAGCTTTATATTATAACTTATTTTCTTGACACCATAACATGTTAGTATTTTATATTCCTGTAATCAAAAGTTTTGGTTAAAACTAAAATTGTCAAGCATACTATTGTACTCTATGCGTCCGAGATAAATATCTCTTTCTCAAACAATCTTCCAAAGTCAGTTTCTTATTTTGTCAGGACTCTCTTAATTGATCAGTTTCGGTTTCATTGCATGGTAAAGTTTACCACGAAAAGATTCGTAACTCCCCATTTTTCCAGTTTTGCATGCACTAGATTTTCACCATCCACTTGGTTTGGCTCTTCAGAAATTTTCTTTCCATCTTCTGACTTTTTCCCTTAAATTCCGACCTCTTGATTCTTTAAGACTTCCCAACGCCAAAAAAAAAAAAACAAAAACAAAAACAAAGTTCACTTTTCTTGTTGCATATACTCAGAGATGTTTAGACCGCCGGTTCAAACTATTACTAACAATTAAAATTTTATGAGAAAAAATATTATAGTAAAGTTTAAATTAAAACTTTTCTGGTTCAAACTTGTAAACTAAACATACTATTATTTCTTTTCTTTTTTTTTACCTTCTATTTTTCTTCCCTATTTTCCTTGTACCTTATTCTCCTTCCTATTATATATATATAAAAAAAAAACTATATTAAAAATCACATGAGCAAATGGAGTACACCAAGATTTTTATTAAAGAGTGCCCCAAATCCAAAAAGATGATACCAACCTGGTTCCCTGGTCTGTTTGCCACGTGTCGTAATGATGTCTAAATATAGACTTGTGCTTGATTAACATAAAATGTAATGCTATTAAATTTGAAAATAGAAGTCTTATTAATGTAATTATTTTATTTTTTTACATAATTAAATCAATAACCATCTATACTATGTAAATTTATTAAAAGTACACAACAAAATTTGACATTTATTCCCATCAATATTTAGGGTCGTCATTTTATTTTATTTTTTTTTCATTATCGATCATATATGGGGAATATCAAATTATTATTCTTGATTTTAGAAATATACAAATTCTGAATTGAAAAGAAAAGCAAACCATTCTTTTTCATTTTACTATAGCAAAACTAGTGGAGGACACGTTGTCTAATGCAAAAAAATCAAGGTGGAAGCATAAGCAAGGAAGTTGATGAATAATGGACTTTCATAGAGCTCTAGCCAAGTATGCAATGGACCTAATTTTTCCACTTGAAAAAAATATGCAATATATTATTAAACAACATAAAAACTCTAACAAACATGATTATCCCATGATGTTGTTGGTCATCATCAGTCAATCCTTAGTCTTGATGGTAAAAGTGCCATGAGTAAATGGGTCTGAATTCAGAGTACCATAATTAGGCACCACTTCTTACCTAACAGATTTTCTCAACATCCTCTCATTTCATGCTTTTCTCATGGAATGAGTTGCAAATATTTTGGTTCTAGAGAAGCCAAGTGTGAAAGTTTGCGAAACATGCGCTAGAATGATAATAATCCAACATGGTTGTGATCAGATTATTAGGTATATCTTGTTGGATTGGATTAGAAAAAATACATATATAAAAATAGAAATAAGGGTCTACAAATGGTAAACCAAGGGATGGACTGAAAAAGGAAAATAACACATGCCGTAAAAGTCTAGCCACCGGTTTGGTGCGATGATTGAAATCGAATTAGGACGATTCGGATTGTAAGATCCATTCAAATGGACAATTTAGTAGAAAAACTTTATACTCGAATCGAATTGTGTTTTCAATTTAAATTGAGTTTGAATTGAGAAAATCATACCCTTATTTGGTTTATTAGTTCAAAATATGTTGATTTGAATTTTTTCTACTTAAACTGAAAAATCTGAACTGTATAGCTTAAACTGCCATTCGAACAAACATTTGGACGTGCAATTGAAGCAAAAAAAGAAATAGTAAACCAAAACTATAAAAATATACTTAAAGGGTCTAGAAATGGGAAGGCAAGGCCATGATGTGTATGTAGTTTAGTGACAGACGAGAAAAGGAAAGTAGCAAAATGCTGAAAAAGTTTAGTAATCTTACTTAGCTGCTGTAACACCCGTATTTTTTTAACGGGCATAATTTTGTAAAATTTAATGAATAAAATGTGACTATTTAAAATTACTAAGTTGTTTATGATCATTTAAAAAAAATACCATTTTAGTATTTTCTTACCAAGTCTTCCTAAGAAACATTCAAAACTTACCAACACTTACTTCTACCAATCTTGTCTCCCTAAATTATTGCTCAATTATATAAACTTCTTCTCATTTTGCTAAAGGTATCCGAAGGGGACATTGAATTATTTTCCGTCAATTCATAGAAGACATGGAGATATTTTCTCAACCACCTAATTAATTATTTCCTTATCTTCTTCTATAATTCACTCCAATTATCCCCTCAATTATGTTGGCATTATTTGCTAAAAGTCTTCATGGGAGACAAGATGATATTTTCCTTTAAGACTCTTTTGTTTCTTCTTACAACTTTTCCCCGTAAACATCCCATTCCTCTTAAGCATTTTGATATCTTTTTATTTAACTATCACCACCTTCTTCTCTAGTTCTCATTCTCTCCCTTCTCACTTCAAATTTCTAACTAAAGACATAGAGCACAAAGCTCTCTTTGTGGCCAAGACAATTATAATTCCCAACCATGATCGAGACGGTTTTAAAGTTAATTCAAGCTTGATTGATAACCCAAACTTTGGTGCTTTTCAAAGAAGTTTTGAGGTAGGTTTTCTTTAATCTAAACTTAGTTTTTAGTATGCATTTTCTCCATGTTTAATGCATAAAAATACTTTAATGGCACTAGTAGACGGGTTTACACATAACTCACTTATGAATGTGATTATACGTTGTGCTTTAGTTTTAATTGTCCTTATGCATGCCTTAGGGTCAAGGATGTGTGGAGCTAACGTTAATTGATTCCAGGATTAAAAGATTGTTGATAAGCTTGAAAGGTAGGGATTCTATTACTCATTTTTGTGAGGTTTTTATAGAATTAAAATTGATTGTTTTGCCGCAATATATATATATCTATGTTGAACTGATATTATATGAGTATCACATATGAAACTATGACATGGACTCGTCTTGTATTGTACGGCGAGGAACATAATGAATTGACACATGTTATAAATTGAGAAGCATGGTTAGGAAAACTGACTCTATTAATAATGATTTAATATAGAGAAATGGTGAGACATGAAGAGGGCGACGGTTACGTCCTTGGGCATGAATACCCAAAAAGGTAAAATAGGGGGAAGGTGATGACGCTTCCTTGGGTTGAAAGTCCCAGAACACACTGTACAGGAATTGATTTGGTGAGGACTCGGGGCTTGATGTCCCCTCACCGGAACACCCTTGGAATTTTTATAGGGTGATCAAGTGCGCCCATTTGGGTTTCGATGAGTTGAGTGATACTCAATTTAACATGGATACCTAGGAACAATGATGATTGGTAATATTTGTATAAATGTGTAATTATGACACTTGGTAATGATTAACTACGGTATCCATAAGATGTGATCATAATAAACCTCATAATCTGGAATATGATGTAACCTACTAACCATGCAGTTTTTAATGTGGTAATGGATAAACCATAAGGTGAGTCATGATTTCCCTACTGGGCATGTCGATGCTCATCCCTATCATATCTTCATATCTCAGGTGGAACTCAGTGCAACATATTTGAAGAGGAATAAGCGAAAACAATCCTGTTGTTTTCGTGTTAGAAGACCCTGTTTAATTACAACTTATCTACAACATGTAAGAGTTGTATTATTTTTTTTTTTATGGCTGTGTTAAGTTATTTGGGAATTGTACTATGGTGATGATGACTGTAATTATATATATTTGGTGCTACACTAAAAACTGTGGTTTGTATTTAAAACGTTTATTTTTATTTTTCTTGTTGTTTAAAGACCCATGGGCATTGTTTAATTGATTTAAATAATATAAAATTTAAAATTATTTTTATTTATTTAAAACTGTTAACCCCCACATAGGGGTGTTACAGCTGCCAACCTAGAAAGTGTTAGTGGGAGTAACATCTCATGTGTTTTTCTTTCTTGTTTTGTTTCTTGGAACCTTTTCTTCCCACCCTTCCAATTTTATTTTCAAGACTTTTACCTCAAAAAATTGACATCATGATAAGATTTTCCGACTAATGGCATGAAATAATTATATGAAAGGGACGAAACACCTAAACTCCTATGCACCAAAAGGGTCTGGGCCTCTTCCTGATCATTGAGGGCCCACAAAATCAGCACTCTGGAAGAAAAAACAAACTTGGGCCTTCCAAACCACCGGGGACCATAGTTAACAATTAATAATCTTGAGAGCTCAGTCATGGTGATCTCATCCAGAGAATTTAAACCAAACCTTTCTGCATTTCATTCACATGATTCTAGGGCTCAGTGTTCGCTGCATTTTCACCATCTGCCATTGGCAAACAAGTGGTCCTCCATCTAATAATGAATATAAGAGGCCTTTCATTTCTTGAAGCTGCACTCACTAAGCACTACTTAGTTGGGGGAGGGTTTATTGTGCCTAGGAGTAGGGATGGGTCTCCTCTAGCTCGGAAAGTGGTCCTTGCACTGATCATGTGGAATATGGCTATGAAATATTTTTGATTCTTGACCAGAAATGTCTATCTCAAAGAACTGCTTTAAGGGAATTGATAATTTTTGAAGTTTTGGGGCTCAATGCAATTCATATTTTAGTGCAGATCCATTATGGTTATGAGCTCGAGAGCTCAAGTTCTTTTCCAAGAATATCGTGGCTTTTGAAAAAATCAATTGACTACTACAAACCCATTTGGGAACATAGGTTCGAACCAAACAATTTTAGTTCAAACCAATTGACTAAACAGATTTACATTAACATCAAATTCGGTAAAAGGGAAACCGGAGGAAACAATGAATACAAACAAAAACAGTAGAGTAGCATTTTTACATCACTGAAAATTTACACTCATATACAATACCTTGAATGCAAATCATTGGTTCCATTTTGCAACAACTGCTAAATATGGAGTAAAAGAAGCATATGGGTATTAGTCGATACTATGTACAAGCATGTAAAAGTATCATAGACACTCGAGAACATTACCGGCCAAACCTATGACTCTCTTGCCGGACTTCCCCACCGTTCATTAGCTTATCCAAAACAACATTAAGGTCCACTGGCTGCCCATCCTCGGTCATTTTCTTAACTGTTGCTCTCACAATGTCCCTCCGGAATCCCATTGCGACAATATTGTCAATAACATCATCAACGGGTATGCGATTTCCAGTCCCGTTTGCGTTTGATCCACTATCCACATCAGAGGCCATTGGCACTGCACGTGGGAGAACTTGGGCAGTTGGGAGTTGTGAGAATCTGTTTTCACTAGCTAGGACCGGAGAAAATGGTGGCTGTTCTGAGGATTTCATTTTTGAACTGCTGTATTGGGAAGGAATTCTGGAATGAGCATAGCCATCATGAAAACTAGAATGTCTACTCGGTTGCATATGTTCAGTGCGAAACTCTGGATTTCTTGAAGGTTGATCATACACCCTTTGGTTAGAACCAAAATAAGCTTGTTGGTTGGGAAGGGCCAAGCCGGGCGCATTACAGGTTCTTTGGATGCTTGTGTTGTAGCTTTGAGGTGATATGTAAGAAGTTTCCTCAAAGTTATGTGCTGATAAATAATGGGCTTGTGGGTCAACAACATCGTGAGATGGATGTGGTGGGCGCAGGTGCTGTAACTGTGAGGTCGGAGGAAGTTGTGGAACTGGTTGACAAGGTTGATATGGTGCCGGAGATGTTGGTTGCGGCTGCTGGATATGAGGCATGCGATATTGTTGATGAGTGGATTCCGAGCTAAGCATAGGATTTGGTGGTAAGTAGTTTGGCTCTGCCTGTGGCATAGATGGGATTTGGTTCTGAGATGCTTGGGCTGGAAACTGCCCCACTATTGGTACTGGCGGCTCTGCCTGCTGAATAGAAGGGATTTGGTTCTGAGATACTTGTGCTAGAAACTGCCCTGCTATTGGTACTGGTGATTGACTGTGATATGAAGGAATTGAAGAAACATTAGGATTAGGAAGAAATTGCTGTGAAGAAATTACAGGACTTGGTTGTGGTTGGTTGGTTGGTTGTTGGACAGATGATAAAACTCCTTGACCAGAACTAGTGTTCTTTTTGGTCTTTTGGTCTTGTGATTGCTCCTGATTTTTTAAGATTTGAAGCTTTGTTAGCTGCAGCTGGACTTCTGATATCTCTCGTTTATCTCTCAAGTCTCGAATACCACCTTGAATCTGTCAAAGTTATCCAATAACGTGACCAAGCATTTTAAGTATGCATTGTATCTATCTAGAAAAATTTCCCTAAATTTAAGTTCAAAGAAAACAATACAATCGAAAGAAAACAACGATAGAAACAGTGAAGCTAAGGAATACCTCGGTGAGAATATTGCCTAGCTGCGTCAACTTTCCTTCGGTCCTTCCATGATCAAACTCAGATGAATCCTTCAATTCGTCAACAGAATCTTCAATTTTCCGTGTTCTACTCTCCAGTTGACACATTCTCACATTAAGACCCTCAATAACGTGTAGTAGATTCTCAGAATGCTCCTCCATTTTGCGATCAATCAAAGATATCAATCCTCCATCGCTGGAAGAACCAACCCTCATGGAACCAGCTCTTGGCGGATCAATGTAGTACGTAGAAGAGCGATTCTGCTATGAACAAGAAAATGCATAACTCTTACAGTACAAAAAAATAAACCATTATCACTTAATAACACGAATCCTCATCCCTCATTTCACTTTTTTTTTCCACATACAATCCATAATTTCAGCTTAACAAGGTCTCAAGAGAAAAACAAATTACGTTAAAAAAAAAAAAATCAATTCATATTCAATTTGACTTCAAATCTGTTGTTTCCCTGAAAAATAAAAAAAAAACCTTCAAATCTGTTGTGTTATTAAACCAATAAATCTAATAAAATGTAACGCATTGGATCTGTTCAGGCTCTGAGCAGCTCTCCAGTACAAATTTGGTCCTCAATTGAACAAATCACAAAATTTCTTTCAAAATCTTGATTTTTGACAATGCAAGTGTTTCGCAACGTGGTTCAGGAAATGTCCGTCCAACTTAAGCTTCTCACATACTGCAGTAAAATGGTTCTAACTTTTCGTTCCAATAGCATTACCAAACGCACTTTAAGAATTGCAATTTGGGAATTGAGGTTAAAATTGGGATTCAGAATAACCAACGAGTAATACAATTCATCGAATTCTAATTTCAAAACCTAAACTTCGCTCCGATAAATACAGAAAGACGAGATTTTTCTTCAATTTAAAATCAAGCAAAATCAACAACGAAAGGGATTGATCAATCAAACCTGGAAAGCGGAATCGTACGTGTTGGGGGAGACGACAGGTCGTATGGGACGGAAATGGAAGGAGGAACTGAGATCGTCCTTGCTTAATCCATAAGAGAGATCGTCGTCCTCCTCCGGTTCGTGTCCACGGGAGAACGAGAGGTCGGAGAAGTCGTCGGAGTGGGATCGAGAAAGCTCCGCGATCCGCTTGTCCATGAAATCCGACGACATCATAGCGACAAAGAGCGAGTATTTCCTCCAAGGATTGAGCTTGATTTTCTAGGATGCCAAACAGAGGGTCAAGGTTTTCTCGAAAAGTTGACTTGCGATTGAAGAAGTAAGGGTTGTGGTTCTGTATGAGTTATGTTATCGGTTATCGCGTCACCTGCAAGATTTGCAGCTGCCGTGGGACTGCTGCAACAACGGATGCTAACACAATAACACGTGTCGCCAGGAGGAGGTGGCCTCATAAAACTGCGTGAGTTTTTTCTTTTTTTTTTTTTGGAAAAGTCATAGAAATTAGTTGGAATATTCACAAAAATCTCCTCCCTATTGCTTTTGGTAGGGTGATTATAACCAATTTTTTAACAAAAAATTATAATATAAAATTTTATATATTTTAATATTTATAGTTTTAATTAATAATTTTAACCGTAGTTGTCAAATGTTCTGTAGCCTATAAAATGGAAAAATGCACAAAACGACAGTGCGTTTGTATTTCGCTGAGATTTTTTCAAACATTGGGTGGTTCTCATGGAAGAGACCGCCTAGACCGTTGGATCGGAATTGAGTGGTCCAAAATATCTGTCTTATAAAGACAAAAACAAACACAACTTTACTCTATTATTTTTTTTATTATTTTCACTTTATCATTTTTATAATTAAAATTAAGGAGACACTAAAATTCAAAAATCCCAAGAAAATATTTTAATTCAATCCACCATGGAGACAGGAGTGACGGTGTCAACTGTAGTACAGCGGATGGGTGGTGACGGACGAATTGTTGGATAAAGGCAAAGATCGTGACGGGCAGGACGGCGATGAAGTAGTGATTGACATTGTGAGACCTCCATCGCGACGAAATTGCCATCGTCGCGTGACAAACGCTACCACTAGGTCGGGCTTCTTTGTCGCTGAGTGCCTTAAATCCGGCGACACAGGATGACGCCAAGGCCGAGGTGGCACACAAATTTGTCGAGAGGCAACGATCGGACCGGAGGAGGCGCAAGGTTGGGTCGGGATTTCCATTGCGTTTTTTGGTTTTCTCTTTTCCTCCCATGGTTTTTTTCTTTGATCTGAAGTGGGACCTCGGCCGACCTCTTTCGCGACCCTGCGTCTCGCAAAGTCTAACGCGCGACATCGCCGTTGAAGTCTGACGCTCTGTTGGGACCCACTTGCAACTCGCGGGGGTTGGGACCTCATTCTCCGTTGCGAAACGAGGGTTAGTTGCCATCAAAAATCACGTTTTGACGTCGCCGGAGACGAATCCCAATAGTGGCGGATCAACTGCCATTTTCTTTGTTTTTTCAACAATATTAGTATTTTTTTCATTTTTTATTTTTTTATTTATGATAATTTGATGTATTTGGGATCATTAAACTTATCGTGGGCTTCTTTATTTTTTACGCAAAATAAGGTCTCATCAATGAGAACCTCTACTGTAGTATTGATATAGACGTTAGGTATGTAATTAAATATAAATATATTAGTACAATTAAAAGCTTATTATTTAAAAATTTAGACCCTTAAATCAGCATTGCTAGAATCAATTTTAACTTCATAGAATCATGTTAAGAACTAAGATTGTTAATAAATAATAAGTAGAAAGAAAACAAAAACTGCTCAAAAGTAAAAGATGCCACATGCGAGAATTTTAAAGTGGTTCACTTTGTGAAAGAGTTACGTCTACTGTTTTTTACTATAATGAGAAAAGTAAATACAAATTACAAGGCGTTTTGGAGAGGATATTTAGTAAAAGGTCTAATATTGTTTCTACAGAGTTTCTATAAAGCTTCTTTTGTGTGTCTTCGTAAAGTTGCAATCTCCCTTATACATAAGGTAGTGTGAGATCGTGGCCTCAAACTGACAGAAAGAGTGGGGATGATAATACACACAGTAGTAGGACACATGTCAATTCGTTATTGGCTGTCAGAATCGGGCCTCTACTACGTCTCAGTTCATGACTGGACATGCTTCTTCTTGCAACTGTCAAGCTATGCATATCAATCCTATCGAACCAACACTTGAGTAAATCTGCAATAACAATGAATGCTTAGATAAAAGATACAATTATAAATGAATCACATTCGATCGAATCGATCAAAGACCTAACCTAAACAAGTACTGGACAGGTAATATTCCTCAAGGCAGACTACTTCAAATCGAACACTCTTGCCCCAAATCGAACACTCTTGTTGGGTTTGATTCACTCTGATCGTAACTCAAACTATTCACTTTAGGCCTTTTGAATGATTTAAGCCTGACCAAATCATACTCCAACAAGTCCTATGTAGTTTCTGAATTTTAAAGTTTAGTAAATGAATTCCTAAATTTGTTTTAACAAGCTTGATCTTGACTATAAAATAATAAAGAAATTTTATAGTTTAATGGTTAAGTGAAACATAAATTTAAAAATTATAACATATAAAAGATTTACATCGTTGATTTTTATTTTAATTTTTATTTTAATTTTTAAAAGCTTTATTCAGAAAAGTTTGAGCAGGTGCACCAGAGGGGAAGATAATTATGTGCCCTCCACAAGAAGAAAATTCCGTTGTTTATGCATATTTCTCCAACTCATTGGTGTAGCGTGCGGAAAGGCAAATTACTTTATCACTTTTCTCATTTATGGTCGACTTTTTCTCCTTTTTTGTTTTAAATCTTTTTCTCAATTTTGATTGACGATAAATGTGATCAATATATTCGATTTAAAAATACACAACAAACAACAATATATTCAACACCCCCAGATGACATTGAAACCAAGGAAATCATGTTTGTAGAATTTTCTGTCACAAAACACAACATGTGATCAAAGTGCTTGTTTGCGGTACAAACTGCATGAAAGAGTCCATAAAATACAATTACATGATAGTATTCTTCACTAACATACTAATTAAAGGTGTGTTTGGTATTTGTGGTCTAAACTACTTTTTCAGTTACAAAAAGCTTTCACATGTTATAGAAAAAAAATAATGAAATAAAAAATTCGCTACAAATTACATGCTACAGTAAAAACAGTTCTAACCGCCTTGTTAAACACCTTACTACGATAATTAGAGAAACCTTTATTCATTTCAAAATACGTACTCAACTACAGATTCTCCTTGAGAACTCAACCATGGAATTTGAACACCGACCATCAAATCATCATAACCAAATTTCACACAAACCCCATCAATCTTGCAAATCACTGGCCTTTCCGAAGCAAACACTTTCATTTCCCCGCTTCCTCGTACTCTAATTCTCACCAAATTTTCATCATCACCAAACTCCATATACTGAATTGCGCCACTAGTATTGAGCAGGTTCACCAACCCAATTGGAGCAAATTGGACCGATTTTTTAGGCAAGATTTTCACAGGGGAGACGGTGAGGAGGTCGAAATTCAAAGGCTCGAGTGAGACCTCCAAATTCTCTGCAAAATTCAACAGCCTCAGCTTCTATTGTTGGAACATGTAGACAGCAAACGTCTCTGATTCTTCGATTCGAATAAGGTTGTCTCTCTTTCGGTTGTTCCATTCAATTTCTTTTGGGCTAGCCGAGCAGGCCACTGAGCAGCAGAACTGTGCGGCGCATTTATTGCGCCAGGATTGGCGACACCATCCTCCTCCTTGACAGTTGAAGAGTCCTAAAACTCCGGTATACTGTTGAGAAACACACACATGAAAACATCAAGTGAGCCTTAACAGTATCTCATTCAGCTGCGGTTGAACAAGCAGACACAAAAATGGCCGCTATAGATTGAAAGAGTTGTTTTTTGTTCAAGACAAGTGAATGATAAAACTCATTTAGAAATTCATGCAAGCAAGCAATAGGGCATCATAAAGGTGTTTTTTTTTTTTCTTTACAGCACTTAAAAGAAATCTTATAAATAACTCTAGTTTTAATTAATTTCTTTGATGTTACTGTCACATGAATTTCAATTAAAAATGTGTTGATGAAAGAAAAAGCCATCTAGCCATCTAAGCAAACAGATAAAAAGGGGTACAAAAAGAGAGAAAAATGTCTGATAATCTTTTGACCTTGTTGAGGTTCCAAATCTTAAGCATGGTTTTGCCATCATGCAAAGGGTCTTCAAACAGGCAGTCTCTTGTGGGAAGAGCGTAGCATTGGCATCTCAAGATAGATCCATTTGGCAAAGGCAGGCTTTTGAGCAACTTGAAGCTATGTTCCCCGACAGCGTCACTCACATAGATTGGGCCTCCAGGTATAGCCCTTGAAGCGGCGTGGAATTCTGCACATGGGTGTGTGGAATGGAACATGTCCTAATCTGGGTGTATGAAATTCCCCATCCAAAGACTATTGTAGGCACAATGCAGCAAATAACATCCTTGAAGCAAAAATGTCCCCGTCGGATCTCCACCAGAGCTTAAACCTGAACAGGCTCATGAACCTTATTCCGTTCAGCTTCCCGATGGACGCCACGTGGCGGCTCCTGGGTTCATCGTTGGTGTCGAAGCCCACGAAGCAGCCAGTCGGTGACGTGGCGGTGGATGCTACGATGTTCGCAGGGACGTCGGTGAGAATCGGGTGTTTGTTGGCGAGGAAGTTTGTTCCTTGGAGTGCTATGGACGACATGATCGGTGTGTTTGTTGTGTCGTTTTGGTTTACGTGAGTAGAAGTTTTTCTTAAGCTTGGAGTCATATTTATCAAGTGAGTAAGATCTTAGAGACAGAGAGAGAGAGATGAGAACAATAATTGAAAGAAGGTGAGTTTGCTTGCGAGACAGCTAGCAAAGAGAGCTCTATGGAGGGATTTATATAGAAAGCAGGAGGAAGAGCGTCTCGATAATTACGTTTCAATTGCTATAATATAAAATTTTTTTATATCAAAGTATAAATAAAAATAGACTATAATACTCTTACATGCATTTCAATTGCTACATAAATTATTTTATAATCTTTAGTTTTTAATTATTATAGTATATAGTTTTTGTATATTAAAACATAAATAAAAATACACCGTAATACTCTTACATAATATAAAATTTTCGTATATTAAAACATAAATAAAAATAGACCATACATACTATATAAATTGTTGTACAATTTTTAGGTCAAGGTTGTGCTGGAAAAAGCACTAATATACCTGTATCTAAATTTTAGAATCTTCTAACGTGGATTGTAGAAGCTTTTGAAACTTGTTGCCGGTAATCGAGGACATTATTTTTTTGCCGATTAAAGTTAAAATAATTCCCTCCTTCTGTTTTTTTTTTTTTTCTCTTTTTGCGCTCCAGCAACTTTTTCCGTTTTCTTTTTTTTTTTTTGGTTCCTTTTTTTTAATTTGAACGTGAAAATTTTGAACTTTGACACTGAAACTGCAGCAAGATTTCGAGAATCATATGTTTGTTTTTTCTTGTTCATAAATGACATTGGCAGCATAAGTAGCAAGGAATAAATATCTCTTGAAGAAGAAATAAGAATAAAAAATTTGATTTTACTCTCTAGTTCTCTGTTTTTGGGCGGTGTTAACAGGTAGACAATTATTTAGAAAAAAAAATTAAATTGTGCAGTTTAACTTAATAAGCAGACGATTTTAAGCGGTGAAGCCTGATGTAAAGGATTACAAGCATCAACCCTTCTAATAAAGCTATCTTAGGGGTTGAAATAGAGATAGAAGGTTATATTTAAAAGAGAAATCTTATTTAACCATTTAGAACCCAATTACTAATAAAATAATAAATTACAGTTTAAAAAGTATATTATATATTAGACTAAGACCTCAGTGGGTTTTGATCTCACAAGATGAAAGGGTTTTTTTATTTAAAATCACAGGCAAATCTCTCACTCCAACGACATGTCGCAAAAACGTATTGAAGAACGAAGGAGCACAAAATACTATACACAACGAGATAAATAACAGCGCGTTGATACAGACAGTGTATACAGATTCATATTGGACACTTGGGAGCTCAAAGGGACACGTCCTTAACGTGGCCGTACACATGGCTTTAGAAGAAGTTTGCCACGATAACTGCAGCATCTTAGCAACATGTCACCGTTACTGTCTAGTCTGCATTATTCTGCATGTATGTATCGCCCGCCCAAAAAAAATACAGATAATTTTCCACGTGTTAACTTTTCATTTACTTTGAATTCTTATTTTGAATAGAAAAGATCTTAATTTAAAGCTTGTAGATCTGATTAAAACTATATATATCTTCAGATATTTATATTTATATGTATCTGTGCGTTACTTTTCCAATGCCCATTTTTATTTCATTCATTTCTTCATTCATTACATATACACCATTTAAATTATGACTTTAGTTCAAAACTTTTGTTTCATTGATCAATTACTAATAATAATATTTACACTATCTAAAAGTTGTCAACTCTGTGGAGTTTAATTTACAGCCCTGACTAACGATTTATCACCCTATGTAAAAGACCAAAAAGATCGACCTTAAGAAGGAGTGTTGCTACACGGAAGTATAAAGATAGGTCTCTTGGGTGGCAGAATGTTGAGCGCCGCAGCGCCCACTAGGGCCACGGCATATGTAGTGTTCTGCGCCGCAGCGCTAGTAGTCTGTGGCCATGGTACAGCCATGAATTAATTTTAATTTTGAGAAATTGTCATATTCTTTTGTGTAGTTCTATAAATAGGACATGTTATAGTTTATTTGTGTAACTCGAAAAATATAAAGAGACTAGAGAACAATTTAGAAAGAGAGTGGTGTGTAATTTTCTCTTGTAAATTTTTTCTTCATTATATATATATTGAACTTCTGTAGCTGTTGAAAGTAGAGGTGGTTTTCATGTTGAGGGTAAACCACTATACATTTAATTGTGTACTCTTTTACTTATTTTTATTTTAGCGTTTTTTCTCTTAGTAGAATTAGGATGTCTAATTCTCAAAAAAAGGAAGCTAGTATGTAAACTACAATGTTATATTCATAGTTTAACATACCTTGTGTCTAGGAGAGGCATGATTCAGTGGGTGAAATTAGTAATACTAAAGTAGCAAATATTTGAGGATGGACTGGAGTTATTTTAATTCAACTTAACTAACCTAGTAAAAGAAAAGACATGACTCAAAATGTATTAGAACCCTACAGTACTGAACCTAACATTCTTATATTGAACCTAGCATTTCATAGCAACCTTCAACCTTTGGCACGGCTTTTATCTAGCATAATCGCTACTTGGCTGGCACAATCCCAGCCTGACACAGTTATGCTGCAATCTTACCCTGCATAACTCGTATATAGCTTTCGTACCTGGTATCCAATGCACAGTTGTTAGACACTCCTTACAAGATTACTAACCTTGTATAGAATGCAGGGTCGTGAGATTTGCTGCCTTGTATTCTATGCATAGACATCCTAGTTGCTAAACCTTACATAGTAAGAGCAGCCTACTTGGCATTGCCTGCTTGGCAGAATCGCTCTTCGCCTCCCCCTATAAATAGTTGAACAGACAGGCATTCGTCAATTTAGAATACCAACAGAGAGCTTGCAATTCAATCCCAACAATCTACGTAGCAAGCTCTATCAACAGGGTTCTAATCTTCTCTGGTAATTTAGATCTATATACAAATACAAACTTTATGCAACTGAGATCCAATCATCCTTACCATACGTTACAACCAGCTTAGTACTCAAATTAATAGTTGAATTTTCGTTCAGTCTACGTTCAAATATTATCATGTTGCGCTATGTAATGATTCGATTATCCGATACTATTATTATTAAATGAGATTCCACATTTGCTATCGGTGTATTATGTGGTCATTTTTCTCTTTTACAAATAAAAAGTTCCCAACAAACTCGAAACCCCTTGCTTTAAAAAATCAATTTGCAAAACCATAATAAAAGTGCTAAGATATGAAGACAAAGTTGTAGAAGAAGTTTTAAGATGCTTATACAAAATATGGGATATGAATAACTTATGTTTCTTGAACATCCTCACCTGCACTATAGGGGTGAAGAGTCTAATGACCTAAAAGCTTAGTTAATAGAAACTCTTATTTTATATCTACAAAATAATAATGTGAATTTTGTTCGAGTTCCAAAGTTAAATGACTTGATTAATAGTATTGCTGTTAATTTCTTCATGTGTTACTCCATTCTCTCAATTGTAGTGACGAAGCGTGGCGATGATGGAGTAAGGAGTAAGATGCAAGGTGAAACCAGGTTGATAGATAATTGTTCTTTTGTTCTCTTGGTTAACACAATATTTGATGTCTGAAGGCTAGTTGGTTGTAAGTTCCTCCACCCCAATCATAGGTTGAGAATTCGAATCACGCTGAACCCCACTTAAAAGTGGTGACATTTTCCCCTCCCCTTGTATATAAAAAAATAATAATAATAATAATAATAAAATAAACACAATATTTTGAAAACTCATATGAAAAATACACCTTCATGTTGTTTGAGGGTGAGTGCGGCATGATTTGAGCAATTATTACCAAAAAAAAAAAAAAACACACACACACACACCCCAAACCAAAGATATGGTCATAATGGACTTTTTAACCATGTTCAAAACGATTAAATACAAAATATGATAATATTATGTCGTACGGGTTGTGCGATTTAGGCTTTTTATATTATACTAGTATTTTGCACGTCCATGCATGCAGTATTTAGTAGCAAGTTCGGTGATTATATAACTAACAACTTTATCCAAAACTATTGTTTTAATTTCCTAAAAAAACTATTGTTTTAATGATCTATTAATAAGAGTTTTGTTTTTGCTAATGTTTTTTGGGCTTAATTATTAACCGAAATATTTATCTATAGAACGACAAGCAATAAGGAAAAAATATATATAGAGCACTAAAAATTGCCATCTCCACTTTATTTTTCATTATAATGTTGTATTTTTTATCTTTACCAATTAAATAGATCCACCTTCTATGTATAATTTTTTAAATCTATCTATTTTAGTTGAAAGATAGATTCCAATCTTGTCCTTAAATATTAAATTAATGAAACAACCTTATTAGTCATGGCTATTTTGAAATTTATTTATGAATCACTCTAAAATGATAATGAGTTAATGAAACAACCTTGTTAGTCATGGCTATTTTAAAATTTATTTATGAATCACTCTAAAATTTTTATGCATTCATCTCTAAGACTTAAAGAAAAAGAAAAACATTTGTATAAAAAAGGAAAGAATAGGAAAAACAAGAATCCATGTTCTAAAAAAAAGAGATACAATCTTATATATAGAATAATGCACTCAATTTTATATATATATATATATATATATATATATATATATATATGATTCAATTAAGCAAAAACAAAGTAAAAAAAAAATGATCACCTGCGCCCCACTACTTTGAAAAGAGGGAAAAATGTTCAAAGAAATGGGAAGACATATCAACACATGGAAGCAAACAAGTAAGTAACTAAAGCATTCTACCCAAAAAAAAAAAAAAAAAGGAAGAAAAAAGAGTAAACAACTAAGCAAGCAACTAAGCAGGAGCAAATTTCACTCCACTAATTTTGCCTCTTCTATATATAGAAGATATTCATAAAATAAAAAACTCTTCCCCTGACAATAAGACACAATCATAAAAAAAAAAAAAAAAAGACTAATTTATCTTTACAATATAAAAACGCCTTGCGGAGCTTGAACTTTTTTAATGGGAGCGATTCGTTAAGGACGACCTTTTTTGTTTTGTTTTGTTTTTTTTTTTTTTGTCTTTTTCTTGTTTTCTTTCCTTTTTTTTTTTCTTCTCCTTTTTCTCCCCACAATCTTATATCTTTTAAGTTTTTTATTCTTCCTTTTAAGAGAATATTTTCCTCTTTTTTAACAACCTCATTAGTTTTATTTTAAAATACACGAACTTAATAATTCTTTCTTCTAATTTATCCCCATTATCCAACCCTTTTTTCGTTGGAGCAATTTTTTTTTTATCACTTTCTTCTTTTGCTCTCTCATTTTTTAGTCATTTTCCCTGTTAAAATCACCTCTGTCAAACGTGTCCATGTGTATATTACAATTTCATTTTCTATATTTTTTTTTCAATTTTTTCCTCCAGTACATGTTCTTTTTAAAATATGTTTTGAAGGCCCATTACAACAATCTTTTTTTCTTAGAAATATGTGTCTCCTTTTAAAACTTTTTTCATGCAATTCTTTCAATTGTTATTTTCTAATAAACGCAATTTCTCTAATGTGTTCCTGCCAATCTGCCATCGTATTTTTTCTTTTATTTTTATGAACATAATTTCTTTCATATACGTTCATGCTTAATGTTTTTATCTTTATTTTCATTTTGCTAAGAAATCCTCTGCATGGTAATCATTTTTTAATGTACTTTTTTAAATAGTTTTTGTCTATGTTCTCATTAAAATATACCTTTTAATATATGTCATTGTTTTATTTTGTTTCTTGTCCAATCCTTATTCTTTAAAAACGATACTCATAAAAATGTTTGCTCTAGTTTTTTATAAACTAACAATTAACTAATATATTTAGTATTAAATAAATTAAAAACGCAACAACTCAAGAATCAAAGCTTAAATAACACGTACATGTATGAAACCTATAGAATTACTCCACACGTACATGGCACGTGAGTTCAACTAGTTTAAGTATGATATCTGTAACGTCCCGAAATTTATTTAATGTTAATGTAATGTAAATGATGAATTAGTGTGCCATAATTAAAGTTTTAACTTTAATTAGATTATTTGGTTGGATTTTGAGTTTTTGGTTGTTTTGTTAAATTGATGCATTCAAATGATTTCTTATTGATTTAAAATGATTTTTTGAGTTTTAAAACACAATAATTTGTAAAATGTTAAAAATACTCCGTTTTACAAAACCGTGGGCGGCACATGATTTTCGCACAGTAAAACCGCCCACCGATTTTCTCTATTTATTTCCCTTTCTCTCACTCTCTCTCCTCACTCTCCGGTTCCCTCTCTTTCTTCCCTCTCTCTCTCGGCAGCTCACTCTCTCTCAATCTCTTTCAAAAAAATTTTAAAACAAATCCGAATCCAAGCTTCGGGATAGCGAGGAGGAAGCTCGGGGACGTGATTCAGCAACCGAGAACGCGGATTGAAGCTTCGATTCGAGGTTAGATTCGAAATTTCTAAACTTTTTACAAAATTTTCAATTTTGTGTATTTTTGAAATCTAGGGTTGTCTAAGCTTAGAAAACCGTGGATTTGTGTTAAATGAACTTAGAACAACTAGAATCTAAGCCTAGATTGAAGAAAAATGGATTGGATTCAAGATTTTTCATTTTTCCTCTCATTTTCTCATTTTCGGATTTTTGAGGATTTTGAGTTTAAATCTTGTTTAAATGAGTTCAAACATGTTTTAGTATGTTTTTCTATCAACTATGATTGTTTTTCATGCTTGGGATTTGAGAAAAACAGGTTGGAATCCGGATTTGGATTTTGGGGATCGAGAAACCCGTGACTGGGATTTCTGGGTTTTCCCAGTTCGGCAGGACGAAGTTCATGTTCGGCAGGCCGGAGTGATGATCGGCAGGCCGGTGTTCTTCCGACCGGCAGGCCGAATCTGGAGAAATGTTCAGCAGGCCGAACCTTGTTTCCGGCAGGCCGAACTGTGCAGTTCGGCAGGCCGACCGAGGCATGAAAAATTTTGTGATTTTTACCCGTTTTCACTGTTTTGAACCCAGATTTAAATCCCAACCTTATAGGATGATTTTAAAGGTACAAATGGCACACTAGGACATCATGAAATGATTTAGTAACATAGAATGTCTCAAACTAGATATTGATTGACTTAGTTGGTATCTAGGATTGTTCGTGGTTCCGTGGAGCTAACGTATAGCGGACCGGGATTGCGGTGTGGGGCACCGGCACGAGTATTGAGGTAGAAATTCTATCCTATTTCTTTGGTAGCCTGGTTTTGAAATAATTTAGCTTTGAAAAAGGTTTCTATCAAAATGTTTTCAACGGTTGTTTGAAAATGGTTTTATCGGTTATATTTTAATATATCGTGATTATGAAATGAACTTCATAATAAATGTAATTGACAACACTCGGTAATTGGGTTTTGAATGATAATGATAATAAACACAAAGGCATGATGCCATATCAGAGATCGGGTCGTGTAGCGATCGACCTTGGGGGCAGGTCCCGAAACCCAGCTGGGCCACTACGGTGGTGATATCATGGTTTGCCTAGGTAAAAGTGAATTGGTGTTTTGATTTGACGAGTAGACTGTTCTGTGTCAGGACGGTTTTACTCAAATTGTTCATTTATTTATTTATTTAAGTTTCCTTTGAATAACTTCTAATAATGCTATGTTCCTTTGCGTTAAACTATTTTTATAAAACATAGTCCTCCTGAGCCTTTCGCTCACGTTTTATTGTTTTAAATTTTCCCCCCCTTCTAGGTGGTTTCCCATTTAGGTTTGGAGAAGATTCTTCGGACCGAACTCAGGAGCAGTAGGAGAGTTTATTTATATTTTGTATTATTTAATCAAGGCATGTAAGACTTAACTTTATGTGTACTTGGACTGTAATTGTATTTATGATATTGTCAGAACCATGTATGTGCACAAGTTGTGGGTTGTGGAACCCATATTCGCGGTTTTTATTTAACTTTTATTACATGCTTAATATTTATAAATTCTTTCATAAAATGTGGTAGAAAATCTTCTAAATTTTTATTCAATTTGATTCTCAAACGCTCGATTTTTATTTAAATTCTTGTTTAATTAATCTAAATATTCCGCCACGTCATCTCCCGTACTCCGGGGCGTGACAATATCTGTGATTTCTTGATAATGAAAATGTGCAGTGTGATTTGGTTAGTCACGGTCAACCGCAAACCGAACTACATGTATGTAAGTATTAATTAAACCCAAAATCAAGCTTTGGAGTAGAAAAAACCATATGATGTCATGCATAGTGGTCACTCTTAACCCTTTTTGCAACTAAGCAGTTATTTTGCATACCCCTAATCTTGTTGAGACATTGGTTTATTTTTTGTGAATTTTTTAATTAATTTTTAAATCAAAGAAGAAAAAGAGTTTAGGGTAGAGCTGACGATATGGATCATGACACGACAACATAGTTCAAAAACAACATGAATTTTGCGAGTTATAGTTGGAGAAAAGGGGGTTCGGATCAACATTCAAATCGACCTGAAATTGACACAAATAGATCAAAGGAACATGTCAATTTTTGGTTGACCGACTATGCCATGAAATCAATAAAAAAAATTAAAATATATATTTTGTATCTCATATTTTAGAGTTTGTTATGAACTTGTGATCTCATAGTAGTTGCTTTATATGTTTTATTTGCATAATTTTGATGGGTACTATCATATTTTAGTAGATTATATCTTCTTAGTTCTTTATAATGATAATGATAATAATAATAATAATAATAATAATATTTTATTTTTATTATTATTAAAAGACTATTAAAAGTATAAAATCTTTTTGGGTTCATGTATCAAAATCATGTCAAGGGTCAATTTCGATCAAGTCGTGTCATGTTAACCCCAAAGTGGTATGTCATACTCGTATTGCGGTTTTTCAAAAAAAAAAAAAAAACTCGTGTCATGCATTACGTTCAAGTTGAGCGAAAAAAATAAAAGAAATAACTAAAACACAATACATAACAAGAATTGTCACATCTAGTTGAGGTCCTATTTTAGTCCAATAGACTCAAAATGAGCTCTTAATAGTCAAAAAAAATTACAACAAATAAAACATTTTAAAAATATTTTAAATTCATAATTCAAACTGTTATAAAATTTTAAAAATACCTTTATCTTCTTCGTCTCCTAGATAACCTTCACACCCACTCTTTCCCCACTCTTCCTCGTCTCTCCCCTCTGCCCTCCTCCAACGATGGCCTACTTCTCAACGACGGCAACAATGCCATCAACAATGACTACCCGCGACAAAGTTCGACTTGCCAGGTTATCTTCAGCTCTGTTCATTTCCCTGGCATTGTCGAAGCCTCAAACTGCCATTAAAGCCTATTCTTGTCACCTTGAATCTGTCACCATCAATGCAGATCTTCTTTGGTTCCAGTTTCTCTGCACAACGGCGAATCTTGATGGGCAACGACGGATCTGACAACGAGCGTCATCCGATCCCAACCTTATGTTCACAGTTCAACCTCGCGCCTACCAGAGAAGACGATGGCAATGGCAGGTCTCTCTCGGACGACAGCGACTCTCTAACGCTACAATTGGAGGAGAGGGGAGAAGAAGGAAGAAAAAAAAGGAAAAAAAAATCAGAGGAGGAAAACTCCGCGAAAGAAAAGAGAAAGAAGAGAGAAAAAAAGGAAGGAAGAGATGAGAGAGAAAAAGGAGAAAAAACCCTAAATAAATAGGAGTATTTTTTAATTCATTTAGTTATAAAATCTACATCAATATTTTTTAGGCTATTTATTTTTATTATTATTAATTTTTACATTTTTATAAAAATTATAAAAAATGTTACTTTTTTAAAATTAAATAGTATAAATGTCAACTTTTGAAACTATTTGTAGTAAATATCAAATTTATAATGTAAATATTTTATCTAACTTTTTGTTTCTATATGCAAATAATGTATTTACATTTTTATTTTCAATGTAAATTTACAAATAAATAAATTGTTTACATTATAAATCTGACATTTACATTTATTAAAAATATTTTCAAAACCTTATATTTATTTTAAGGAGATTCAAAAATCTAACTTTTTTTTCATTCTATTTAATTTTCATTCCTTTACAAATACGGTCTATTTTCCTCATTCTCCATATTCAAAGGCCTCACTGCCCAATTCACATGGCCGACCCTGTAACGGCGTCGTTTTAGTAAAATATAGCCTAAGACACAAAAAGAGGGAAGCAAGAAGCAAGCAAATGGCATGTTCCAAGTTGCGACATCGATGGAGTCCGATTCGCAAAATTCTCAGAACACCGATTCCTTGTTCGTTTGGGACGAATCCTCTCAGCTTTTCTTCCATGCCAGGTTCTCTCTCTCTCTCTCTCTCTCTATATATATATATATATTATGGTATCTGTATATAAGGGTTTTGGATTGTATGTTTATTTCTTCATGGATTCAATTGAATTGCAGTAGTGGATTTTATCACGACCCAAACGCCGGTTGGTACTACAGCAGCAGAGATGGTCTCTACTACAAATTCGAGAACGGAAGTTACGTACTTCTTGATTCAGTTCAGGTTTTGATTTCTTTTCTCTCTTCAATTTTTCTTTTTCAGATTTTTCATTATTTTACATTGATTTTTTTTCTTATTTCTTTTCAGAGTGATAAATCTGAAATGTCTCAGAGCGAAGTAGGTGTGAATGGGAATTCAATTGGAAATGAATTGTGTGAAAAACATGAAGACGACAGTGAGAATAATAGCTCGTTCTTACAACGGGATGAATCTGGTGCTGACCAATGCGAAGGAGTTGGTAGAGACGAACCAAATTCTGGTAAGAGCCTTTGCTATGTACAGAAGTGTTGTTCTATTTTTTTTTTTGTTATAGTTTTGGGTGGAACTTTCAATTTTATTATGCTGATCTTTGATGTTTTTGTAATTAGTGTTACAATCTCAAGTAAATTTTTATTTTTTGAGTTATTGAATTTTGGGTCAAGTTCGTTGTTGGAATACCCAGGATTTATATCTGATTTTTTGCTGTTTGTTTGGTCTAATACTTGTTAGTGGGTAAGTGTTATTTTGTTAGAAGACGACATGCAATTCTGTTGTAGTCCTACTAAGAAATCCAAGAGAAGAAAATTACAAGAACGGGTAATTTGGCATTTTCGTGCCTGGAGATTTAGGTTCCTCGACATCGAAAGACATAACACCTTATTTTCTTATTTAGATAGATATATACATCACTCAGTCGTTCTGTTGGGCGTTTTGAAGCGTTAATTGGTCCTTTATTTGTTCAGGAACTACGGAATGCAAAAGCAGTCATTCACCTGAGAATCCCCCACCTCCTTCAGAATGGTATGCAGAATGTGGTGTTGATTATCCATGTTGTTATCACCATTGTTGTGAAATTGATTTGCTAACTTTAGTCATGTACTGTTCTTAAGGTTAGAAGATACGCTTATTGATCTTTATTTGTCTGGCTACTCAAGCCAAGTAGTCCGTGATGGTGCCGATGAGACAACTTCCTCAAAAGAGGATGAGAGGGATAACTTTGAGTTGCAGGCCGATGGTTTGTCCTTCTTTCTGGTACATTGTTGGTTGAGTGTCCATACGCAAGAACAGAATCTTAAATGGACTTGCTTGGTTGTCTGCAGGGGACAATGATGCATACGAGTTAGAAGAAGGCGAATGGATTCCAGAAGACCCTCAGGACATTACTCGGTTTAGTGAAAACATATCAGATGAAGGTATTGTTGTTTGGCATGTTGAAGATTTACTTTAGGTAATCAATCTGTTTTAGTTTTTAGTCATGCATTAGCAATAACTGACGTGGCTTAACATGCAAGAATATCGTTGACATAGGTGTTTCATGGGAAGAAGAGAACTGGAGAGCTCAATATGGTCAAGTCATTCGATCTTCGGAAGAGCCAATGCCAGAGATTCCTGCTGTGGATTTGTGGGATTGGTCTATGGTTAAGGGGCCTAGAAAAGATGGAAAAGGTGAGGCTACGAAGCTTGTTGGGAGACTGATGAGGAAGTCCGCTAAGCTTCATCCTTCAATGCCTTCTGGTGGCGGTCTTCTAAAAACTGCTCCAATATGTGAAGTGCATCACGATCTGGTACGAGTTAAATCAGGTTTGCATTTCCTCCTTTCATTTAACAAAGTATAAAGTCTGCTTGATTTATAAAAGCTTTTTGTTTATTTGGTTATTTGGTTATATATTCTGTGAGGTTACTGTATGGCGGCAGAAACAGTCGAAATCTGTGAGATCTCATACAAACTGCATGACTGCATCTGCATGTTTATATGTGGTTAAAACTTTTGTATTTGTATGGCTGATTTATTCTTTTGTGCTAGGGCAAATATATAGGTTGCGGAATCCTAGTGCAAGATTCTTAGCTTCCCTGTCAGCCTATGATTCTTCTAACCCAACCAAGGACTGGGGGTTTCCAGAATTATCATTGCACAAACAATCTCTTCCCTTCCCTAAATCCAGGGGAAAAGTTGACTCAAAAACTGCATGTGGAGACTTGGCTGGCAATGATCTGCCTCCGTCGGAATATCAGCCCCCTTCATTTGAACAGGTGAATTTGATCGTTAACTAACATAATTCGTGGCTTAACTTTACCCGTTTTTGTCATACTTTTCTGGCTTAACATTTCATGCATGTATCACAAAGTTAACAAGTACAAGTCAGAAGTAGTTGCCTTTGTAATTAAAGCAATATTCTATTTTGTGCTTGGAAATTCATCTATTAGTTTCTGTTCCTTTTTTGCTGAAATTCCTTTGTCCAAATGCCAGAGTAGAAGCCATTCATATAGGGACAGAGCTGCTGAGAGGAGAGCCCTGCATGGTGGTTTTGGTGTTGCTCCGGGACAAAAGAATTCTATGGTCGGCCATAGCGACATTCTGTCGTCACCTCCTTCAGCCTCCACAGAGGAAGCTGCAGCCGAGGCTTTGAACATTTCATTTGGAGCTGGTAGTTATGCCCAAAAAATCCTAAAACGCATGGGCTGGAAGGAGGTAAATCCCATTAACCTCTGATATTTCCAGAAATTTTGTTCATAAGATTACTGAAATCAGTCATCCATTGCATCCCTTAAAAGATTGTTAGGTTAGCTTGAACAGTTGAAAATAAAATACTTCTTAACTCGATTCAGTATGGCTTTTCTAAAGCAGTTTGGATACTTTTTACCTTTTTCTTTTTCTTTTTTTTTTTTGGCCTCTTTGTTTTGCTTATAGCCATCGAATCTCACCCAGTTTCTCTGCCTCCCCTTTATGATGCGGCCAGGGTGAAGCCCTGGGCAAGACTACAAAAGGCTTGATCGAGCCGATTCAAGCGGAAGGAAACATTGGCAATGCTGGATTGGGTTGGCCTAGGGGAAGATCAAAACACTGATGATATAACTGGCACTGGCCATCTACATGACTTTTTCTTCTTTCTCCCGAGCTTTTGTAATTGATTAAATGATGTGCTGCTCCTCAGAATGTATACACGGGTAACCAGAACGTATCATCTATAAGAAAGAGCCTAAAGTTTTACCTTTTTCTCCCTTTTTTTCCCAAGCAATAGTATGACTTTCTCATTCGCCACAAAAAAACAAAAAACAAAAACAAAACATAACAACGCAAAAAACAAAAAAAAAAACAGAAAAAAACAAACAAACACCTTACATTTGATGTTGTCGTAAGAATTATCCTTTATCTGTTTTTAGTTATTGGATTAATTTCTTATAATTTGATATGTAAATGTTCTCGTTAAAAATTTATGAAAATAAAACATTTTCCAATTATAAATTATCAAAAAGGAAAAACGACAGCTCCCACCCTAAAAATTGTCCTTTTTAATAATGGTCCTTTCATTATATTTGTTAGACCTATTAATTGATAAGCCTTTGATGAAGTACTTGCATACATGATGCTAATACAAGGAGCCATCAAAGCACCTGCTAATGAGCCATCCTACCGTGTAGGACTGCCTCAATTTCAAATATTTGTTAAAAAGTACAACAAAAAATTTAACTAATGTTTAACGTACAAATAACAAGGAGACAAAGAATAATAATGTACAAAATTTTTTCTAAGTCTATTTATTTCAGTTATCAGCTTCGCAAGACGTCATTTCAGTTTTAATTTTTTTATCAGAAGATGGTGAATCACCTTTCTCCTCTATTGAACTTCTCTGCTGCAGCTCTTGCTTCAGCCTTTGGATCTCCTGGTCCTTCTCTTCTAGCTTCTCTTGCATCGTAAGTACCTGTGTAAAAGTTCTTTTAGTATCATGTCAAAGGCATAATTTTCATATTTGATACGCAAGTTTTGGAATCAAGGAATTATCCGTGTAAATAAAGCCAAATCGCATACCAAACCATGATCAAAGAAGAAACTAATTACGTCAAAACCACCCAAAATGATCCTCAACTAGACAACAACGACGTTGTTCCGAATACATGGTAGCTGAGCTAGTGGGACATAACCACAAATGTATAGGAGATGAAGTAAATTATTTGGGAAATTGTGTTGATGCTATATTTGAAAAGAGTTAAACGACTTGTCGATTGTTGCAGCTGATTTAGTTGACAGTCGTTTCTTTAGTAATGCTACTTATAATTTAATTTTTCATCTGTTATTTGCTGCTGTCGTCGTTTTGGCTGTATAAGAGCATATGGACTCTGTTTTGTTATTCTTAGGTTTTCGACTCCATAAGTGTAATTTGGAGCTCGCAGAGCTTGTTAATGGAACTATACTGGATTGGTTCATAGTAAACGAATTTCCTTTCATTTTCTAGTCTATTCTCTATTTTACTGACTTCCAAGTGTATATTAAAAGAAAACTAATAAATGGACGAAAAAAAAAAGGGTAGAGAAATAATTACCATTTCATTTGATCTTTCCACATCATTTGTTAGCCCCTCCATCTGTTTGTGCAGTCCTGTAAGATAAAGCGAAAAAAGGGATTACTAAGTCATAAATCACACTACGTTTAAAAGACGCACAATATCAGTCAAAAGATGGAACGACTCCACGTTTATTTGAGCAACCATAATTACTAAGAATATTATACAATGGGATTCAACATGGAGGGAGTTTCAAATCTTCTACAAAGACTTGAGCACGACATATTACTCACCTTCAAATTGATTTCTGAGTTCTGCATTCTGGGATTTTTGCAAAGCAAGTTTCATAGCTAAATCATGCATCTGCAAAACAATGACACAACTCAAATTAATTTGATGATCCGTCTTAAGTAACACCAGATGATTAAGAGAGTGCCAAACTGCTTCAAGAATAGAGAGAGAAGATTTGTTCACCATCATGGACTGGTTCATGCCCTTGCAAATTTTCTTATTATTGTTCTCGATTTTGGAACCCCAAGCTCAGAAACAAACTCATTTATTTATGCAGGCATGCAAATACACAGAAAACTTTCCATCAACTTGAGGGTGGGGGCGGGGACAAAATTCAAAAATTGGGAAAATAGAGGCTTAAAGTTGATAAAGAACACCAATAATGTAAAAAGTATGGGCAGAAGCAGTGGTAGCACCTTTCCCTCAGCAGCTTGATTTCCAATCTCCTCATTTTCCTCTTGCAAGGTTCTACATTTAGCCATCAGCATCTTCCCCATCTTACTTTGGGGAGTAAATTGGACTGCAGCAATATTATCCTCCAACTCTTTCACTTTCTTATCCTTCTCCTCAACCAAATTCTGACATCCATGCACCACAAAAAGTGCAAATTCAGACTTACTTAAAAGCAGACTAAGAGCATATATAACATTTTAGGTATCACCAAGTAATCTTAAGAATATTGTAAGCGCCTAGCACACCTTTAAACGTGTAAACTCTTCATGGATTGCTGGATCTAGTAACAACCTCCTTGCCTATAAGAATTAATCAACAAAGAATATTTAAGTCACTAGCAAAGTAACAATATAGTTAATCGCAAAAGCCAAAATAGAAAGAATAAAAAAGGAACCAAAACGACATAAAGATCCACGGAACCAATAATGTGAGACCGGATGCACTGTCTTGAAAGCAAAAGAAGAAGGGACAAAATGTCCTGCCTGCTTTGGTAGCTAGGAACTTATGAAACTTTCATTATTAGGAGACCAAATATATCAATAACGAACCTTTTAAACAAGAAAGTAAAAGATATAAAAGCTAAAGAATAGTGTTTAAGCCAATGAATCCACTATTAAAGTATGCCTCGGTAAAATATCTATTTAGATGAAACTAAGGCATTAGGAATCACCTGCATTGACGGTGGCTTCAGTTGTACTCTCAACTCTCGAACTGAACTCTGTTGTTTAGTCAACAATGAACTTGTTGTCATACAAAAAATGATATAATTCAAGCAAGACTGCAAGAAAGAAGTAAAAAATCATCTGCTTAAAACCCTCCTAAATACTATTCCAGATTGTCAAGTAACGGAGTGAAGATAGCAAGTCTTTGGGTGAAAAAATTGAGTTGTAGAAGAGCGTCCTCATATTATAGCATGCATAGGTTCTCAGTATTATTTCCTCCTTCTCACTCTCAGTATTTACAGATATGTATGTGTGTGTGTTTACCATTTAAAAATAATAATAATAATAATAATAGTAATAGTAGTAGTAGTAGTAATAACCATGTCCTTAAGGTGAAATTTTCCTCTCCAATATCATTTGTCCCAATGTTTCTGTAAATAAAAGTTTAAAACCATTGAATATGCATAATCGCACACACTCTAACACACTCTAACAAACACACTCTAAACAGATTCAATATTATCACATGCACACAGCATCATCTAAAAGGAAAAGACAAGCAAAGAGCTCTCACCTTCAGCTCTGCTATCTCCTGCTCTCGCTTTGCAAATGTCACTATGAAAGCAGCTTCCTTCTTTTTTGCTTTTTCTAACTAAAAACGAGGGAACAACATATTATAATCATACATTAAAATGTGAATTTGTATATGTATGTAAAAAAATAGAAGATAATAATAATAAACGCAAGGAATAATCAAGACTAAACCTGTTCTCGCAATGACTCCTCAGACCTCTTCAGGCTCTGAAGGTAATTGATCACTACTTTAGGTTCTGCAAAACAAAAACTAAAATCAACATTTCTGGATTTAACGGAGGCTAATTGTGATTGAGCACATACATGAAGCACACAATAGCATGGCATAAAGATACAAGAAAACTCCAAAAATCTAAGATGAAGCTGACCAGGGGTAGCCCCCATAGGTATGAAGGACTCATTCTGAAATGCAGAATGCCACTTTTGAATTTTAGATTTTGCAGCTTCAAGTTCCGTCTGAAGAAAATTTTATCATAAATTAATAAATCATAACTATACAGGCCAATGGAATTTGCAACCAAATAATATTACAGAATCGAACACGTACTTGATATGTTGCAAGGGTATCTTTACAGTTTTGAAGACTGCAAAAGAAGATCAAAGAACAGATATAAAAACAGTAGATCTAGTAAAGTTAAAAAGCAACTTGTCTAATCAGTATCACTGCAAATCGCTTAAACATTAGGCCTTTTAGAACTTACAATACCTTTCACGAAGAGACAATATCATTCCTGTTGCTACCCCAGGAGCAGTTTCTTCAACTTTTGAGTTAGACTGCAGGTAATAAACAGTAATTTTTCGTTTTCAACAAATGCTAACCAGAACCGTAAGATTAAAGGTAATAATAATAAAAATATATAGACATATATGTATATATCATAGAATGTCAGCACATGTAAACTGTCATAAGTCCTCATTCAAACTTTTCCACTTAAAAAAATAAAATAAAATTCCTCATCTAAACTTCCAACCATCTTCTACTCTCACTGAATTGGAATTTTACGACATCATTAACACAACAATCAAAGCTTCTTTCTTACACTTCTCAAATAAGACCAGACCAAAATCCATGAACGAATTTCCAATAAAATGATTCAATTTCATGCCTATTTATATCAGCATTGTTGTGAATAAAGAAAAAGAAAAAGACACTAGCTTTGATATTGTTTTCGACTTTCAAATCAATGCTAAAGAAGCGCAAGACAAATTTGACTTGGTATATAAAAATTCAAAAAAATTCTCGCAAATAACCATCTTCAATACCTTCTTTGAGCCAAAATATTCGTCTTCATCGTCCTCTAGGTACCCAAATCCTCTCTTATTCCCTAAATTCTCAAAGAAAAATCGACAAAAATCAAACAACAGTACCAAAAATCAGCCAAAAAAAGGTACATTAAGAACGGAAATTTGTATCCGATGAAAGAGAAAATAACCTGAGCGCCTAGCACTGTGACCTCCAGGAAAATCGCCTCCGAAATCATCGTCCTGGATTTTCAGAAGCACGAAAACCCTAGAGTTTTAGACTTCATTGTATAAAGAAAAGAACAGTAGAAGAGAGATTTGGGGAGACTTACGTCGTTGATATGGTTGTGGGAAGCCATGGAATATCTTCTGAAAATCCTTCGGGGATTTGCTTCTACAGAAATCGGAAATGGACGGAGACCGGTTGGGGCTCAAAGGGGTTCAGACGAACGACAAAAAGAAGAACAGAAGGGAGTGTGGGTATCAGGTGCATGCAGTTCCACGCTGTAGTTTTGTTATTTTGGGCCTGCGATCTTAGCCCATTGATGAGGTTTCTACCCAAAAGTATTGAAACGCATTTATGTTGGCCCAGTTATGATGTTAGAGGCCCAGACTGAAACTGGGAAGGAAGCAAAATATCCTAAAAATATCTCTAATGATATAGTAATTATCTTAATGATATTATATATTATACTATATAATTACATATAAATAATTATAATGATATCATTATAAGACATTTATAAAATTTTTACAAATTAAAGTCATATTTCAATTCAATAAATGTAGTTGGGCCAATTGTCTCGTTAACCCAGTAACATAACCAAAGGTAATATTAGAAAATTAGAGAGGAGGATTTTCATAGATGTTATCTTTTAAGACTTATTTTTATAAATGACATATATATTTATTTGTAGTATAACTTAACATATAATATAAATAATAGTATGGTATAATTTTTTTCTAAAGTTTGGCATGAATAGCACAACTTTTAAAAGGGTGGCATAGTTTGTAATTTCTCAATTAGAAGAGATTATGACCAATTTATTGTTGTAAAATCTTCAAAAACTAGAAATACTCTCAATTTTTTCTCCTCTGTATCATTGGAGACTTTTCATAAATGTTGTCATTTAATATTTATTTTTTATAAATACTACATATATTTGTTTGTGATACATCTTAACATGTAATAAGAATTATAGTGTAGAATAAACTTTTTTAAGTATGGCATAAATAAAGACAACTTTTAAAAATGTGTCATAACATGTAATTTTCTCCTTTTAAAAAATTATAGTAAATTGCACAACATCATGCAGTTCCACATCGTAGTTTGAGATATTTATACTCACGTCATTTTATTGAACAATGGATTAACTTTTGCCACTTGAAAAAAAAAAATTTGCGCTATATGTCGTTCACAAAAATCAATGCAAGAGTAAAATTATTAAAAAAAGTAGCTTGTGATATTTTTTCAAAGAGTTTTTTTTTTCACGTATTGTATTTCAATCCACTATATTTCAATCCACTATCTAAAAAAGGGGTGTATTTATATTCCCCTTTAGTTTTGTTATTGTGGGCGTGAGATCTTAACTCATTAAGAAGGTTTGAGACAGTCAAAGAGAGACAGTCAAAGATTTAAGCCACATTGAAAAAAGTATTAAAATTAATAGGCTAAATTTTTAAAAACTTTAATTAATAGATCATTTAAGTTTAAGCATAGATTTTCTGCTACGTAAAATACCAAAAACACAATTTGAATAAAAATTTAGAACGAATGCATCCTCTCTCTCTCTCGATCTCCCTGACTGTCGCTCTCATGCTCTCTCTCTCTCTCTCTCTCTGGTATGCATTGTCATCATTGTGACACTAAGATGGCGGCACAAACGACAAGCCAACAACAACAAGATCTCTCACCAATCTCTACACCATTTGGCTGGTGACATCAATGGCCTTGGTTTTCCTTTTGTCGGAGATCTTGATCTGAATAGCCGTAGTTAGGCAACATTGGAGAGAAAAATAGAGGTAACCCCACTTGGTTTTGTTTTGAGAGTTTTTGAAAATGTTTTTGCATGTTTTTTGAAGTAAAAATTTCAAAAACATTCTCAATATAATTCTTCAAAAATTCTCTTTTTTCAAAACAAAATCATTTCACCTATTTTAACAACACTACCAAATGGGCCCATCTTTGCTGATGATTTAGTGCTTTGATATTTGGAACTTCCCTAACATTATCATTCTTGTGGTTTTGAAATCTAACATCTAGGGGGGTGGTGGAAACGTGGAGTCAACAAAGAGAGAGAAAGGGAGAGGAGAAAGAGGGTGGTTTGAGAAGAGAGAGAAATATATCAGAATTAAACCTTAAGGGTAAAATTGAAAAATAAATTATTAAAAGATAAGAAAATGTCTATAATTTACTACACCTTGGTAAGTAGGATATTTACTTCCACAAGTATGAAATTTACGCTCATTCACTGCAATTTTCAAGGAGATTTCTAACCATATATGTCCAAGCCCATTTAGGTTACCCCAGTGAGGATGTGGTAGAGGCCTAGACTAAAATTTGGGGCCTTAACCCATTAAGGTTTTCAGCTCTCTTTCCAAGCCATCCTTTGTGTGCTTTGAGATGCAGGATCAAAGAGATTGAATTACAAAGTTTTATCTCCAGATTGATGCATCCGTTTTAAAATCATGATATATGGCAAAATTTTTATACTAGAGTTGAAATTTTGTAAAATTTTCAGAATATTAAAATAGCTAAATTTTTACATGGTAATTTTTATAATGAATAATGATGTTGTATTTTGTACTATATTATTATATAATAAATATTCTACTGATATTAACGTTTTCCATTATTCTAAAAATTTTACTATTTTTCACCTTCATCATCGAAAGTTTGCTATATGTTAAAAAGCCCTTCAATTATTGGATTGGAATCTTCAATCTTGCCTCTCTTTTTTTTTATGAAACATTAATATATTAAAAGCCGTTGACCTTATTTTACCCTTCTTTGTGTTTTGACAAATTCAAAATAAGCATTTTCATCAACGTTTTCTATTGATTGTTGACAGTTTAAAAAAAAAAAAAGAGCATTATGTGCGCTCATGAATTATAATAAGAAATGGTTATACTATTTAGTAATTATTATTCAACGACCACTAGTAGTAGAAATATTCTTTAGAACTCTCTCATTTTCTCTCTTGTGCCTTTACTATCCAATATTGACTTTAATCTCTTATTGCTTTTCCCTATTAACAAAATAGACTCCTATCAAAATAATATATATATATATATATATATATATAAAGGGGAAATAATGATAACCAAATTCGCCATACCTATTTCCTAATTGAACATAAATTTGCATGTCTACAATTTTCTTATGTTGAATGTGATGCACGCTCTATCCATGAAATATCATTTGCCCCCTTTTTTTTTTTTTTGTTCTCCTAATAATTCGAAGGAAAATCCCTTGTGTTTGAAATTCATGATTTGTTGGAGAAAATAAAAGAAATTACAAAAAAAAAAAAACACATAAATGGATTAATCTTGAGTTTCTTAAGATGCATTTCAAACTAATGAACCAAAATAATCATCACCAAGCTATAATTTTTTTTTTCTATTGTTTTGATGTCTTTGGCCTAGTATAATCCCCAATAGTTAATGGTATGATTCACTCGCTAGGAATGGCAAACACACATTATGTTGTCATTTGAATTTTTCATTCCATAAAATTGTGTTTTTTTTTATTAATTTCAATTATAAGTTCCAGAAATATGTAGTTGATAATTTCTTTTATTTGTAAGTTGGATACATTGGTGTGTGTCAACGCTTTAAAAAAGAAGAAAAAAAAGTCACGTGCAACTCGAGCATGTTTTTTAAATTCCCATATGCATTAATTTATATCTTCTATGACTTATCCAAAAGTTTTTTTTTTTTAAAATCATTTTGGTGCACATGATAACTAAAAACAAAAAGCATATTAAGTTTATTTATTTATTTTTTAAAAAGAGATATTTAGTTTTGTTTTATGTATAGTGCAATATAATAGTAATATTAAAATATTCTGTCCATGTAAGCATATAATTCTTTTGTCATGACTTTGGAATCTAGTAGCCCCTTTTTGTATTTATCTATCTAAGGTAACATCTCGAATATTTATCATCATTTCCTCTCGCTGTAAAAATTTGTAGTGAAGCTTTCATGTATTTTAAACATGTCGTTGAGTATTTGTCTAGTGTTAAGAAGTGAACTAACCATTTTTTTCCTAAGAATGGCAAACACATTAATTTGTCGCTGTGATTTGGTCACATTTTTTGGATTAATTTCCAAAACACACTAAGGAATAAATTATTACGAATATAGGATAGTTTTTTTTTTACTTTCTTACATGTCCTGTATTACTTTATCATCGTCCGATGATAACAATACAAATATGGCATAGTAATTACTAGTAAAGCAACTTCATTTTGTATGATATATATAACATTAAAAAAAATTCCAAGAACATGTTGATGGAACCGATCTTGTAATTGACGGACCGAGCTGCTTGTTTGAGATGGTTGGTCTTTGATTTTATGCTAGAATTTTGACTTACTAAGTATTTAGACTTTCATCTTAAATAGTCAACCTGTTAAGTATGATGACCCAATGTCCTTGTTAAATTGATGTTTATTTTTGCATTTATAGAATGTGAGACTCATGATTTTTTTATCCTTTACACATCGTAGGTAGATGTTGGTGCATTTTTTGGACCAGACATTTTCAATTATTAGCTTCCTCTTTAACGATTAATGTTGGAAATAATGTAAGGTGGGATTAGTTTTAAATAATAGCGTGTAATCCGTACCTACATATCCTAAAATTATACCACCATTTATAGCACTCTCAAATATTGAGAAAATTATATTATACCACACTTTTAAATGTTATGTTTATTCATGTTAGAAAAAGTTATGTCTTGCTATCATTCATATTACATATTAAGTTATGTCACAATTAAATATATATATATATGTGACACCCGTTATTCTTCTAACGGGTATTGAGGTAATTAAATTAATTTTTAATGTATAAAAAAAATTGCTTCATTTAAATTTATTTTATAATATTTATTTTTATCTATTTTTAAGTTTTCTAAAATTCTCCTATATTTATTTAGTATGATTACTAAAAAGCCTTAGAACTTCTAATAAATCTCAAAAATGTCATATTGGCATTATGTGTGTTAAAGTCTTTAGATGAGACATAAGGATATCTTTTCCAACTACTCTTGACCCTCATTTTCTTTATTTCCTCCGTGACATGCTTCAACATGTCTCCTCTATAATTGTTTCTATCACTTCTTTTCAAAGACTTCATCTTTTCTTCCTTTCTCTTCCACGGTTCCCACACTCTTCTTCTCATTTCTTTGCTGAAGCAAAATACTTAGAGAACTTCTTCAAGGCAGCCATAAAAATCAGCCACCATCACCTCCATTTGAGCAAGAATTTCAGTCATACCGAAGTAAAAGAACCTGTTTTGAAGCCATTTCAAGCTTCCAACTAACCATAATCCGAGGTTAGAATCTTATGAACAAATTTAGTCTTTCATTTATAAATTTTCTTTTATACTAAAGGATTATTCAAATTTACGTTCTTAAACCTAAGTATATGTTTGTTGCTATTTTGGAGCATATGTATGAAGTCTAAGTGTATATGCCCTAGACAGAAAATTTATATTGTTAAATTTTGTAATACCTCTATGGGCAGTGGTTATTTCTTGAAATTCTAAGATTAAATTAAAATGAATTTTATGAATTGGTTTGCATATTTGAAAAGTAGCATCCTAGGCTTTCTAACGAGCTATCATAAACCTAAATCGGAGTTGTATTTTATTTTCTAAGAATTATTCAATTTTTGTATTGGAAACTAGTAAATCTGCCAGTTTGTTATGGTATACCAGCTGCTAACCTGAACCAAGAACCCATCTTTGCTCACCACCTAATTCTTTAATGTCTTGCAACCTTTCCAATATTATCCTAAGTGATTGATGAATCTTATTAGGGACTAAAACATATAGATTACTTGTTCACATTTTATATTGTGTTAAGACAAAAATTGTTTACTGTGGTATTCAAAAGAGATTTATATAAAAGCTTTAATGGCATACTAGTAAGATAAGTTTACACATGATTTATTTATGAATGTAGTTGTATGTTGTGCTTTAGTTTTAATTGTCCTTATGCACGCCTTAGGATCAAGGGAGTATGGAGCTAACGTTAACTGATTCCAGGATTAAAAGATTGTTGATAAGCTTGAAAGGTAGGGATTCTATTACTCATCTTTTGTGAGGTTTTTATAGAATTAAAATTGATTGTTTTGCCGCAATATATATATCTATGTTGAACTAATATTATATGAGTATCACATATGAAACTATGACATGGACTCGTCTTGTATTGTACGGCGAGGAACATAATGAATTGACACATGTTATAAATTGAGAAGCATGGTTAGGAAAACTAACTCTATTGATAATGATTCAATATAGAGAAATTGTGAGACATGAAGAGGGCGACGGTTACGTCCTTGGGCATGAATACCCTAAAAGGTAAAATAGGGGGAAGGCGATGACGCTTCCTTGGGTTGAAAGTCCCAGAACACACTGTACAGGAATCGATTTGGTGAGGACTCGGGGCTTGATGTCCCCTCACCGGAACACCCTTGGAATGTTTATAGGGTGATCAAGTGCGCCCATTTGGGTTTCGATGAGTTGAGTGATACTCAATTTAACATGGATACCTAGGAACAATGATGATTGGTAATATTTGTATAAATGTGTAATTATGACACTTGGTAATGATTAACTACGGTATCCATAAGATGTGATCATAATAAACCTCATAATCTGAAATATGATGTGACTTACTAACCATGCAGATTTTAATGTGGTAATGATAGAGGTGAGTAATAGCTTTCTCTACTGAGCATAGTGTTGCTCATTCCCTTATGTTTATATCTTTTCAGGACTCACTAAGTGTGAGGTGGCTACGAGAAATATAGTTGAGGAAGTGATGTAGCTATATTACATTGGGACTGCTTCAATTGTTGAGAATGTTCTTCATGATAATGTAAGCATCAATTGTTACTTTCTGTGACTGTATTACAATGTGTTGAGGGTTAAAATGATGATGACAACAGTTTATATTATTAAATTTAAGGTGCTACATTAAAACTGTGGTTTATTTGTCGTTTATATTTTTATTTTTGAGTTGAGAGTTTTCATTTAAGTCCCGGGCAAATTTTATTTCTAAGGTTTTTCTTTTATTATTTATTTTTATTTTATCTCATTAAAAACTGTTAACCCCCATATAGGGGCGTTACAATATATGATTTTATTAAACGTAAATCTTAAAAAATTGCGTTTATTAAAATTTCTTAAATAATAATGACATTTGTTTGAAGATAAAAGACGATTCTAGTTGTGAATGATTAGTGGGTATAAATACAATTCCCGAAATGGCAACTATTTGTTGATAGTAATCATCATTATGACCACTGGTAATATAGTTTGTCCAAAGCATAAGAACATCTTTGAACTCAATTTTGGTTCATTCTACCAATTGAACAAATCTGCTCTTCATCCACTGAAACATCCTTTGTCTCTCGGCCAGCATTATGATAGCAAATAGTATAAAAATTCAAGAAATGTAAGAAGACTAAGTTTTTATATATTTTTTTATGATCTTTAAAAAATTGATGATGCTACTTTGCATAATGGGATATGTACCTTTTTATTTCTTGTGTTTTATGTTTGTGCAAGAACCATATTTTGGTTTTGAACTCAAACATGTACCTTTATATTAGATTTAATATATAAATATGTACCCTATCTAGGTCAATAATTGATTTTGACCTTTAAAATGATTAAATTATTCTTAAAAAAAATAAAAAATAACTTTCAAAAATAAAAATAAAAAAAAGAAGCAAAAAACACATGAAAAGCTCATTTTGATGGTATTTTTGAGCATTTAATAGGTCAAAACCATAAGTTTTAAGTTTAATTTTATTTTTCTATTTGAGGGATTTCGGACACTTTAAGATAAAAATCAAAAGATTGAACATGACGAGGTATAAATTTATATACTAAATCTAATTTAAAAGTAAATATTTGATGATATTGAAAACCAAAAATATAGTTTTTAAATAAACATTAAACAAAGATATAAAAAAAGTAAATAACCTTTAATTTATACAAACTTTGTTATACCATGTTGGAAATAAAAGCTGAACAAGTGTGATAAGAAAAATTGCAGTGAAACTCGGGTAAATCAATACACAATAAATTAATAATCGTGATAAAGTAATTTTTTTTTTGTAAGTCCCGACTTAGGCTAATAGGATAAATTATTAAATTCGATAAAATTTATAAGATAATACATGATAATAAAACCCTTAAAGGTTTCTATAATATGAGTTTTTTTTTTTTTTTTGAAGTATGTATATTCGATCTATGTTGATAATAAAGTACATTATGATTTTACTAGGTTTAATAAGTAAACTGAATCTTATAGAGTGTTTGGAAGGGTGATGGGAACCGATGGTTAGAATCACTTTTACTTAGCATGTGAGAGCTTTACACTGTAGCATTTTTTTTTTTTTTTGTTATTATAGCATGTGAGAGCTTTACACTGTTTATAACTGGAAAAAGTGGTGGGAACCCCCATCCAAATTTTATAAGCATATTTTTTTTGTAGTGGTGATCCACACCCCCTGGTTTCCGAAGCCCATTATGGGAGGCACAAACCCTTTATATAAAGAGCCCATCAACTCTCATGTGGTTTATCCGACTAATACGGAGCCGACCCATAGAAAGACCTGAAGGCAGCAAGAGTCTCCCAACACTGGTAGCTGTATTCACAAAAACTCGAACTCGATTAATACATCACTTATCAATAGATTTATTTGGTCTCAAAGCTATTAATTTATAAGAGTTTTACTGTACCATAACCATAAAACACAATGCAAGAGTGTACAAACTGAGAAATAAATACTTTAATATAATTTTGGTAAAGTTTTTTAGCCAAAAAAACTCATTCAAAAGTACCAAATGTTTTAAAATAATCTAACGTGGTAGTGGTTTAGAAAAGAAAAAAAATTGTAATTTGTTATACTTTTTCTTAGTGTTATCTTAGAAATTTAACATTTATTTCCTTAACATCCACGTTAAAGGGTTTCTTTTTCCTTCATTTTCTTTTTTTATTCTCACCTTATTCTATTCCACCAAAGACGGAGTTTTTCCCAGAGGATCTATCTCTCCTTAGTATTTTATTTTCTTTATTTTCATCCATTTTATTTTTATATGTATATCCATTTATATCTTCATCTATATAGTGGTGATAGGTTTGATCCATACATATATATCTATCTAGTTGTGGCATTGTATTTAGGTTTCTCATTTTCGCGTGTTTTTCTTCACTCTTTTATTAGGTCTGTAGTTTTCAAGTGCTGGAAGATTTATCAATCAGAAGAACATACACTAGAGGTATAGGCATTTTGAAAGAGCCGAACATTTATTTATTTTTTTAGGGAGCTCAAACTTGTCTCCCTTACGCCAATCAAAAAGAGCAAAAAAAAAAAAAATAATAATAGTGTTAGTAGCACTCTCTTTTTCACTCTTTTTACACTTTTTGCATTCATTGTCTGACTTTTAAATGATAATTTATCATATTAGTAGATTCCATGTATTAGACTTTGAATAGAGAGAGCATAAAAGAAAGTGAGAAAATGAGTACTATCAACGTTCTTCAAAAAAAAGGCGAAAGAACAAAATAGCATACTTATGTTAAAACTTAGTAAATAATGTCATATAGTTTCAAAATGTATAGTAAATAGCATATCATGAGAAATTAAATAATATCTTGAGAGAAATTGAGAACAAAAACCCCTAAATACTCCTATCTCTTTCTTCTCTAGATCTCCTACTTTCCTCCCTCATCGGCATCATCAACAGTCAAAAAATACAGTATTACTCTAGTAATACTGTAATATTGTGTAAATACAAAAATTTCCTGACTTCGCCAAATCGTAGGTAGAGGGAAAATACAGTATTACTTTGGCTATACTATATTACCATGTAAATACAAAAAATTCACTGACGACTTCGCTGGACCGTTGACTGCTAGGAAATACAGTATTACTCTGGTTATATTATATTACCGTGTAATACAAAAATTCACCGAGGACTTTAGTGGACCACTAGTGGCCGAAAAATGTAGTATTACCAGAGAAATACTGCATTACCATGTAAATATTGTTGAAAAAACGGTACGCAGCGGAATTTTAAAATTTTATATATCAGAGTAATTTCTAAAACACAAGTTGACATGCTATATGTATAAATTAGACAGATCTTACTAACCTTTGTGTATCGAAGAACCTCTGCAACCTGTGAAGAGAAGTAACGTTCCAGAAGAGCCTCAACCAACTGGTCTTCTTTGCTATTCTCTATCCACAACCGGAGTAAGTGTGAGCTCACACGTATAGCTCTTCCACCGGTGACTCTCCTTCCAACCAATCGAGAGAACCCAAAGCTAGTGTTCGTGATTTGTGAACAAAACCTCTCAGGGAGTTTTCAGATGCTCACCAAAAGAGTATCACTTTTAATCTCTCAATTGATATGAGTAAATCATGAGACTCACTCCCTTTATATAGCAATTGGTCCTGGGGTCAGTCCTTATCAGATTAGGTCTCAAAAACTCGAAACAAAATCAATTTCAGATCAATATCTGATAAGATCCGCATGAAAACGCGTAATCTTATCGCTCGCTGATCGGCAGGCCGAACAGGCCCCATCGGCAAGCCGAACTCCCACGTAAATATCTCCACGAATCTTTTATTTTTCACCCGAGATTCTATAGGATAAAGTCTCAGTTTTGATTCAAATAACCCAATAGAAAAGTTATCTGATCAAAACAAACTTTATCAAGATAATCTCTAAGAAAATAAATCAATTCACAATAATTCTACAAGTTTATCTTGATCTAATTTATCCAAAATTAAATCAACCAATAAACAGATAAGAATTATCTGATCCCAATAATTCAACAAGTTTATCTTGAATTAATTTTATTACAAAATTAATTCAACCAATAAACAGACATGAATTATTTGATTCTTCCAAATTTTAAACCAATCTGATAAATCCGACATAAGTCACCAATTATTGGAAAAGCACGCCGTGTCGTTATAGGATTTTGTGAACTAGCAAAGGGGACCAAAATGGACCTAAGTTCAAGCTCACGATAATTATGAAACCCAATATCCCAGATATACATTTCACAATTATCAACTCCAACGCTACTCCACTAAAAGCTTGGAGCGGCACTCTCGAACTTTATAGAATTACGAAATCCGTAAAGCTAAGTCTCCATGACATATCAAAGTGTATCGTATCCCCATATGATAATCCATAATCGGTTTAAGGACAAGTTCTGTCTTACTTTCTCGATTATTTTTATCTTACGTTCTATTATCTCACCATCAGAAAACTTACTATCCAAAGATAGTATACCATTCGGTTACACCTATGTATCCAAATGGTTGAGTGCTCCAGTTTTTCAATTACAGGATAACGCATATAAGAGGAGATCATTACTCCTAAAGAGGAGCTATGGATTCCATATCTATGAACAACAAGTCTACGCTATCAGGAGTTATGCGTCCAACGTATCCGCATGCACACCACTATAGAGATATGGGTGTCACCTTTTGGTACATCAAAAGATACAAGTCGAGATAACGGGCCCACTATTCATCTTAGGATTAAGATACAATACAAATGATTGTCTAAAGTGAATCGATTTACCGAGACATAATTATTAATCCAAATCAATTCACTTTATGTCCCGATCTAACACATCGTCACCTATGACAACATGCCAATGTTTCTATTCACGGAGTTCAACTCCGATGGTCAAGACAAACCATCTCCCAAAAGGGATATAGACAACATAACAATCTTTGCATGAATAAAGCGTCTAACTTTATTCCCTCGATTGTGGATCATATGTTTTAGACCGTCACCTTAAGAATCGTGTCTTCTGTATAATCAGTCCATCATATGCCTAATTCTTAAGGTTTAGACCGACAGTCTCAGACTACTGTTTGCTTAACATACATTCAACAAATATGAACGTAAAGAGAATAAGATTTAGTATATAAATAAAGAATAAATTCTTTATTGATAAAAATATCTCCAAAAACGTATTATATTTTTACTCCTTAGGGCATACATGTCTAACAATCTCCCACTTGCACTAAGTGAGTAAATACAACAAATTTTGTATCCCCATAGCTTCCACATGCCTCTCGAAGACTCTCCCAGTAAGTGTCTTCGTAAATGGATCAGTTAAATTGTCCTCTGACGCGATCTTGCACACTGTAACATACCCGCCCTCAACGAAGTCCTTTATCACATGATACTTCCGATCAATATGCTTACTCTTCTTGTGAAATCTTGGTTCCTTAGCATTAGCTACTGCCACACTGTTATCACAGTACAGTGATACCACTTTATCCATACCAGGAACTACCTCAAGATCCCCAAGGAACTTGCGGAGCCACACTGCTTCTTTCGAAGCTATAACACCCACAAATTTTGATGTAACGGATCATGTTAAGTTAGTAACAATGTTAAGTAAATTTTATTAATAATTTATGTTATATGTTATGATTTATGATCTTAATGTTACTAACTATTTATTCTAAGTGTTATGACAGGTGACGATCGCATGGAATCGATATGCTCAAGTGTTCATGTTAATTACAATGTATGTTTATTTATGAATGCTATGATATATTACTTTTTAAGGACAGTTCGGCAGGCCAGACTTTCAAGTTCGGCAGGCCGAATAGCCTGTTAAGAATCGGCAGGCCGATGGAAACCATCGGCAGGCCGGACTTCATGGAATCGGCAGGCTGAACTGTGCAGCCGGCAGGCCGATTACAGCTGACGAGTAGTCAGCAGAAATCTCTCCAAATTTATGGGTGAGATGATTACGTTAAATGAGTGGTTTATTGTGATTAATTGACATATTTATGGATTAATTTCTTCATTTAAGGAAATAAAATCATTGACTTTTCTTTGATTGGTATTGATTGATATGATTTCCTATTTTTAGAAGCCAAAATATGGTAAGATGAGATGATTTGTTTGACTTTCCTCTTTGCTCTCCATTCTCCACGCAATTAGTCTCAATCTTAGTCAAAAAATTTCTGACTTAACGAAGAGTTTTGACTCTCCTTTTTACGTTATGCTCATTACGTTAAATTTTTTTTAACGTTCTTTTTCTCTATCTCTCTCTTCCTCTCACGTCTTCTCTCTCTCATTCATTCTGAGACGTTTCTCTTATTCCTCTCTTCTTCTTCTTTTCTCCACGATTTATATTCCTTCTTTCTCTCAAAAATTCTCTGCAAATAATTGAAAGAAAAATTTATAATTTCGTTGGTTGAATTGAAGGAGTTTTGTTAAGAAATTTGTTTAAGGTAAGAATTTCTTTTAGTGTTTCGGAATTGTATTTCTTCTCCTTAATTCGACTGCCATGTCTTTCTCTACAAAATTTTGTTTGCTCTGAATTTTTAATATGTTATTCATGTATGTGTTATGTGATGTTTCTTCAAATTTCACGTTATTTCGATATTTCTATAATAAGTTATGAATTTTCTATTCTCTACCACTCATAGTAAAATATTGTTGTTTGACTATGATGCATGAAAATATAATTTTTGTTCAAGGGGTAAATGTATTTTATTTTTCACGAAATTTGGCAAGAATGTTCATGTATATGTTATGTTATTGACTGCAAAGTTTGTTAATGATTTGATGAGTAAATTATGTGTTATGAAATTTTTATTGAGATTAGGTCAAGAAACTGTTTTAACAATATTATTATTAGACTTTTGTTTTATGTGATATTCTATATGTTTAAATGATTTTATTAATGATGAAAAAAAATTTATGATATTGAAATGTATGATAATAAGATGTTAGTATGAATTTTAAAATTAAAATATATGTGTTTTAATTGTTAGAAAATGCTTTCAAAAGATTACTCACTACCTTATTATTATTGCTGGCAGATTTCATGTTTAAAATGTATGGATTGTTTTTGATGATTATAGTTATAGATGCATGTTATGAATTATGTTTGTACGAGATGAATGTATATGTGATGTAATATCAATGGATGGTATATTTATGATAATAAGCATTAATTTTATTTTGTATCTTTAAATGAATAAATGGCATGAACACGCAAAGGAACGAGCACATCGAGACCGCGGCGTCGTCACCAATTCTTATAAGGTTAAGTAAGCTAGCTTCTAAGGTAAGTGCATTCTCACCTACAACATGATGTGTTTTAAAAGGTTTGATGTTATGTTCATGATGATTTTTATAATGATGTTATGATGATTTCCTTAAAGGATTTCTTATGAAAGATTTTCATGATTTAAAGTTATGCATGTTTGTTTATGGCAAATTTCAAAGCATAAAAGTTATGTATATATGTATCACCTAATAAGTGTTGCACACCAATGTTATGATAAGATATGTTATGATGTCACGTTTGGTTTAGGATTAGCTACCATTCTCCTCTCATGACGGCGCGCCTACAATGATGATTATGGTGCAACACTTGGGCCTTTAAGATAAAATGGAATAAATTTGAATATGGTCAAGTAATAAAAGTTATGTTTCTATGAAAATGTGCATAATGCACTATTATGATATGATGATGATGATGATGATGATGATGTTTATGAAATGTTTTTAAATTGTGAGAATTATATGTACTTACTAAGCTTTAGCTTATTCAAGTTTATATCATGTTGCAGATGAGTGTAAGAAAGTCATGGACTAGGCGGAGGATATGGAATGGCATGTGAGCAAAGTACGATGAATTGTAACCGAAAGAACACCAAGAAGAAAGTTTATATGATTTAAATCAAGTTTTACATTTTGGACATATTTATTTGTTAAGTTTTAAGAATACAAGAACTATGATTTAATATTTTATTTTGTCATTTTAAGAAATTAATCTTCCGCATTTTGAAAGTTGAATTTGTTTTACAAATTAAGTTTTCTAAAGGTTTTTGGCTCTGTCGGCCTGCCGAACATCATTGGTCGGCATGCCAATGTAAGAATGTTTGGCCTGCCGATCACATCTTCGGCCTGTCGAACTTTGAAAGTTTTTAAGCCCAGATTTGCAGAGCCTCTATCGGCCTGCCGATTGACAAATTTCGGCCTGCGGACCATGTTCGGCTTGTCGAAGTCCCAAGTTCGGCCTGCCGAACTGTGGGAGTAAATAGCTTTTAAATGATGTGATGCCTTTAGAAGTTATGATTTTACAATTTGGTATATTTATTTTATTAAAGTAAGTTTATGACCAATATTAATGTGAAATTAAATTATGGATTAAGTTAAGGAAAGTTGTTTCTTTATGTTATAAATAAAAAATAAATAAATAATATATGTATGGATCCTGGTTACATTTTCTCAACTATGTTTACATTTAAAGTTCAAAGAAGTATGTAATGTATGAATGTAACGACATCTGTGACGTCCGAAAAAGGGGGCGTTACAGAAACATCACTAGCCGCCACATACTTAGCCTCCATCGTTGAATCCGAAGTGCAATCTTGCTTCGCACTTCTCCAACTGATGGCACCGTCGCCCAGAATAAACACAAACGCCGAAGTCAATTTCCTAGAATCCAGACAGGATTGAAAATCTGAGTCAGTGTATCCTAGAGGAGTCAAGTCCTCACCCGAATACACAAGCATATACTCTCGAGTCCTTTTTAGGTACTTGAAAATATGCTTTACCGCAACCCAATGGTTCAGTCATGGATCCACCTGAAATCGACTTACAATCCCGACCGCATAACTAATATCTGGTCATGTGCAAAGCATGGCATACATGAGACTATCCACTGCCGAAGCATAAGGCACCTTCTTCATGTATTCTCTTTCTTCATAAGAGTTTGGAGAGTCTTTCTTAGAAAGAGTAATTCCAGACCTAGATGGTTGCCCACCTTTCTTGGAATCCTACATTGCAAACCTCTTGAAAATTATATCTATGTAGCCGGCCTGTGACAAAGCTATCATTTTGTTCTTCCTATCTCGAAAGATCTGGATACCGAGAACAAAATTGGCCTCACCCAAGTCCTTCATGTCAAACTACTTGGTCAATCATAATTTGACCGATGGCAACGCTCCAACGTCATTGCCAATTAGCAGAATGTCATCTACATAGAGTAGTAGAAAAACCACCTTCCCATCTTTAATGTGTTTGTAAACACATGGTTCATCCACATTTTGTGAGAACCCATAAGTTTTGATCACTTGATCAAATCCTATGTTCCAAGAACGGGAAGCCTGCTTAAGTCCATAAATTGACTTTAGCAGCTTACAAACCTTACCCTCTTGACCCGCGACCTTGAACCCATCTGGTTGTTTCATATAAATGGACTCATCAAGATAGCCATTCAAAAAAGCCGTCTTGACATCCATCTGTCAAATCTCGTAGTCGAGAGTGGCAGCTATGGAGAAGAGAATCCGGATGGACTTAAGCATGGCTACAGGCGAAAAGGTTTCCTCATAATAGATTCCTTCCTTTTGCGTATAACCTTTAGCTACCAGTCTAGCCTTAAAGGTTTCAACATTTCCATCGACTCCTCTTTTCCTCTTGTAGATCCACTTACACCCTATGGGTTTTACCCATTCGGGAAGATCCACAAGCTCCCAGACCCGATTAGTCTTCATAGACTTTATCTCTATGTTCATGACCTCTGTCCAAAGTCTTGAATCAACATCCTCCATAGCCTCTACGTAAGTATAAGGATTCCTGTCATGTTCATCCGGTTCAGCCAAGAAGACTTCCCCATTGAACATATACCTCTCAGGTTGACACTCGATCCTCCCACTATGCCAAAGCCCCTGAGGTTGTTGTTCAGGTTTGTTTGGTTTTTCTACACCGATCGGAATGGTTTTGTTCGAAACCTCCAGAGTGAACGGATCACCCCTTAACTCCTCAAGCACCACTTTGCTTCGAGGTTTAAAGTCGTCCATGTAACTCTCCTCAAGGAAAGTTGCATTAGTTGAAACCACGACTTTATTTTCCTTTGGGTTATAAAAATAACCCCCTTTAGTTCCTTTTGGATATCCTACAAACACGCAAACTTCCGAACGTGCTTCCAACTTATTCGAATCATTAAACAGGACATGAGTCGGACATCCCCATATGCGAATATGGTTTAAGGATGTCTTCCTACTCATCCACAACTCGTGAGGAGTTTTAGGGACCGATTTTGAAGGCACATTGTTCAAAAGATAACATGCGGTTTGTAGTGCATATCCCCAAAAGGATAAAGGTAATGATGAATAACTCATCATGGACCTAATCATGTCCAACAAAGTCCTATTCCTTCTCTCTGCTACGCCATTCTGCTGCAGAGTGCCCGGCGTAGTCAAATGGGATAAAATCTCATTCTCTAACAAGTGTTCCAAGAACTCATCAGAAAGGTATTCTCCACCTTGATCTGATCGAAGTGCCTTTATGGGTCTACCCAATTGCTTTTCCACTTCGGCCCGAAACTCCCTGAACTTATCAAAAGCTTCGCTTTTGTTGTGTATCAGGTACACATTCCCATATCTTGAGTAATCGTCAATAAAAGTGACGAAGTACTCATACACTCTTCGTGCCCGGATGTTCATCGGTCCGCAAATATCACTATGCACAAGTTCTAGAACCCCTTCGACTCTATTGCCCTTAGACCCGAATGGTCTTTTGGTCATTTTATCCTCCAAATAAGATTCACATTAAGGTATAGATTCCACCTTTAAGTGACTTAAAGGTCTATCCCTTACCAACCTTTGAATCCTATTCAAGTTAATATGACCAAGGCGTAAATGTCAAAGATAAGTCTTATTAGAGTGAGAAATTTTAAGTCTTTTAGAGTCATTATCATTTATCTCAGCATTAAGCAATAAGTCCATCTTAGGTTTGATAAAATATAGATTATTTTGCATCCATCCAGAATAGATAAAAGATTTGTTATTACGAATCACCACTTTTTCATTAAAAGATATCACGTAGGAGTCTTTAAATAAACAAGATACAGAAATTAAATTCCTTTTAAATTTAGGAACATAAAAACAATCTTGCAAAATTAAATTCCTATAATTATCAAAGTAAAGATAGACATCTCCCACTGCTTCCGCTGAGACCAAGGATCTATCGCCCATCCGAAGCGTGAAGTCCTCATGTAGCAGACTTCTCGTTTCTTTGAACCCCTGCAGAGAAACACAAACATGATTAGTTGCATCGGAATCTATGACCCAGATGTCACTGGATTCCTCAACCAAACAAGTTTCTAAATATAGAAGATCATATCTACCTCCTTTGGAAATGAAGTCCTTGCAATGCTTCTTTATATGCTCGACCTTTCCACAGAAGAAGCATTTGAGCTTCTTTGGGTTCTTCTTCTTCTTCTTCTTGCTCTTGGTAGTAGCAGGAATAGAAGACTTCCTGTTCTTGGCCCGTTGCTTCTTTCCACTCCCTGAGTTAGGATTGGAACCAGAAGCAGCTACCATGTTGGCCTCACGACCAGTAAGAGACTCCCTGATCAGTAGTGTGAACTCCTGTAACTGTTTCATCAGTTCTGTTAAGGTCATATCCCGTCTATTGCTTAAATTAAAAGTAGCTCTAAACAGAATAAATTCCTTAGACAGAGTCTCAAAGATCATAGTCATCTGAGTTTCAGCATCGATGTCGGCTCCATTGGTTTGAGCCTCAGCGAGGTAACCCATGACCAACATCATGTGCTCCTTTACAGATGTCCTCGGTCTCTGTCTACAGTTTAAGAGTTTCTGAAGCGCCCCTTGTCGTTTTGTTATGGCCTGGCCTCCGAACATATCCCCAAGATTATCCAAGATCTGCTTCGCAGTCTCATAATCCTGATGTTGAGCCTGTAGCACGTTGTTCATACTAGCCATAACATAGCAGCGAGCCTGATCATTAGCATCTTTTCAGCGATCGTACGCTTGGAATTGCTCATTACTTGAGTCTCCCGTAGGCTCAGGAGGACAAGGGGTTGTCAGTACATATTTCAGTTTCTCAAAGGACAGGACGATATCCAGGTTTCGTTTCCAATTGTTATAATTCTCACCGGTTAATAGGTTTTTGTCAAGTATCGATGATAAAGCGTTTTTAGACATTTTCAATCTACAATAAAGAATCATATACCAAACATAAGCAAACATACAATAATAATTTAGTAAGATAACACAATCATGTAAAATCATACAAATGTGTTTATGTGTCAAAACCTTGAAAATATCACAACCTTACAACAATAATTCCCAACTCAGAATTCAACAAGCTTTTAGGGGAGTCATGCCAAATTCAATCAGGAACACGGATCCCCTTCTGATTAATATATGCCATCCAGGACCCGTATGATCCAGCATATATTAATAATCGTTTCTTTGGCCATTAATTTTATTAACAGAGCTCCTAGGGGAGGTTAATAATAAAATTAACGTGAGTGTATAACCATCGTTTTAATATTTTATCCATGATTTATAATCACCACCTAGGGGTGTGCAACCATAAATCATACTAAAATACCTTATCTTTTCAGAGATCCAATCTGATACATGATAGAAATCCTTTCCTAGGGGTCGGGACCACCATGTTCTGCCTATGGACCAACGATGGAGGCCTTAGGTCCTCTCTTCGAAAACCTTCTCCCACTCAATTTTTTGAAATCAAGGTTTTATTTTAAGAATATGCATGAACAATTTTAATACGAGCGGCACTCCCTATTCTATATGACATGTTATCAATATACATGGTAAATCATATTATAATGCAGACAAGTAAAGCAATCAAGCAAAGCTACAAGCAAAATAATAATAATAACCGTAATATTATGGTTCCATCCTAGAGAATAGAAAACTAAGATTACAAGAGAATAATCGAGACATTTATCGATTCTTCATCCTTGAATCCTCAAGCTGTATCCTTCTTCATGCAATACCCATCTTCAAGTGTTCAATCCCATATGAATCAAATACTTCATATTTTCGATCATATCCAAATCTAATGTTTCTCAGAATCGTCCCAAAAATAAAATTAAAACTGTACCGAAAAAATTACACATTTTCTGGAAACTTTTTCCAGCTCTCGGTCGGCAGGCCGATCTGGGTGATCGGCTTGCCGGTCATGTTTCATCGGCCTGCCGATCAAATAAATCGGCTTGCCGACCCATAAAGGTTTGGCCTACCGATAGAGCCAATCGATTTCTGCCCCACTGACGGCCTGTCGAACCACATATCCGGCCTGCCGATCTGTGACCATTGACCTGCCGAACTGTAAAGTCTGGCATGCCGACCAAGTAGAAATCCCTCATTTCAGAAAATACAATTTTAATGCAATTTATCAATTTTATTTTCAACAATTCAAAAACATAAAATTAGAGACTCAAGAAATACCTGGGAGCGCCATCATCATTCTTCTAGATCCGCCTTCTCCAGATAATTATTTAATTATAAAATTTTACAAATTTAAAATAAATAATAATTCCTAGATGGAGATGATAGTCCGCCATTTAATTACATAAAAAACCTAGATACACATTCTAACCTCTAAGGAACCATAACCGGTATTAATTAATTAATAAATAATTAAACAACGAACCATAATTAATTAATAAACATTCACCACATAATCCATGACAACATATATAATTTATAGAAACCTAGAGTGCCATCTCTCTATAAAATTCAATTCAAGCATAAGAGAGATTAAGATCACAAAATTTATGCATATAACATGATCACAAATTCGTAAATTTATGTAAAAACCATGGCTCTGATACCAATTGTTGGAAAAACGATGCGCAGCAAAATTTTAAAATTTTATATGTCAGAGTAATTTCTAAAACACAAGTTTGACATGCTATATGTATAAATTAGACAGATCTTATTAACCTTTATGTACCGAAGAACCTCCGCAACCTGTGAAGAGAAGTAACGTTCCAGAAGAGCCTCAACCAACTAGTCTTCTTTGCTATTCTCTATCCACAACCGGAGTGAGTGTGGGCTCACATGTACAGCTCTTCCACCGATGACTCTCCTTCCAACCAATCGAGAGAACCCAAAGCTAGTGTTCGTGATTTGTGAACAAAAGCTCTTAGAGAGTTTTCAGATGCTCACCAGAAGAGTATCATTCTTAATCTATCAATTGATCTAAGTAAATCATGAGACTCACTCCCTTTATATAGCAATTGGTCCCAGGGTCAGTCCTTATCAGATTAGGTCTCAAAAACTCGAAACAGAATCAAGTTCGGATCAATATCTGATAAGATCCACGTGAAAACGCGTAATCTTATCACTCGCTGATCGGTAGGCCGAACGGGCCCCATTGGCAGGCCGAACACGTAGATCGGCAGGCCGAACTCCCACATAAATATCTCCACAGATCTTTTATTTTTCACCTGATATTCTGTAGGATAAAGTCTCAGTTTTGATTCAAATAACCCAATAGAAAAGTTGTCTGATCAAAACAAACTTTATCAAGATAATCTCTAAGAAAATGAATCAATTCACAATAATTCTATAAGTTTATCTTGATCTAATTTATCCAAAATTAAATCAACCGATAAACAGACAAGAATTATGTGATCCCAATAATTCAACAAGTTTATCTTGAATTAATTTTATTACAAAATTAATTCAACCAATAAACAACATGAATTATTTGATTCTTTCAAATTTTAAACCAATCTGATAAATCCGACATAAGTCACTAATTATTGAAAAAGCACGCCGTATCGTTACAGGATTTTATGAGCTAGCAAAGGGGACCAAAATGGACCTATAAAGTTCAAGCTCACGATAATTATGAAACCCAATATCCCAGATATACATTTCACAATTATCAACTCCAACGCTACTCCACTAAAAGCTTGGAGCTGCACTCTCGAACTTTATAGAATTACGAAGCCTGTAAAGCTAAGTCTTCATGACATATCAAAGTGTATCGTATCCCTATATGATAATCCATAATCGGCTTAAGGATAAGTTCTATCTTACCTTCCCGATTATTTTTATCTTACGTTCCATTATCTCACCATCAGAAAACTTACTATCCAAAGATAGTATACCATTTGGTACACCTATGCATCCAAATTGTTGAGTGCTCCAGTTTTTCAATTACAGGATAGCGCATATAAAAGGATATCATTACTCCTAAAGAGGAGCTATGGATTCCATATCTATGAACAACAAGTCTACGCTATCAGGAGTTATGCCTCCAACATACCCGCATGCATACCACTATAGAGATGTGGGTGTCACCCTTTGGTATATCAAAAGACACAAGTCGAGACAACGGGCCCACTATTCATCTCAAGATTAAGATACAATACAAATGATTGTCTAAAGTGAATCGATTTACCGAGACAGAATTATTAATCTAAATTAATTCACTTTATATCCCGATCTAACACATCGTCACCTATGACAACATGCTAATGTTTTTATTCACGGAGTCCAACTCTGATGGTCAAGACTTTTGCATAATCAGTCCATCATATGCCCAATTCTTAAGGTTTAGACCGACAGTCTCAGACTACTGTTTGCTTAACATACATTCAACAAATATGAATGTAAAGAGAACAAGATTTAGTATATAAATAATGAATAAATTCTTTATTGATAAAAATGTCTCCAAAAACGTATTATATTTTTATTCCTTATGGCATACATGTCTAACAAATACTTATACCAGTGACATCTCACGCTGTTATTGCTAGCACCAAAGACATATAAACATCACCAAAGAAAAATCCTGATCACAAAAAAAAAAAAAACAAAAAACAAAAAACAAAACAAAACAAAAAGATCTACAAAACTATAACGAGACAACAAAAAAATTAAAAAGCAAATTGTTTTTCCCTTCTTCTTTTTTTTCCAATCAAAAACAAAAACAAAAAGTACAGAAACAAACAAAAGTAATACTTAGATAATTTCTTAGATCAAGCACAAAAAATGAAAACCTCAAATATAATAATTCACGGCTGGCCTAGACGATCAACGAATCCAGACATGGCTGTAATCCTCTCTGGCGTATTCCTTCACAGCTAGCCAAGAACCCAGCCGTCACTGGAGAAGCTCCATGTTGATCCTCTCTAGCGCGGTCCTCGGGACATTTTTGATGCAATAGATTAGCAATCTTCTTGTCACAATAGATTGGGAAAGCTAGGTGTTGTGGTCGTGAGGAGGAAATGAGGAGCTCAATCTTCATCAACGGGACGGTGAGCAGCAAACGGTAATCTACCTTTGCATACAGGTGGTCGCAATCTGGCTTCACGGATGCTGACGATCGCAATCTCCATGATGCTTCGAATTTTTATTCTTGTTGGAGACAACTCAAAAACAGGAGAAAATCATAAGTCCATCTTCTCCAGTGAAGATCTCTGCCATCCTCAGATCGTGTCTGGCTCCATCGGCGCTCAAGGTTAGCATCTGACGAGATGGTGAGGACAATCATCTTGATCTGGCGACGCAAAAGCTCGAGATCAGTGAAATGATGGAGCTTGATGCTGTCCATCAACTTGGAGCAGAAGACTGATGAAGAAAGAGAGTGGCAAGAGATAATGGAAAAAGATAAAAGAGAGAGAGAAAAAAAAAAGGAAGAAAGAGTGTTGATGCTTACAGTGGTTCAGCGTCTGATCAACACCACGTGTGGCTGCGCATGGTCTAGCTCTTCCCAGCTCGCCTCTGCCCGGTCAAGCGTACCTACAACAAGAGGAGGGACGCTTCAGAGGTGAGAGAAAGGTGTCAGTCAATGGACAAGGGTTCTCCGATACTCAAGGCAGGGATTGCTCGACAGAGGACGAGAGCTTGTTAGGTGGGAAGGAGTCTCTCTCTAGAATGCAATAAATATATCCTATTTATAGGCTACTACTTGGACCGAGTGTCAGGTGGGTTTTGCTTACAACTCGGGTGTCATATCAAAGCGTGTCAGGCAATAGGTGACAAGTGTCACGTCCCGTCGATGGATTGGCTTCCATCGGACAGTGAGTTATTTGTCGTTTGTTGGCCTGTGGTGGCAAGTAACGGCCCACTTTATGAATGAGAATGACCCGACCCGAGCTGGTGCATAGCCCGAGGTGGCAACCTGCCAGAGATGCTGCCCCGGGGGCCCTGAGAAGCACCTCGAATGAAGCACACGTTGTCGTCGAGGTTAGTAGTTTGCTCCTTGGAAGCTTTCCCAAGCTGTTTAGCCGACCACCGAAGTTTGTCTCCTCAACGGTGGCGCCGAGCTCACCCTCAAAAAAGAATATAACCTGGGTTTTGAAAATAAGGGCCCGCTTGTTTCGAATATTATTTGGATTCAATAGACTCATGTTTAGGTTTGAGTATCAAGAATCTTTTAGATACATATTTGTTTCCTCCAAAATCTGAATCTTTTGAGTATCAAGAATCCATGTTTTCAGAGTTCTCATTCCTCTTGAACTTTTAATACTCGGATATCTCTGCTACAGTAAAACCTAAAAATTTAAAAAAAATCATAACTTCTTCATTTGTTATCCAATTAAGATGATTCTTTTTTAATTGTGAAGAGAAAAAATAAATTAAGATCCATATTGCATATTTTTAATATCATTAACATTAAGATTTTATTAGAATTGTTAATAAATCAAAAACTATTTTCACTACCTTTTCAAATATAAATTTCAATTTTATTCCATACTCAGATTAAAACTTAAATGCACATCCAAACGTCAATTCAGATAGCAATTCAAATCACTAACTCAAATCTTAATTCAATTCACACTAACTCAAATCAACTCATTAGTTCGAATCCATTTACCAAATGGACCCTAAATCTGAAATCGAACAAGTGTTTTAGAAATAGGGGTATTTAGAGATTTTTGCTGGCTCAAAAATCTAGTTCATTTCAAATTTGTTATGTTTTACACTTTTTTAAAGCATCTGACATTATTTACAAATGAGCTAATAAAACCTACTATTTCATGCAATTTCTCAAAAAAAGAAAAAAGAAAAAAATCTCTCCTCTCTTCTTTGTCAAATTAATGATTTAAATGATTCGTTTTTTAATGAATTATTTGTTACACCCATCTTGCTATTTCAACATCTACAATTCTTACGCTTATTTTAGTTGAATGACAAATTTACTTTATTAAAAAAAATAATCATCTTATCACAATTAAGCTTGAGAAATATATATTTGATGATCTCTTTAAAGCCATGGTGGTTAGGATGATGTATGTGCACATGTTTATGTCGAATCTCGTGTTGCTCGAGCATATTTAGGGAGGCATATTTTCTGTAGTTCCATATACAAGCTTTTCTAGTGTCAGAGGCATAAATATCATAATAATATGACGAATATACTTTATTATACTCATGTAGCTACCTCGGCCAAATCAGTAGGGATAATTGAAAACATCGTTATATTCTTGTTTGAAAGTATAAACATGGTCGTATTCTTGTTTGTAAGGAAAATACTATTTACTTTCAAACAAGACTGTGATCATGTTTATAATTATCCCTACTGATTTGGCCGAGATATCTACATAAATATAATAACTTAAAAATAGTAAATTGGGCATTTTATTATCCATAAATTTGTTGGACTTTTTGTACCTTTTTATTTTTATTTAGGAGAATTGGACCTTTGATACTTGAATATTATTATTATTCAGTATGTTCTTTTTTATTATTATCTTGAAACAGCATCGTAGTTGTATGTACCTCCACGTTCTCATGCTACATGAGCGTATTCGCTATACTTTTGCATTATTTAGTTCCTTAAAAAGAATAAAAATAAAACTAAAAAAAAACTTTTTCCATGTTGGACTTTGATTGTGTAGATTTTCTGTATTCCTTTTGGATTAGAGCATGATGTATTAGAGATAAAGACAAACAACCTTTTCTCCAAATCTTGCGCTAAGAAGGGTTACAAGCAAACAACAAACATATTTGACCACTTTAGTAGTTTTTAATTGCTTTAGCTTAATCATATTGTTAATAATTTATTTGTTATTATAATCTACATTAGAGGTACAATGAAAGGGTCACACTTAGCCTCAATTTGTGTACCAATCCTTCCCGTGATTGGCTCGTGTGTGCGTGCCCTTCTTCTATGGGGCCACTTGTCATCTTATGATTGGAAAAAGGCACGTGTGGGTAGCACTCATGAAAATCATACAATTGAAGAATAGCTCTTTTCTTATAAGTAATCCTTTTTCTTTTTCTTTTTTTTTTCTCAGTATAAATTGTTTTTTTTTTAATGGATGAGAAAAAGGGGTCGGTTGATATGATTGATATGAGAGAATTAAATTAGGGTTGTCGGTTATGTTAATGACTTAGTGGTTTAGATTCTTTGAACACATCAATTCAGGTAAGGAAAAAAATTTGCGGTGGAGGGAGACATCTTATAGCACTAGGTCCCCTAAGGTCTTTCTAGGAGCCAGATTTATTTTCTTGGCCTCAAAGGAAAATTGAGAGCCTCATTTTTGTTTGTGTTTTTCTCTTTGATCACTCTTTATTTTCTTTTTTTTTTTTTTGAAAAAATTATAATATGATCAAATTATTGCTACAAAATTAAAATTTAGCACAACGTTTAAAATATTTTAAAATCTTTTTAATGACATAGTAATTATTTTAATAATATCAAGTATTATATAATAATAATTATTTAATAATATTATTTTAAAATATTTGAAAAATATTTACAAATTAAAATTATATTTTAATTCAATAAATATAATCGAATTACTTGTGAAATCAACTGGGTTGTTGAAAAAATCGGTGACGAACCTATTTTCTTTGGTTAGGTGCAGCTAGCTGTAATTCTTTTAATTAATCTCTTAAACCATGGCTTTAGTCATTGATTTGATGGGGTTGTTTGGTTGTTTGATAGAGATAATGAAGACTCTCTCATGACTAATCCCCTAATCTTTTCCCAATTGTCAAGTTTCAAAGACGACAAGACAATATGGTGGGCTTCGAAATTAGTTGATTCCTTTCTTAAAATCCAAAATTTGACTATTTTCCACTTTATGTTCTTTCTTTCAATTCAAATCCTTACCCAAAAAAAAAAAAAAGAAGAAGAGGAAGCTAAACATGAGTAAATAAATAAAAAATCAAAGTCTCTGTAATTCGTGTGACCCACGTCCAAGAATTTCTTTTTATTTTTTTTAAATAGTAAAGGGGAATAAATCTTTTTTTTATGAATCAATTAAAGATAATTGATATAATTAATTTGGACTTTGCCAAATTAGCATTTCTAATACCCACCATGTATAAAGGTTAGCTCTAACATTTTAATTTATTTATTTTGCTTTACGTTAAAACTATGTATGGACTTGTTTTTAATGGTTATCTCTCCGATGGTTATATATCCAAAAGATTATATTTTAATAACAATTGATAACATGGTGTCATAAAAATTTAACATCATTAATTATTATAATTTTTTTATCAACTCTCCACATCTTTACAACCGTTAAATTTATATCAAACGGCTAATAGTAACAATACCTATTGAAAATATAACTTGAAACCGCACCATAATATTTGTGTGTGTATATATTCACTTGAAAACATACCCATAATTAAGCTCACCTCAATTTACAGAGTGATCTAAGACGTTAAAAACAAGCAATTATTAACTTCATGGACTAAACTTACAATTTAAAATGCTTACCCTGGTTAGCTTAGTTAATTTCTTAAGGAAGCTATTCGACGTTCCCACCTTATAGCTTTTGTGTCTTACAAGCATGTACAAGTATGTCACTACCAAAAATGGGCTCGCAATCAATCTTATTAGCCTTCACACCTTTGTTTTTCTTTCCTTTCTTCCTTCTAGGGCATGTCATGATCAATGAAGCACAGTTAATTTGGCCAAGTTCACATGTGAAGCTTTTAGAGAGAGAGAGAGAGAGAGAGAGAGAGAGAGAGTGCGGTTGATGGGTTTTGTTTTGTGGGATGCATGGTGATAAGAGGATGTTGTCAAGTTGGGAAACACAATGGGACCCTTGTGCCATAGCCAGTTCACAACTCCATTGCTGAGGAGTCAACCTCAATGCTTCTCTTTTAGCCCTTCAAAGAGCCAGCAACTGGCCATCATTTCTCAAAGACTCAAAGTGAAAAGATATACTAGAAATTAAGGGAAAAAAACAATATTATATTAATAAAAAATTCCAAGTAAAAAAAAAAGATAAAAGAAGAGAAGAAAGAAAGAAAAAAGTAGGGCTCCATATCTAGACACAAAAGCAAATGCAAGTGGCAACGGTCGCACGCAGCTAAAGCAACTTTGTCTGCTACATATACATGTCTCTTATATGTACATTTGATTCTTTTTTTTCCTTGTGACAAGAAATTCAAATCATCATCTCCTCTTTGGGATTGCAGGCAATTATCATGCGTTTTCTAGATGTGCACGTGTTCGGACTCATCAACACTCATTTTTCCTACGGCTTCTATGTGCATGCTTGTGTCTCTAGGATAATAAGAATTTCTTTTTTCTTTTTTTTAATAATAAAAAGTTCGAGAATAAAACAACCGACGTTAGCATGCTTTTTAAGTGTCATTAAAAGGGTTGTTTCAGATGTTAATTGAAATATTCGTTGAAAGTTCTAACGGCTAATTATATCCTCATAGAGAGTGTGTAAACTTAGTCCTGCTAGATATGCTAACGGTGGGAGTATGGATCCAGGCACTCTAAATCAAGCAATAGGCTAGAAAGAACAAACATTCACAGAGCCTTAAAAGGACGATGAATACTTCGTCACCACACTAAATGTCTCTATTAGAAGTTGGGACATTAGCTAAAACAAGAGCACCACCAATTACTATGTATGTACACAATATTCCTAAAATCAAAAGGTGAATATTAATGCAAACATTAAGAAGCAAGCTTCTTCTTTTTGAAGGGTTTCCTTTTGTAAAGGGCTTAACATAGCATCTTTATATCCCTGAAAATCATGGATTCCAAATGCAAATCTGGGATAAAATGGAAGGAAATCTTACGTATATATTTGGCGCACACATTTTTGTCGTAGTGCTATATATAATGGTAAGTCAAAAACTGCATGTTGTCAATGCATTCTGAAGACAGTCAGCATAGTAGTGCATGATTGATTTTATTAGTCTATATTAAAAAATTATAAATGATACATGATTGGTCAAATTAATGGTACATACATATGAAAAGTTATTTTTTTTTTATATTAAAGAATGCATGTGGAAGAAATTAACTGCATTTTCGTGATTCATGTGAAGACAGCATGGTGCTCCTTTCTTGATTTCTAACCATATTAAACAAATATTTCATTGAACCGTGTTGTTGCAATGTAAGTCCTATATGATAGGTCCATAATATATATATATATATATATATATATATATATATATATTGAAATGGCTTTGTTATGGAATATACGTGTGAAAGAGATTTTTGTTTAATAAAAATAGGGAAATAAGATGATTAAAAAAAGTGAATGGTTGAAATGTGAAATTTGCATAGAGAGACAAAGACTTGTGATTAAACAAAATAATCTCACAATAGTACATTTTCTTCTTTAAATAGCAATCAAGCACCTAATAATCTCAAGAAACAAAATAAGCCATCTTTTGTCCTTGACATTAGAAGCATTAATTAGTTTCTTGGGAGATGTATGTACCCTAAATCTAATGCCATCTGATTATAGGCAAATTGTGGTCAAATCCAAGTAATTAACCAAATCCGACTGGGGAAGATAAAAGAGATGGGAAACACTAATCAATCGCCATTTAACTTACGTGTTAAGGATTAAAAAAATAAAAATAAAATTTTCCTGCTTCACTAATACTCTTTTGGTGATGAATGATGATGCTTATACATATAATTTTACTTTAAATGAGTAAAATTTGCACTTGTAAACATATAACAAATCACTTCAGGAAATGACAACCTCCACAGGCCACACAAAATACATGGAAGCCACACCCATTAAGGACAGACAGTAATAATGAGAAACAAAGACAAAAGAACAAATGGTTTTTTTTTCTTTTTTTTTTTTTGCATATTTACATATAAGTAGGTTTACGCTAAGGCATACATAACTTACTCAATGGATCAAAGGACCACTCAATATAAGGTGGTCATAACCAATAATTTCACTCTATTTTGTAAAAAAGCAACAACAATATTGGCTTCATTGGTTGAGACCAGCTAGTTAATATGGTCCATATTGTACCCTAAAACTATATACGCAAAATCTTTTGCGTGTGTGCACTATATATATTGTCTCTTTTTTATTCCAAGAAATATTTCTCTACCTTGTTGTTCTAGGATTCCAAAGTCGGTAAAAATATATCTCCTTCCCCCATGAAAGAAACACTTAAGTACTTGGCTGGAATTGCAGGCCCAAGTGGCTATGGCTCAAAAACAACCGCTGAGCAAGCCACTGCAAATTGTTGCTCATCACTCCCGGCTCAACTAACTGCAATTGTCACCGGTAAATATATATATATTATATACAAATATATATATTTTTGTTATTACAAGACATGATATTATGAGTTCTTTATATCATGATCTGTTTCTTTCACTGGTCAGTGCATGGTAGTACTGGAAACTAAGAAGATCTTGATATATGTGTGTGAAGTTGAAATTTTTCTTGTCCCATGCATGTCTTCTTGTTTTGTACAGACCAAGTTTTTTTTTTTTAGAGAATATTCTGATAAAACTATGCTAAGAGAAATAATAACATAGAATTCATGAAGTACGTTGTTGGGTCTCTGATCTCTCCTTCTCTCTCTCTCTCTCTCTCTCTCTGTCTTTCTCTCTCTCTCTCTCTCCCCCTCCACACGATAGTGGTTCTTAGTTCTTACCCTCATGATATTTCGCATATAAACTTTTTAATTTTTTTTATCTTTTTTTCATTTTCTTCATCTTATACCAGACACATATGATGGCTAATTTCCAAAATTTCCTCTTGGCCTTAATCTGGCAGAAGAAAACAGTTTTTGTGGTTTTAACATCTTAGGAATCCCTGGATGAAAAGTGCCTGTTTCATGAGGATACTCCTGAAAGACACACAGACTTCTATATATTCTTTTTCCCAGAAGTTTCTTGTGGGACTTTTTTTGAAAAAAAAAAAAAAAAGAATAATTCATTTAAATATTCCAAGGCTTTCCTTGGACATTTTTTTTCCTCTTCTTTATCGCTGCAATGGCCGTCCGTTTGTATTGTATTATAATTATTGGCGGTTCTTTTTGGATGTAGTAAGATATGGTTTTGTCTCTTTTAGTTGATATAAATATTCTTTTATTGGTTTCTGAGTGGATCTTTCTGCAATCTCTGTATATCCTCATGAACAAAACTCAATGCCCTTTTCAACCCAACAAAAAAAAAATTATTCCTTCATCTTGGAATAATATAAATAAATAAAAACAGTGTTTTAAATATATGTGTAGATATTAATTATAAGAGCTAAATAGTGATATACATATATATATAATAGATATAAATAAAACAAATTAAGATATACTGATAATTAATTATTATATTTTGTTTATGTTGGGATAAAGGAGGCACATCAGGGATTGGAGCTGAGACAGCAAGGGTGTTAGCAAAGAGAGGAGTGAGAGTAGTGATTCCTGCAAGGGACTTGATAAGGGCAGCTCAAGTGAAGGAAGGAATTCAAAGAGAAACTCCAAATGCTGAGGTTATTGTTTTGGAGATAGATCTTAGCTCATTAATCTCTGTTAGGAGATTCTGCTCTGAATTCCTTGCTCTAGGACTACCCCTTAATATTCTCATGTAAGTTTTTCTCTCTTTTTTTATTATATTTTTTTGTGGGATTTTATTTTATTTTATTTTTTTTTTGTGGAGTGAAAAGATTGGATTCTGATGTTTGAAAAACAACAAAATTTCATTTTTTGTAGAAATAATGCTGGCATATTCTCACAGACGTTGGAGTACTCTGAGGACAAAATTGAGATGACATTTGCCACAAATTACTTGGGTATTTATTTATATTCCTTTTTCACATTTTTATATTATTTTTTGTTTGTATTTGTTTCTAGCTTTATTCACACAATACGACATAATTTCCTACAAGCAAGAAATACCACTAATTTAGAGATACAAGGCACAATAAATTATAGAAGCATCTAAGTGCTCTTTACATGGAAAAAGTACCCTGAGGTTTTGAAACCGTTAGATGTGATTAAATTTTTTAAAAATTTAACAACTGAAATATAAATATCGACCAATAAGTGTTTTTCTGCTTCCACCAAAAAAAAAATTACTTTATCTATATATAAAAGAAAAAATTAATTCAAGTTTACGAGAAAAGTACCACTAAATATTCTGTCCGTACTGTTCATGTGGTCCATAACAAACATGCATTTTCAATTTAAAAAAGGTAAAGAGTCCAATAAGAATGATTGCAATAAGATAATAGCAATTTTTGGTTATCATATAACTTTAGGACTAAAAATTAAAATCACTAACTAAGTCGGATTTTTCTTTAGCTTGCACGATGCTGCTCACATGTGACTTAGCCTGAAAATCTCAGACGCGGATTTAGAAATGATGACTAGAGTTGGTAAAAAGGCAACTAAACTATTGAGGAAAATCACTTTTAAAAAAAAATCAAGTAACCTTAATTTAAGCACAAAAGTGGTACAGATGAATAACTAGATTTACTAGATTTTAAAAGTAGCACGGAGTTAATTTACGCGTTAATTATAAGTGTGTTTGGCAACACAGTTGAAAATAAAATTGAAACAATTTTATAGTAGGATGTGAGATTTTTACATTGGAGTCTATGTTGTTTTATATAGCATGTTAAAGCTTTGCTATAGCAGTTTCAACCTTCTAGTTGGAACGAAGTTATCAAATACACCCTATAAAAGGCATTTTAGATTTGGGCTCATTCTTGGGCTAAAATTTCCCAAAACTAGAAAGTGGTCTTGGTTTATCACTTGTCTCCCATCAGACATTTGGTGGGGCCAGGATGAGATATTTATGCCCACCACTATGTCATTAAACAGTAGATTTACTTTTACCACTTGTAAAAAAGACTTTTGCACTATATCCTACTCATAAGAATCAATACAAAAGTTAAATTAAAAAAAAAACAAGTGATTTATGATATTTTTTCAAAAAGTTTTTTTCTTATGACATATTTCAATCCACACGGTTCAGACACATCCGGTCACGAGGAGACAGGGATAAGCATCCTTAGCCTCTAGAACCAAAGCCTGGGCCTAAGTGCTCTTCCCCATTAAGACCCTAGTGGGCCATTTTTGGGCCTCAATCAAACTAGGATGCTGCGGTCCAGCTATTGCCTTGTCATTTTCCTTTGTTTTTGTTTTGTTTTTGTTTCTTATCTTTTCCCTGTCCCAAAGAGAAGAATTTGAATCAATCAAGAGTTTCAAAAAAAAAAAGTCAACTTCCATTTTATTTTGGCAGGACATTATCTTTTAACGGAAACGCTGTTGGAAAAGATGGTGGAAACGGCAGCCAAAACAGGCGTCCAAGGAAGAATAATCAATGTCTCATCTATGATACACAGCTGGGTTAAGAGAGATACCTTCTGCTTCAGTGAACTGCTTAATCCCAAAAAGTAAAAACCATTTATTTTCTATGAAATTTATGATAGAACAGACATTTTGATCCTATCAGTAAGTCCTATTTTATAGGTTGTTTTGAGCATTGGCTTCAACTCAAATAGCAAGCTATAATGTTTCAAACCAATTGATTCAAATCAATGCTCCTAAACACCTTATTAATTGTCGGATTAAATTTTTACCGGTTTGATTTATAATTAGAAATAATTTTGCATCGCGTATTGAACATTTTTAAGGTGGCAAAAATCAGATTATTGAAAAGTTTATCCAATAGTTAAAATAACAATGACCTATAAGTGGGACCAAAATACATGTTCTACGATAAGAGTACCTTCATTTTCTTATTAATTAAACATTGTCAGTATGGCTTGTGTCTAGAAAATAATAATAATAATAATAATAATGTTATTAACTTGTGCAGTTATAATGGCACCCGGGCATATGCACAGTCAAAGTTGGCTGGCATATTGCATGCCAAGGAAATGTCACGGCAGCTTATGGTAACAATGATTATATACAAATATCATTTTATTTGTTTTCAATATCAATGGCAGTATATTTGGTTGAAAAATAATAATTAACTTGTGATTTTTGTAGGCAAGAAATGCTAGAGTAACCATAAATGCAGTACACCCCGGAATTGTGAAGACTGGAATAATCAGAGCTCACAAGAGCTTTATCACAGGCAAGTATTATTTTCCAAGTTCTAACAAGGAAACTAGAAGTGTGACATTCATATTGATCTAACTTGTATGATTTTTTTCCTGTGCAGATTCTGTGTTTTTCGTCGCTTCAAAGTTGTTAAAATCGGTATCTCAGGTATGTCATCCCAAAACACGATCATATCAGAGAAAATTATCACGAGTTTTTACCGAAATACCTCGAATGCCGCCGGTTCATGGGGTCTGATTTTTTTTTTCCGTGCAGGGTGCATCGACCACATGCTACGTCGCTTTGAGCCCGCAAACGGAAGGTGTGAGTGGGAAATACTTTGCAGACTGCAATGAGAGTGAGTTTTCAGCTCTAGCAAATGATGAATCAGAAGCACAAAAGTTGTGGAAGAAGACTCGTGCGCTTTTACACAGGCGACTATGCTATCCAGCAGCATAGTACTAAGCCTGCAGAGTTTCAGGGTCATTATGTATATAAAGCTCATTCATGTCATATCTTGAATGGCATTACAGAAAAGCCTTTTTAAAAAGTACATGATAATAAAGGGACTCAAGATTTTTCCCCTTAATCATCCTCTAAAGATTGTATTACTTCTATGCTAATATAACTAAAGTAATAACTTTTTTTTTTCTTTTTCATATCTGGGTCTTGGAATTAGGTCCACTATTCTATCAAAAATAAATAAATCCCTTTAGTTTTTGGTTTATAGTTTTTACCTTGTTTCTCCCATTTTCTGAGCTTGTAAGTTTGTGGATAAATGTTCAATTGTAATGTAAAATAAAGCAAGTGTCTGAAGTGCGAGATTCTAACTTTAGCTAAATGACCACATAACTTGGCGAGAATAAGGTTTAGGGGGAAAGAAGAAAAAATGGCTGATTCTCTCAACAAAAAATGATGGATATGATAAATATTTTTACATTTTAAATGGTTAGATGTGGATCTTGCAAGCTGCTTAAACATAACGAACACAATAATAATATAAAAAGCACAAAAAAGGGGGTTCTTGTCTTCTTTTTTTTTTTTTTTTGGAAATAGGTAATTATCATTTTGATACATTACACATTTTAACAAAATATTAAATCGGTATCCTCCTATTTCTGTTTTTGAAAATATCATATCTTGAGTCTATTTTTTGGATGCAAAATGTCAATTTTTCCATTTTATTGATTTTGTTTAATTTTTAATTTGCTTCAATTTTTGCAAAAAAAAAAAAAAAAAAAGAGAGACCTTTTTGGAAGTTGTATTCCAATAAATTATATTTTAAAAAAAAAAAGTTTGAGTTAAAGGTATTTAAAAAATTGATCAAAAATCATAAGAAAGGTAAAATGGACATTTCACATTCACAATGAATCCATGATGCCAAAATCATTTTTTCAATTGCAATAACTACACTCTCATATTTTCAAATAACAGACCATCAATTTAAAGTTCTGTCAGAATACAGGTACCAAGGTACCAAAACAATAACAAACCAATATATATATATATATATAGAACGCAAAGCAAATGTTGTATTCCAGTCGATCTTGAAAGCCAACAAACGTATCAGAATCAAAACAAAAATACATAGATTAATGTGAAAGAAATACAAGCATTTTGGTAACAAATAATTAATATAGAACTTTGGGATTGTCACCCATACATTCCATTAGCTGCTAATTTATTACAATACACAAATACAGAAGTAAAAGCACACCAAGCAACATGGTGATGCTGATATGTCGTTAACTTGCAAAGGTCCATGAAACCTGAAACTCTTTCAATCAGATTTAGCCATGAATCCTGACTTTTACGTCAGCTGTCAAACACCGGAGTCATAAATTATGACTAGCCAAGACGATTGTGAATACGCATGCATTTATCCAGTGGGAAAGCAGCCTCTACTTCGTTTTTTGACCTGGCAAAATTTGCAATTTCACATTCATAACGACACCGAAGGGTACAGCTTTCCATGTCACGGGAAAATCTTACTTGGGCAGCTTTATTAAGAAACCCAAAAAGAAACAGCGAGGAAAAAACTAACAAAAGAACCAACTTTCTAATCCTTTTCTTTTCTCTTCTTCTGGCCATTCTAAGTTGCCAATGCCAGAACCGTCAACCAATAGATTACAAGACTGCACCTGTGTCACTAGAAATCCCTAAGAGAGAGAATTGATTTAAATTAGACTTTTAGAATACTACCCATAGAACCATCAGATTATTGTTGTCATGTGTTATCTGTGCTATCACAATCTTGAATTTGAACGATACCACTCTTCCAAATCTGATGAAGTAAATACCGACAGAAAATTGACAGTAAAATATATTTAACATAAATCTCATTAAGTAATATGTAAGATACTATGCCCAATCTAATAATTTATATAAGCAAATAGAAAGCATATCTGAAGCAGTCAATGATACCAGAAAAACGAGGAGACCGGCGAACAAATTCTGGAGATAGAACTGAATCGATTGCCCCCTTTCCCCTGTTCTGTTTCTTAAATCTTCTATCAACTTCTCCCCTTTGAACTTGGTGCTCACTTTTCTTAGCTAAAGACTCGCTTCTGTCACTTGACATTGACAACACTGGGGCAGAGGCAGAAACCATAGCAGATTCCTGAAGAGGACTTGTTGGCTGGGGTAAAAATCCTAGTGAATGATAGAAAAGGACTTACAATCACAAAAGGCTAGCTTCTACCTATAAATAAAGAAGTCACACAATGTAATTTATTTGACGCGTCAGGATGCATGAATAAGATAGGAGTTAAATGGACATCCACAATTTATTTCTGCACGGAATAGCATAAATAACCAGTACACCAGACCAGCTTCGACCAGAAAACTGCTCACTTACTCCAGCAGTTGTCAACTTTCACAAATTCAGACTTTTGACTAGTGCATAAGAGGTAATGTTTATACCTTTGGCAGCAGCTTCTTGAAATTTCTGCCTCATAATTCTTACAAACTTGAATAAACCGTTTGTTCTATTCAACTCGAGGATCAACTCCTTAATGTCATCCAAGTGTGGATCGCAATCTAACACTGAAATTACAAACAATGGGACGAGGAAGAAAACGTCAAGATGCAAGAATGTTAGTTCGTATTCAACATTACTACATGTACAAAAGATAACAGCATACCACTTACAGGTGTAAGCGTCGTCTGCATGGCGAATTGTGAACGAAAATTCCTTGTCCGGATTTTTTGAACTGATATTTTTAAAAATGAACCTTACACCTGGCAAATTAAAAACAGTTGTACGTCAGTCACATTATTCAACCAAAAAAAAATCATGCAGAACAAAAAACACCTCAAAGCTAATTACCATGCCCGCCTTCAACATGGAAACCAAGAACCCTGTTGTACCATGAGACAGCTTCTTGTATTTCATCTTTACCATTTTGGCTATTTGTTTCTTCAGATACTGCAAGATGCTCTCATATCAAGCACCAGCTAACAAATAAAAGAGGGCATAAAAAAAGACAACAACAGCAACAAAAATATCTTTAGTATTTAAAATTGAGGGCCGGATAGGATTTTGGATAACCCTGTAGAACAGAGAGTAGAACTGAAAGGTTATAGCTTTAATGAATTAAATCAAATAAGTGCAATAACGCTAAAACAATGATTAGCAGCATTAGAGAGGCTGCAACTCTCCTAAAGGGTTTCCCCAGATTCCTACAAATCAGTCCTGATTCCTCTTTAGCTACTAATCGCTTGTTTATGCTGACAATTCCCCTTTGCAACCTTTAACCACTTGGTAACAAAAAAGTAACAAACAGCTGCAACAACTCCTCTAATTTGGCTACTAACTGGTGACCCATCACTACAACGTATGCTATCAGGACCGTGGAAATTATTTTTCACAACAGTTAATTCAAATTCTACAAATGTAGTCAGAAAACATAAAAAAAAAAGGAGCAAGTTCAAGGACAACAATATATAAAAACAAACTCGAAAGAAATACCTGATGATTGCTGAGAAATAAATGCAGCATACTCGTCCCTTTTAGCCCTCTGATCATGGACACTCCTTTTAAGTTCTTCAACCCTAGCTTTCCTAGCAGCGAGAGAGTCTAACATGGCTATACGTTTGGCCTCTTTACGGTTCTTCACTAAAGAACAACAGTTAACAAAATGACAAACACATACAAATAAAATAAAAAAACAAAAAGAAAACATCAATATGAAATCTCCCAGATTCGAACACAATGTTCCCCAAAAATTCAAACACCAATTTCAAATTCGTAGCGTACCTGATAGGGCTTTTACCAAATCATCTTCCGATTCCCTTAACCTAGCTTTCACCTCCACAAGCTTTCCTGTAAGATTTCATCGGAAACAAAATTCAAAATGAATATTACCGAATCGGCAACTTTCGAAACCCTAAAAGTATCTCCATCGGTAGACCTCAAATCGCGATGCTAATTTCGCACAAAATCACTACAAAACACTCTCAGATTGCTCATGGAGAAGAAGAAGAAAAAGAAAGGGCTTAGAGTTGGGGAAAATTTGACCTTGAGATTGGACGGTTTCTTGCGCTGTGGAGCGAATCGACGAAAGGGATTCCCGGAACGACGCCGTGAAGGCGTCGATGCTCTGTCGCTCAGAGAGAATCTCCCTGTCGCAGGCCAAACGGAGCGACTCCATCTTCGTCCTCGCAGGCTCCACCGCTTTGCTGCTCCCCATTTCTAGAGAGAGAGAGAGAGAGAGAGAGAGAGCGTTGTTGGGAGCGGAAAAGAAAGTGAGAGAGTGCTTTTTCCTATTTTGAATGCGATTCGTATATCGGCCCGCCATTTTTTTTTTTTTTCTTATTTCGGTTTTTTATTCTGAATTTTCTCTTCTTTTTGGGTGGGAAATGGGACCGCTATGGTGTTACTGTACCATAGGTGGGCTTTGTTATTGGGCTGTCAGAATGAGCCTGACCTGGCCTGTGGCCAGCAAGTGGCCCATGTCCCAACAGAACGAACCCATCCTGGCCCAAGTCTAAGGGTTGGGCTAGGCTTAAAAAGGGCAAAAATTTCAATTCGTCTTAAATTATTGTTATGAAATTAAAATCTAACATAATATTCAAAATATCTTAAAAATATCCTTAATAGTATAGTAATTATTTTAATAATATTACATATTATACTATATAATTACATATAAATAATTTTAATGATATCATTATAAGACATTTGTAGAATTTTTACAAATTAGAGTCATATTTCAATTCAATAAACGTAATTGAGTCAATTGTCTCATTGCTTTACAGATATGTTACTTTTTTAGACTGTGGGTTGAAATATGTTACATAGAAAAAAACCTTTTGAAAAAAGCCACAAGGTATTTGTTTTTTTTTTTTGATAATTTTACTCTTGTATTGATTCTTGTAGGTGATATATAGCGCAAAAGTTTTTTTACAAGTTATAAAAGTCAATCTACTATTCAACATTGTTCATAAATATCCCTAGTTTTCCAAACCCATTATGGTTCTTTGTTATATTTGAACATGATTAGTAAGGTTACATTATTTAGGGTATTTGGGAACAAAGTTAAGAACCCATAATTCTAATTTTGAACATACAAAGCTCTCATATGCAATAATATATAAACAAAAATAGATTACAATGCAAAACTCTCATATGCTACAATAAATGGCCGCCGCTCAAAGGAGATCAAGGGGTATCCATTGCGGCTGGCCTCCCGGTATTGAAAGTTATTGATAGGTATCGCGGCGGACACCATCTAATAGTCGATTGGCATCACGCCTAATATTGGGTGGTATCCATGACGCATACAACGTGTAACCAGTCACATAGGACACCGGTGGTTACTGCCCACCCACTAGCATTTAGCCTGTCGTGGATTAATATAACGGTGGTTACCGACCAATATTACGATCTTAAGAATATATCTATGTGGTAACATGGAGTTTATATATATATGGTATAAGTTAATCTAATCACTAATTTTGTGGCAGCATTGTAAAGAGCTCATAAATTTTTAAAGAATTTTGTTTTTTAGAAAATAGTAACGATCAAAGAAGATAAAAATAAAGTTTGACAAGGAGAGAAGAGATAAAATGGTAGATACTAGCTAGTCTTAAAAGAGAAAAAATAATCGGAATATTAAGTGGAGGCGCAATGAAGAGAAAAATATTGGGGTGTGTTGATGTTTACCGCCGTCCGGCGTCGGATCAACACCCACGTGTGACTGAACACCTTCTGACCTCCTCTTAAGCTTGCCCCTGGCTGGGAGTGTGTACCTGCGAGAGGGATGATTCGGAGAAATGGGATTAGTCAATAGACAAGGGCTCTCCGATGCTCAAGGCAAGTATTGCTCGGCAGAGGTCGGCAGCTAATTAGGTGTGAGGAAGTCTCTCTCTCTAAAACGTCATAAATACATCCTATTTATAGGCTACCAGCTGGATCGGGTGCAAGATGGGTTTTGCCCATTATCCAGGTGTCACATCAAAGTGTATCAAGCAGTGAGTGACAAGTGTCGCGTCTATTGTCCAATGGATTGGACTATATTGGACGGCAGCACGTTTGCCTGGTGTTGGCCTACAAGGATGGGCAGTGACGTATTATGACGGATAACATGACCCGGCCCGAGCTACTGTACATCCCCGAGGTGGCAGCCTTCGTGGGGGCGTGCCCTCAGATAATTGGGAGGCACCTCGGGGAGAAGTATAAGTCATCGGGTCGGGGTGGTAGCCTAATGTCTGTCGAACTTAGTTACCGACCACCAAAGTTAGTGTCCTCGGTGGTGGCGCCGAGCTTACCCTCAACATTAGCCCCCCAGTTCACCTGGTCGGTGTTCGGCCGGGTGGACTATGCCGAGTGGGTGAGGTCGGCTCAAAGGAGGAAGACCAAGCGACACTTAGAAGCGGGGTGAGGTGAAAAGACGAGCGGATCAGGCGGGGGACGCGTGTCGCATCACGGCCGTCTGTGCGGCTGTCAGGCGTATTAATTGAGCCTTTTGGGTTTTCGCGCTCGAATTTCCCGCTTAAAATGGCTATAAATAGGGTCCCTCCTCTTCATAATTTGCACTTCATTTTCAGAAATCTTTCGACCGAAAAATTTTAGCTGCCGAGCTCGAGTAGTATAGCCGAAGATCACATCACCCGAGCTACCAAGAACTCAAACAGGTAATTTTCTGAGCAAAAATGAGCGATTTGTCCGACTCACAGAACGTGGAGGTTTCATGGTCGAAAAGTAGCGAGGAGAGCAGTAGCTCTTCTTCGACCCAATCCGACACCGAGGTGGCGTCCCAAAAACGGGACGGGGCCAGTCGGCTGGAGCAGATCCTAAGGGTTGATTCTCAGACCGTACCCGAGTAGGAATTTTTAAATATGCTGGGCGGGCGCAAGCTTATCAGGCCATCCAGGGAACAAGACCCTTATACAGGGGCGGCAACAGCGGGCTCTTCCCAAGTTTTTCCAAGGGAGAGAGCCGAGTTTCGGGCCCATGAGGATGCTCCGAGCACCTCTGGTCGGAGTGTTGGGGCCCCCATCCAAATCGCGGAGGTGATTACGGTTGATGTCTCCGATGAGGAGCATGCAGCTGAGGAGACAGGGGCAGAACAGCCGGAGATGGAGCAGGAGGTCCAGGCCACCCGCGTGCGGGGCGTCACAGCATATCGGATAAGCCGTCCTGGGCAAACCTCGACGGCAGGATATATGAGCGCGATTACAGAGTCGCGGTTAGAGACCCTAAGCGCCGAATATGGTATTTCGGCCGATGTGGATCTTGTCGTCCCCGGCGAGGGAGATTCACCTTTAGAGGCGCCAGAGGTGTTCATAACGCTTTACGTCGAGTTCTTCAAGGCCGGGCTGCGTCTCCCACTACACCGTTATCTTCGCCGGGCACTTAACGATTTTAACGTGTGCCCGGCGCAATTAAACCAGAACAGCTATAGGTCGCTGATCGGGATGTACATTTTATGGAAGTACCACCGGAGCACTGAGATGCCGTTGGAGGCTTTCAAGCAAGTATTCAAGATGAAGAAGCTTCCTCGACAGTCCAGCTGGTACTACTTCACCGGCTTCAGAAAGGACTTTATTCTGGGCAACCCCGACTCGGACAAGCTGTGGAAGTACGAATGATTTTACGTCGGGGGAAACTTTTTAGCCCGACCCGGTGAAGTTATCCCTGAGGATGAACAGGTGCCGAGGTCATTTGAGCAGGGGCACGTTTGGACCAAGCGCCCTTGGGCACCGAGCCGCGTAATAAAGGCCGTGGACGAACTACTCGAAAAACCCGAGTCGTCCAGACAGTAGTCCTTTCTCCTAAGAAAGGACACTCTATCCAAATACGACTGGTTTGGGGAGTCCAGCATTTTTCCCCGAGCCGGGCGCCCTGCCCTGTTTCAGTTGCCTGTCCGAGAAACGCGGACCTTCCAGGGCCAAGCACTTCCCGGTCCGGGTGGCCGACGAGGGAGCCTTCTTCGTCTAGTACCGAGGACTCATCCAGTGGCTCCCTCAATGCGGGGCCACCTGTAGCAGACGAGGGCCTCGAGGGCGTGATTAGGCTCTTGTACCCGTCGGGCCAACTCCGGATCGGAGGTCAGCCCAGAACTTTATTTATAATCGCCCTTTCCCCTGTTTTTTATCTCGACCTTCGTTTGACTTTGATTTTCTTTGCGTAAAAATGACTGCACCGACCTCCCGCACTGGCAGGCTTGCCCAGATGACGACTCAAAGGAAGGGCAAGGGCAAGGCTGTCGAAGGTAGCAAAAAACGCAAGCGGACGCCGGCGCCCGAGCCCCCAACACGCACCGGGCAAACCTCCACATCAGTCCAAGTTCTACCGCCGCCACCACCGAGGAGGACCTCGTAAGAGGTCGACCGAGCAGACGAGGCGTCTCGAGGCTCTTCCGAGGACCAGCAAAGAAGGCGCCCGGACTACCGTGGCATGCTCCTCGAACGTCTCAGGGACGTAGCTCCCCCGGATGACTTCTTTATGAACATCCGAGGCGAGGACTTCCAGGACTTGTGCAACATGACCCTCCAAGCGACTGCCTCAGTAAGTATCAGAGCTGATCAATAGTTCAGGAACTTGTAATAATGTTACTGAGGACTGACCCCTTGTGTGTCTCGCTGTCAAGCGCCATGGTGCATATGGTGCACTCTATCGGGATGAGGGAGATCCACAAGGAGAAAGAGAGGCACAAGAAGACCCTCCTGATGAAGTTGGACTCCGACAAAGAGCTCAATGATAAGAAGATTGAGCTAGATCAAGCTAAGGAGGAAGCTCGGAAGGCAAATTCCGAGGTCGAGGACATGTCAAGGTGCCTCAAGGAAGTGGAGGATAAAGCCGCCTGGCTAGAGAATAAAGCTGCACGGCTAGAGGGGTAGCTGGCAACCCTACAAACCGAGCACCAGAAATTTGTGGCCGGCTTCCCCGACCGCTTAGCCGCTGCGGTCGAGGAGTTTAAGTCGTCCCCGAAATATACCGATCTCTACTTCGACGGAATGGAGGACCTCCGTGACCATCTGATCGAAAAGCATCCCGAGGCGGCCGGATTCGACTGGTCGGTCATCGCCGAGCCGGACCAAGGTGATGTCGAGCAACAGCGGGATGTTGAAGAGGAGGTCGTCGTTGTGGACGGTGATGATGACAGGGATGTGCAGGTTGCCGAGGGAGGCCAGGACGACAACACGGCCAGGGGCGAGACCTAGGCTGATTAAACCTTTTTTCTTTTTCCCTTTTGTATTCGGGCTAGGGAGGTGCTCGTTTTCCTTGTACCTCCCCAACAAATAAAATTAAAACATTTTATATTTTCATTGTTTTCGGGGAGGATCCCAGGCTCGGGAAGGATCCCAGGCTGGGCAGTTGTCCGAGCAGAGGTATATGGTACCTCTGATCTCGGTTAATCCGAGCACTTCTTTTCTCGGTCGCTCCGAGTAGTTATCCCCATTTGCTTAGTTATCCAAGCGAATTCAGGTTTCTGATCTCGGTCGGGCAGAATATAAATGGCGTATAACTACCCTTACCCCGTTGCCCCCTGTAGACTTGTTGAAGTTTTAAAGAAACTTTACAAGTATAGGACTAATCGGGCACATAGATGTGCCGAGCAACTTAAAGGTTTCTGTATGACAGACATAATGCATATACTGACTAGCCCCCCTGTCCGGTTTGACGAGGATGACTCTCTTGATGGGGAGTCAACATCCTATCTTCCGAGCTGGGGTTGTGGCGTCTTAGGCATAGTCATCCCTTAAAGACATTGCTCAGGTGGAATGAGTCTAAGGAAGTTGTGCTCCATTAATGTAATACTTACATGGATTTTTCCAGCCCTGCTCAGCAGGTCTAGTTACAAAACAATTGCAGCCAGAGATCAAAAAGGGAATCTGGCTCTGATTTTGATTGGTTTTTTTTTTTTTAAGCATAGAATCTTTTTAAAAGCTCGGCATTCCATGGATGCCCGAGCTGATTCCCCTCCGTATCGGTCAGCCTGTAAGTGCCTGGTCGCACGACACCTTCAACTTTAAAAGGACCTTCCCATTTCGGACCAAAAGACCCGAGACCGGGTTGTTGAACCGTGACCTTCTTCATTACTAAGTCACCAACTTTAAAGTTTCTCGGCTGAACCCTTTTGTTGTAATACCGAGCTACTACTTGGTTCCGAGCCGCATTACGAACTAACACTCGGTTTCTTTTTTCTTCAAGAAGGTCGAGCTCGGCCATCATGAGCTTGAGATTCTGAGCTTCGGCATATTGCTCAACCTTGAAGCTCGGTAATCCTACCTCGGCTGGGATGACGGCCTCTACCCCGTATACCAGGGAGAACGGTGTCTCGGCAGTCGCAGCTTGTGTGGTTGTTCGGTATGCCCAAAGTACTTGGGGTAGTTCGTCAATCCACGCACCCTTGAGGCCCTCGAGTTTCTTCTTCAGATTATCTTTAATAGTCTTGTTTACGGCCTCTACCTGGCCGTTACTCTACGGATAGCTTGGGGAGGAGAAAATTTTCTTAATGTCGAGCTTCTCACACAGATGGCGTAGTCCCGAGGAGTCAAACTGTTTGGCATTGTCAGTCACAATAGTGTGCGGGATTCCGAACCGGCAAACAATATTTTTCCATACAAAGTTGGTGCACTTGGCTTCGGTCATGTTAGTGCAAGGCTCGACCTCAATCCACATTGTTAGATAGTCTATGGCGACGATACAATATCTAAATTGCGAACGCGCCGGCGGGAGAGGTTCGATCAAGTCGATGGCCCATTTTGCAAATGGTCATGCCGAAGTCACCGGATTAAGAGGCTCGGCATGTGAACCTGGCACCTTAGCAAACTGCTGGCATTTGAGGCACCTCCGTGCGAAGCTCCCGCAGTCTTGCTGCATGGTGGGCCAGTAGTAACCTTGCCGCAGGCATTTCTGGGCCAAAGAGCGTCCACCGGTGTGATTGCCACAAAGGCCTTCATGAATCTCTTTCATTAAATATTCGGCCTCCTTGGGGTCCAAACATCTCAGGTATGGCGTGGTGTAGCCACGTCGATACAACTTTTCCCCAATCATCGAATACCGAGCTGAGCTGTTACGTATCCGACGTGCTTCTTCACGGTCGTCGGGTAATTCGGCAATGGTCAAGTATCGGATGATCGGGTCCATCCATGTGGGTGTCGGTGTTAGACATGTATGCTCTAAGGAGTAAAAATGTAATACGTTTTTGGAGACATTTTTATCAATAAAGAATTTATTCATTTATATATATACCAAATATTGTCCTCTTTACGTTCATATTTGTTGAATGTATGATAAGCAAACAGTAGTCTGAGACTGTCAGTCTAAACCTTAAGAGTTGGGCATATGATGGGATGATTATGCGGTAGACACGACTCTTAAGATGATGGTCTAAAATATATGATCCGCAATCGAGGGAATAAAGTTGGGCGCTTTATTCATGTAAAGATTGTTATGTTGTCTATATCCCTTTTGGGAGATGGTTTGTCTTGGCCATCGGAGTTGGACTCCGTGAATAGAAACATTGGCGCATTGTCATAGGTGACGATGTGTTGGATCGGGACATAAAGTGAATTGATTTGGATTAATAATTCTGTCTTGTCAAATCGATTCACTTTAGACAATCATTTGTATTGTATCTTAATCCTGAGATGAATAATGGGCCCGTTGTCTCGACTTGTGTCTTTTGATGTACCAATGGGTGACTCCCACATCTCTATAGTGGCAAGCATGCCGGTACGTTGGAGGCATGACTCTTGGTAGCGTAGACTTGTTATTCATAGATATGGAATCCATAGCTCCTCTTTAGGAGTAATGATATCCTCTTATATGCGTTGTCCTGTAATTGGAAAACTGGAGCGCTCAACCATTTGGATACATAGGTGTAACCGAATGGTATACTATCTTTGGATGGTAAGTTTTCTAATGGTGAGACAATGGAACGTAAGATAAAAATAATCGGGAAGGTAAGACAGAACTTGTCCTTAAGCCGATTATGGATGATCATATGGGGATGCGATACACTATGATATGTCATGGAGACTTAGCTACACGAGCTTCGTAATTCTATAAAGTTCGAGAGTGCAGCTCCAAGCTTTTAGTGGAGTAGCGTTGGAGTTGATAATTGTGAAATGTATATCTGGGATATTGGGTTTCATAATTATCATGAGCTTGAACTTTATAGGTCCATTTTGGTCCCCTTTGCTAGCTCACAAAATCCTGTAACGACACGGCGTGCTTTTCCAATAATTGGTGACTTATGTCGGATTTATCAGATTGGTTTAAAATTTATAAGAATCAAATAATTCATGTCTGTTTATCGGTTGAATTAATTATGTAAGAAATTAGTTCAAGATGAACTTGTTGAATTATGGCGTTCGGATAGTTCTTGTCTGTTTATCGGTTGTTTTAATTTTGGACAATTAGAACAAGATAAACTTGTAGAATTATTGTGAATTGATTTATTTTCTTAGAGATTATCTTGATAAAGTTTGTTTTGATCAGATATCTTTTTTATTGGGCTATTTGAATCAAAACTGAGACTTTATCCTTTAGAATCTCGGGTGGAAAATAAAAGATTCGCGGAGATTTTTTCTCGGCAGTTCGGCATGCCGGATGACGTGTTCGGCCTGCCGAACTGGCCAGTTCGGCCTGCCTATCTCACAGTTCGGCATGCCGACCGCGACAGCTAAGATTACGCGTTTTTCACGCGTATCTTATCAGATATTGATCCGAACTTGATTCAATTTCGATTTTTGAGACCTAATCTGATATGGACTGACCCCAAGGACCAATAGGTATAAAAAAGGAGTGAGTCTAATGATTTACTAAGATCAATTTGAGAGATTAAGAGTGATACTCTTCTAGTGAGCATCTAAAAACTCCCTGAGAGCTTTTGTTCACAAATCACGAACACTAGCTTTGGGTTCTCTCTATTGGTTGGAAGGAGAGTCACCGGTGGAAGAGCTGTACGTGTGAGCCCACACTCACTCCGGTTGTGGATAGAGAATAGCAAAGAAGACCAGTTGGTTGAGGCTCTTCTGGAACGTTACTTCTCTACACAGGTCGCGGAGGTTCTTCGGCATACTGAGGTTAGTAAGATCTGTTTAATTTATACATATAACATGTCAAACTTGTGTTTTGGAAAATACTCTGATGAAAAATTTTTTTTAAAATTCCGCTGCGCACTTTGTTTCCAACAATTGGTATCAGAGACGAGGTTTTTACATAAATTTGCAAGTTTGTGATCATGTTATATGCATAAATTTTGTGATCTTAATCTCTCCAATGCTTGAATTAAATTTTATAGAGAGATGGCACTCTAGGTTTCTATATAATATATATGTTGTCATGGATTATATGGTGAATGTTTATTAATTAATTATGGTTGATTAAATTGTTGTTTAATTATTTATTAATTAATCAATACCGGTTATGGTTCCTTAGAGGTTAGAATGTGTATCTAGGTTTTTCATGTAATTAGATGGCGGACTATCATCTCCGTCTAGGAATTATTATTTAATTTGTAAGAATTTTGTAATTAAATAATTATTCGGAGAAGACGGAACGAGAAGTCGGATCTTGAAGATAGATGATGGCGCCTCCAGGTATTTCCTGAGTCTCTAATTTTATGTTTTTGAATTGTTGAAAATAAAATTGATGAATTGCATTAAAATTGTATTTTCTGGATTGAGGGTTTTTTGCTCGGTCGGCATGCCGGACCTCACAGTTCGGCAGGCCGAAGGTCACAGATCGGCAGGCCGGACGCATGGTTCGGCAGGCCGACAGTGGGGCAGAAATTTTGGTGCTCTGCCAGCAGGCCGAACCTTCATGTTCGGCAGGCCGAACCACCATGATCGGCAGACCGATCACCTAGATCGGCCTGCCGACCGAGAGCTGCCAGGCGTCCAGAAAAGGTGCGATTTTTTAGTGCAGTTTTAATTTTATTTTTGGGACGATTCTGAGAAACATTAAATTTGGATATGACCGGAAATATGAAGTGTTCGATTCATACGGGATTGAGGACTTGAAGATGGATATTACATGAAGAAGGATACAGCTTAAGGATTCAAGGATGAAGAATCGATAAATGTCTCGATTATTCTCTTGTAATCTTATTTTTTCTATTCTCTAGGGTGGAACCATAATATTACGGTTATTATTATTATGCTTGTAGCTTTGCTTGATTGCTTTGCTTGTCTGCATTATAATATGATTTACCATGTATATTGATAACATGTCATATAGAATAGGGAGTGCCGCTCATATTAAAATTGTTCATGCATAATTTTAAAATAAAACCTTGACTTCAAAAGATTGAGTGGGAGAAGGTTTTCGAAGAGAGAACCTAAGGCCTCCATCGTTGGTCCATAGGAAGAACATGATGGTCCCAACCCCTAGGAAGGGATTTCTATCATGTACCAGATTGGATCTCTGAAAGGATAAGGTATTTTAGTATGATTTATGGTTGCACACCCCTAGGTGGTGATCATAAATCATGGATAAAATATTAAAACGGTGGTTATACACTCACGTTAACTTTATTATTAACCTCCCCTAGGAGCTCTGTTAATAAAATTAATGGCCAAAGAAACGATTATTAGTATATGCTGGATCATACGGGTCCTGGATGGCATATATTAATCAGGAGGGGATCCGTGTTCCTGATTGAATTTGGCATGACTCCCCTAGGAGCTTGTTGAATTCTGAGTTGGGAATTATCGTTGTAAGGTTGTGATATTTTCAAGGTTTTGACACATAAACACATTTGTATGATTTTACATGATTGTGTTAACTTACTAAATTATTATATATGTTTGCTTATGTTTGGTATATGATTCTTTATTGTAGATTGAAAATGTCTAAAAACGCTTTATCATCGATACTTGACAAAAACCAATTGACCGGTGAGAACTATAATGATTGAAAACGGAACCTGGACATCGTCCTTTCCTTTGAGAAACTGAAATATGTTCTGACAACTCCTTGTCCTCCCGAGCCTACGGGAGACTCAAGTAATGAGCAATTCCAAGCGTACGAACGCTGGAAAGATGCTAATGATCAGGCCCGCTGCTATGTTATGGCTAGCATGAATAACGTGCTGCAGGCTCAACATCAGGATTATGAGACTGCGAAGCAGATCTTGGATAATCTTGAGGACATGTTTGGAGGCCAGGCCATAACAAAGCGGCAAGGGGCGCTTCGGAAACTCTTAAACTGTAGACAGAGACCGGGGACATCTGTAAAGGAGCACATGATGTTGGTCATGGGTTACCTCGCTGAGGCTCAAACCAATGGAGCCGACATCGATGCTGAAACTCAGATGACTATGGTCTTTGAGACTCTGTCTAAGGAATTTATTCCGTTTAGAGCTACTTTTAATCTAAGCAATAGACGGGATATGACCTTGACAGAACTGATGAAACAGTTACAAGAGTTTGAACTGCTGATCAGGGAGTCTCCTGCTGGTGGAGAGGCCAATTTGGTAGCTGCTTCTGGTTCCAATCCTAACTCTGGGAATGGAAAGAAACAACGGGCCAAGAGTGGGAAGTCTTCTATTCCTATTGCTACCAAGAGCAAGAAGAAGAAGAAGAAGAACCCAAAGAAGCTTAAGTGCTTCTTTTGTGGTAAGGTCGGGCATATAAAGAAGCATTGCAAGGACTTCCTTTCCAAGGGAGGTAGGTGTGATCTTCTATATTTAGAAACTTGTTTGGTTGAGGAATCCAGTGACATTTGGGTCATAGATTCTGGTGCAACTAATCATGTTTGTGTTTCTCTGCAGGGATTCAAAGAAACGAGAAGTCTACTTCGTGAAGACTTAACGCTTCGGATGGGCGATGGATCCTTGGTCTCAGCGGAAGCAGTGGGAGATGTCCATCTTTATTTTGATAATTATAGGAGTTTAATTTTGCGAGATTGTTTTTATGTTCCTAAATTTAAAAGGAATTTAATTTCTGTATCTTCTTTATTTAAAGACTCCTACGTGGTATCTTTTAATGAAAAAGTGGTGATTCGTAAAAATAAATCTTTTATCTGTTCTGGATGGATGCAAAATAATCTATATTTTATCAAACCTAAGATGGACTTGTTGCTTAATGCTGAGATAAATGATAATGACTCAAAAAGACTTAAAACTTCTCACTCTAATAAGACTTATCTTTGGCATTTGCGCCTTGGCCATATTAACCTAAATAGGATTCAAAGGTTGGTAAGGGATGGACCTTTAAGTCACTTAAAGGTGGAATCTATACCTCAATGTGAATCTTGTTTGGAGGGTAAAATGACCAAAAGACCATACGGGTCTAAGGGCAATAGGGCCGAAGGGGTTCTAGAACTTGTGCATAGTGATGTTTGCGGACCGATGAACATCCGGGCACGAGGAGGGTATGAGTACTTCGTTACTTTTATTGACGATTACTCAAGATATGGGTATGTGTACCTAATGCACCACAAAAGCGAAACTTATGATAAGTTCAGGGAGTTTCGGGCTGAAGTGGAAAAGCAATTGGGTAGACCCATAAAGGCACTTCGATCAGATCGAGGTGGGGAATACCTTTCTGATGAGTTCTTGGGACACTTGTTAGAGAATGGGATTTTATCCCATTTGACTGCGCCGGGCACTCCGCAGCAGAATGGCGTAGCAGAGAGAAGGAATAGGACTTTGTTGGACATGATTCGGTCCATGATGAGTTATTCATCATTGCCTTTATCCTTTTGGGGATATGCACTACAAACCGCATGTTATCTTTTGAACAATGTGCCTTCAAAATCGGTCCCTAAAACTCCTCACGAGTTGTGGACAAGACGGAAGACATCCTTAAACCATATTCGCATATGGGGATGTCCAGCTCATGTCCTGTTTAAGGATCCGAATAAGTTGGAAGCACGTTCAGAAGTTTGCGTGTTTGTAGGATATCCAAAAGGGACTAAAGGGGGTTATTTTTATAACCCAAAGGAAAATAAAGTCGTGGTTTCAACTAATGCAACTTTCCTTGAGGAGAGTTACATGAACGACTTTAAACCTCAAAGCAAAGTGGTGCTTGAGGAGTTGAGGGGTAATCCGTTTACTCCGGAGGTTCCGAACGAAACCATTCCGATCGGTGTAGAAAAACCAAACAAACCTGAACAACAACCTCAGGGGCTTCGGCGTAGTGGGAGGATCGGGCGTCAACCTGAGAGGTATATGTTCAATGGGGAGGTCTTTTTGGCTGAACCGGATGAACATGACAGGGATCCTTATACTTACGCAGAAGCTATGGAGGATGTTGATTCAAGACTCTGGACAGAGGCCATGAACATTGAGATGAAGTCTATGGAGACTAATCGGGTCTGGGAGCTTGTGGATCTTCCCGAAGGGGTAAAACCCATAGGGTGTAAGTGGATCTACAAGAGGAAAAGAGGAGTGGATGGAAAGGTCGAAACCTTTAAGGCTAGACTGGTAGCTAAGGGTTATACGCAAAAGGAAGGAATCGATTATGAGGAAACCTTTTCGCCTGTAGCCATGCTAAAGTCCATCCGGATTCTCTTGTCCATAGCTGCCGCTCTCGACTACGAGATTTGGCAGATGGATGTCAAGACGGCTTTTCTGAATGGCTATCTTGATGAGTCCATTTATATGGAACAACCAGACGGGTTCAAGGTCACAAGTCAAGAGGGTAAGGTTTGTAAGTTGCTAAAGTCTATTTATGGACTTAAGCAGGCTTCTCGTTCTTGGAACATAAGATTTGATCAAGTGATCAAGACTTATGGGTTCTCACAAAATGTGGATGAACCATGTGTTTACAAACACATTAAGAATGGGAAGGTGGTTTTTCTACTACTCTATGTAGATGACATTCTGCTAATTGGCAATGACGATGGGGCGTTGTCATTGGTCAAATTATGGTTGACCAAGCAGTTTGACATGAAGGACTTGGGTGAGGCTAATTTTGTTCTCGGTATCCAGATCTTTCGGGATAGGAAGAACAAAATGATAGCTTTGTCACAGGCCAGCTACATAGATAAAATTCTCAGGAGGTTTGCAATGCAGGATTCCAAGAAAGGTGGGCAACCATCTAGGTCTGGAATTACTCTTTCTAAGAAAGACTCTCCAAAGTCTTATGAAGAAAGAGAATACATGAAGAAGGTGCCTTATGCTTCGGCAGTAGGTAGTCTCATGTATGCCATGCTTTGCACTCGACCAGATATTAGCTATGCGGTCGGGATTGTGAGTCGATTTCAGGCGGATCCAGGACCAAACCATTGGGTTGCGGTAAAGCATATTTTCAAGTACCTAAGAAGGACTCGTGAGTATATGCTTGTGTATTCGGGTGAGGATTTAACTCCTCTAGGATACACTGATTCGGATTTTCAATCCTGCCTGGATTCTAGGAAATCGACTTCAGGGTTTGTGTTTACTCTAGGTGGCGGTGCCATCAGTTGGAGAAGTGCGAAGCAAGATTGCACTTCGGATTCAACGATGGAGGCCGAGTATGTGGCGGCTAGTGATGCTTCGAAAGAAGCAGTGTGGCTCCGCAAGTTCCTTGGGGATCTTGAGGTAGTTCCTGGTATGGATAAAGCGGTATCACTGTACTGTGATAACAGTGCGGCGGTAGCTAATGCTAAGGAACCAAGATTTCACAAGAAGAGTAAGCATATTGATCGGAAGTATCATGTGATAAAGGACTTCGTTGAGAGCGGACATGTCACGGTGTGCAAGATCGCGTCAGAGGACAATTTAGCTGATCCATTTACGAAGACACTTTCTGGGAGAGTCTTCGAAAGGCATGTGGAAGCTATGGGGATGCGAAATTTGCAGTATTTACTCACTTAGTGCAAGTGGGAGATTGTTAGACATGTATGCTCTAAGGAGTAAAAATGTAATACGTTTTTGGAGACATTTTTATCAATAAAGAATTTATTCATTTATATATATACCAAATATTGTCCTCTTTACGTTCATATTTGTTGAATGTATGATAAGCAAACAGTAGTCTGAGACTGTCAGTCTAAACCTTAAGAGTTGGGCATATGATGGGATGATTATGCGGTAGACACGACTCTTAAGATGATGGTCTAAAATATATGATCCGCAATCGAGGGAATAAAGTTGGGCGCTTTATTCATGTAAAGATTGTTATGTTGTCTATATCCCTTTTGGGAGATGGTTTGTCTTGGCCATCGGAGTTGGACTCCGTGAATAGAAACATTGGCGCATTGTCATAGGTGACGATGTGTTGGATCGGGACATAAAGTGAATTGATTTGGATTAATAATTCTGTCTTGTCAAATCGATTCACTTTAGACAATCATTTGTATTGTATCTTAATCCTGAGATGAATAATGGGCCCGTTGTCTCGACTTGTGTCTTTTGATGTACCAATGGGTGACTCCCACATCTCTATAGTGGCAAGCATGCCGGTACGTTGGAGGCATGACTCTTGGTAGCGTAGACTTGTTATTCATAGATATGGAATCCATAGCTCCTCTTTAGGAGTAATGATATCCTCTTATATGCGTTGTCCTGTAATTGGAAAACTGGAGCGCTCAACCATTTGGATACATAGGTGTAACCGAATGGTATACTATCTTTGGATGGTAAGTTTTCTAATGGTGAGACAATGGAACGTAAGATAAAAATAATCGGGAAGGTAAGACAGAACTTGTCCTTAAGCCGATTATGGATGATCATATGGGGATGCGATACACTATGATATGTCATGGAGACTTAGCTACACGAGCTTCGTAATTCTATAAAGTTCGAGAGTGCAGCTCCAAGCTTTTAGTGGAGTAGCGTTGGAGTTGATAATTGTGAAATGTATATCTGGGATATTGGGTTTCATAATTATCATGAGCTTGAACTTTATAGGTCCATTTTGGTCCCCTTTGCTAGCTCACAAAATCCTGTAACGACACGGCGTGCTTTTCCAATAATTGGTGACTTATGTCGGATTTATCAGATTGGTTTAAAATTTATAAGAATCAAATAATTCATGTCTGTTTATCGGTTGAATTAATTATGTAAGAAATTAGTTCAAGATGAACTTGTTGAATTATGGCGTTCGGATAATTCTTGTCTGTTTATCGGTTGTTTTAATTTTGGACAATTAGAACAAGATAAACTTGTAGAATTATTGTGAATTGATTTATTTTCTTAGAGATTATCTTGATAAAGTTTGTTTTGATCAGATATCTTTTTTATTGGGCTATTTGAATCAAAACTGAGACTTTATCCTTTAGAATCTCGGGTGGAAAATAAAAGATTCGCGGAGATTTTTTCTCGGCAGTTCGGCATGCCGGATGACGTGTTCGGCCTGCCGAACTGGCCAGTTCGGCCTGCCTATCTCACAGTTCGGCATGCCGACCGCGACAGCTAAGATTACGCGTTTTTCACGCGTATCTTATCAGATATTGATCCGAACTTGATTCAATTTCGATTTTTGAGACCTAATCTGATATGGACTGACCCCAAGGACCAATAGGTATAAAAAGGGAGTGAGTCTAATGATTTACTAAGATCAATTTGAGAGATTAAGAGTGATACTCTTCTAGTGAGCATCTAAAAACTCCCTGAGAGCTTTTGTTCACAAATCACGAACACTAGCTTTGGGTTCTCTCTATTGGTTGGAAGGAGAGTCACCAGTGGAAGAGCTGTACGTGTGAGCCCACACTCACTCCGGTTGTGGATAGAGAATAGCAAAGAAGACCAGTTGGTTGAGGCTCTTCTGGAACGTTACTTCTCTACACAGGTCACGGAGGTTCTTCGGCATACTGAGGTTAGTAAGATCTGTTTAATTTATACATATAACATGTCAAACTTGTGTTTTGGAAAATACTCTGATGAAAAATTTTTTTTAAAATTCCGCTGCGCACTTTGTTTCCAACAGTCGGCTCGGCATCCAGGCTCATGACCTCCTTAGTGATACTTGGTCCAGACAGTCTTTCGATGGGAACGGACATCGAGTCTATTCCACCCGTCCCAAAAGCCAGTCGGGCAAGGACGTCGGCTTCCACGTTCTCGGATCGGGGGATTTGTTTGAAAGTATAGGACTTAAATTGCCCCAGCAACTGTTTCGCTTCCTTTAAATATGCCGCCATCGATTCTGCCCGGGCCTGAAACCCTCCAGCATCGAGTCACTATAGACGGTCAAGTGATCGACTCTAAGGTCTCGGGCAATTCGTAGTCCGGCTAGCAAAGCTTCGTACTCTGCTTCGTTATTAGAGGTCTTGAAATCAAATCGAAGGGCATAAATGACCTTATACCCGTCGGGGCTTATTAGAATCAAGCCAGCCCCTGACCCGTTGACGCAGGTTGAGCCGTCGACGTGTAGTTTCCAGTTTTGCTCCTGGGAAAGGCCTTGTTCAGTGCAGGTAGCTGCATCAGGCTCCTCGACGAGTGATTTCTCAACTAAGGGAGCCACTTTTCCGGCTTCTGTAAATTCGGCAAGGAAATCCGCTAGGACCTGAGCCTTTATCGCTGTCCTCGGCACAAATTGTACATCATACTGACCCAACTCGACCTACCACTTGGCCATTCGACCTGATATTTTCGGGCTCTGTAAAACTTGCCGGAGAGGAAACTTGGTCAGAATCTTGACGGTATGGCTTTGGTAATATGGCCGCAACTTTCAGACTGATGTTATTAAGGCGAAGGCCAGCTTCTCCAACGAGGAATACCGCTCCTCGACACCTTGGAACGCGTGGCTGGTATAGTAGACGGGTCTCTGGATCCCGTTTTCTTCTCGGACCAACACCGAGCTAACAGCCTTCTCCGAGACGGCTAAATAGGCAGTTAAAACCTCACCGGGCAAAGGTTTGGACAGGAGCGGGGGTGTGGAGCGGGGGTGTGGCTAGGTAAGTTTTTAAGCCTTAGAAAGCATCCTCACACTCCCTGCTCCACTCAAACCTCCCCTTAAGTGCCTTGAAGAAAGGGTGACACTTATCGGTAGCCCGGGAGACAAATCTTGATAAGGCGGCCACCATGCCAGTAAGCTTTTGCATGTCTTTCACTGTCCGAGGTGAATGCATGTCTATGATTGCCTGGGCTTTTGCCGGGTTCACTTTGATTCCTCGTCGGTTAACCAAAAATCTGAGGAATTTGCCTGAGCCGACGCCAAAAGCGTATTTTACCGGGTTGAGTTTCATCCCATACTCCCGGAGAATGTCAAAGCTAGCTCGGAGGTCGACGATGTGGTCCTTCACTTGGACAGATTTAACTAACATGTCATCTACGTAGACCTCCATAGTTTTCCCGATCATTCGAGCGAACATTTTGTTGACGAGGCGTTGATAAGTAGCCCCGGCATTCTTGAGACCAAACGGCATGACAACGTAGCAATACAAGCCCTGGTCAGTGACAAATGAGGTTTTGATCTGATCCTCTTCGACCATTCTTATCTGATTATATCCGGAGTAGGCGTCTATAAAGCTCAGTAGCTCGTGTCTGGCTGTGGCATCGACGAGCTGGTCTATCTGAGGAAGTGGGAAGCAGTCCTTCGAGCAGGTCTTGTTAAGATCGGTATAGTCGATACAGACCCGCCACTTGCCGTTCGCCTTTTTGACAAGGACAATGTTTGCTAACCATTCCGGATATTTGACCTCTCTAATAAATCCAGCCTTCAGGAGTTTCTGGACTTCATCATTGATCGCAACATATCTCTCCGGGTTGAAGGCCCTTCGTTTTTGTATCACCGGCCTATGACCAGGCTGGACGTTAAGCCGATGGCTGATGACGCTCGGATCTATGCCTGGCATGTCCTCATGGGACCATGCAAATGTTGGAAACAAAGTGCGCAGCGGAATTTTTAAAATTTTTGATCAGAGTAATTTCCAAAACACAAGTTTGACATGTTATATGTATAAATTAAACAGATCTTACTAACCTCAGTATGCCGAAGAACCTCCGTGACCTGTGTAGAGAAGTAACGTTCCAGAAGAGCCTCAACCAACTGGTCTTCTTTGCTATTCTCTATCCACAACCGGAGTGAGTGTGGGCTCACACGTACAGCTCTTCCACTGGTGACTCTCCTTCCAACCAATAGAGAGAACCCAAAGCTAGTGTTCGTGATTTGTGAACAAAAGCTCTCAGGGAGTTTTTAGATGCTCACTAGAAGAGTATCACTCTTAATCTCTCAAATTGATCTGAGTAAATCATTAGACTCACTCTCTTTTTATACCTATTGGTCCTTGGGGTCAGTCCATATCAGATTAGGTCTCAAAAATCGAAACAGAATCAAGTTTGGATCAATATCTGATAAGATACGCATGAAAAATGCGTAATCTTAACTGTCGCGGTCGGCATGCCGAACTGTGTGATAGGCAGGCCGAACTGACCAGTTCGGCAGGCCGAACTTTTTGATAGGCAGGCCGAACTGCCGAGAAAAAATCTCCGCGAATGTTTTATTTTCCACCCGAGATTCTAAAGGATAAAGTCTCAGTTTTGATTCAAATAGCCCAATAGAAAAGATATCTGATCAAAACAAACTTTATCAAGATAATCTCTAAGAAAATAAATCAATTCACAATAATTCTACAAGTTTATCTTGTTCTAATTGTCCAAAATTAAAACAACCGATAAACAGACAAGAATTATCCGAACGCCATAATTCAACAAGTTCATCTTGAACTAATTTCTTACATAATTAATTCAACCGATAAACAGACATGAATTATTTGATTCTTTTAAACCAATCTGATAAATCCGACATAAGTCACCAATTATTGGAAAAGCACGCCGTGTCGTTACAGGATTTTGTGAGCTAGCAAAGGGGACCAAAATGGACCTATAAAGTTCAAGCTCATGATAATTATGAAACCCAATATCCCAGATATACATTTCACAATTATCAACTCCAACGCTACTCCACTAAAAGCTTGGAGCTGCACTCTCGAACTTTATAGAATTACGAAGCTCGTGTAGCTAAGTCTCCATGACATATCATAGTGTATCGCATCCCCATATGATTATCCATAATCGGCTTAAGGACAAGTTCTGTCTTACCTTCCCGATTATTTTTATCTTACGTTCCATTGTCTCACCATTAGAAAACTTACCATCCAAAGATAGTATACCATTCGGTTACACCTATGTATCCAAATGGTTGAGCGCTCCAGTTTTCCAATTACAGGACAACGCATATAAGAGGATATCATTACTCCTAAAGAGGAGCTATGGATTCCATATCTATGAATAACAAGTCTACGCTACCAAGAGTCATGCCTCCAACGTACCGGCATGCATGCCACTATAGAGATGTGGGAGTCACCCATTGGTACATCAAAAGACACAAATCGAGACAACGGGCCCATTATTCATCTCAGGATTAAGATACAATACAAATGATTGTCTAAAGTGAATCGATTTGCCAAGACAGAGTTATTAATCCAAATCAATTCACTTTATGTCCCGATCCAACACATCATCACCTATGACAACGCGCCAATGTTTCTATTCACGGAGTCCAACTCCGATGGCCAAGACAAACCATCTCCCAAAAGGGATATAGACAACATAACAATCTTTACATGAATAAAGCGCCCAACTTTATTCCCTCGATTGCGGATCATATATTTTAGACCATCACCTTAAGAGTCGTGTCTACCGCATAATCATCCCATCATATGCCCAACTCTTAAGGTTTAGACTGACAGTCTCAGGCTACTGTTTGCTTATCATACATTCAACAAATATGAACGTAAAGAGGACAATATTTGGTATATATAAATGAATAAATTCTTTATTGATAAAAATGTCTCCAAAAACGTATTACATTTTTACTCCTTAGAGCATACATGTCTAACAGCAAAAACGTCACGGTATTCAGAAAGAAGGGATTCCAGGTCGGCCCTGATCTCAGGTTGTAACTGTGACCCGAGTTGGACTGTACGTTCTGGCCTTTTGGGGTCCAGGGAGAACGGCACTAAGTCTTCGACCGGAGTACCCCTTACCTCTTCCTTGGGAAACCTGGGGTCTAGGTCTGCGAGCATCTTCGACGTCGGATCGGTTGGGAGGTCGGTCTCGTCGACCGAATATACGGCCAAGATTCCCTGTTGTTGAGCTGAGGCTGCACGGACTGCGTTTGCATAGTAAGCCCGAGAATCCGTCTGGGACGAGCGGATTACTCCAACACCACCATCAGTCGGGAACTTCATTGCCAAGTGATATGTCGAAACCACGGCCTTTAATCCGTTCAGCGTCGGCCGGCTGATGATGATGTTATACTGAGAGGGTTTATCGACGATTAAAAAGTCGACTACCCTAGTGACCCTGGCAGCACCTTCTCTAAAAGTTACCGGGAGACTAACCTTCCCGGTTGCTCGGACACACTCACCCGCAAAGCCGAAAAGTGGGGTCCGAACTGAGACTAAAGTCGCGTTGCTGATCTTCAGCTTGTCGAATGCCTGCTTAAAAAGGATGTCCGCGGAACTGCCGTTGTCAATTAAGACACGCCGTACAACATTGTTGGCGATAGGCAGTTCGCAAACCAAGGCATCGTTGTGGGGATGCATTAGTCGGTCTGCTTCCTCCTCAGTGAAAGTGATTGTGGTGTCTTCTTGGCGGCATATCTTATTGATGTGCTTGGACACATTCATGAAGTCACCCCGTTCGACCCACCGAGCTTCTCTGACGTAGGATCGCCGCCCACTCGATGTGTCCCCGGCGACAGGCCCACCAAGTATCGTGTGCATGATATTTAGGGGTTTCGGGGCGTTCCCACTATCAGTCCTGGGTCGGCTTTGTACGTCTCGGCTTGACGAGTCGTTCCTTCCAGAGGTTGCCCTCAGGTTTATGGCTTTCTCCACAAATTCCTGCAACAGACCTTCCCGGACCAACCTTTCTATTTGGTCCTTGAGCTGGATGCATTCTCGGGTATGGCCCACATCTTGGTGGAATTTGCAAAACTTCGACTGGTCACGCTTCACCCTAATGACGCGGAGCTTAGGCGGCGGTGTCAACAAATTCTTGTCGCCAACCTGGGCGAGCACCTCATCGATAGTTGCCACCAAGGGCGTGTAGTTTTGGAACTTACCGGTTGGCCCCTTCGGCTTATCAGCTTTCTCTTTCCTCTGCTTCTTCACATGCTCGGCGCTGCCCTGCTCTGGCCCCTTCTTCTTCTTCTTATCCTTTTTTGTCCCGCTCGGGCCGGCTTCTTCCCGGTGGCTTTTCATGTATTCGGCAGCGTCCGCATGTCTTTGGGCGTACCCGAGCATTTGCGAGAATGTGTTCGGCTGCTCGAAGGCCAAAGACCAGGTCAGCTTCTCGTCTCGGAGTCCCCCTACAAAAATGTGTTTGAGGGTCTCGTCTTCGACATGCTTGACCTCAAGAGCAGCCCGGGTGAACCGGTTAATATAATCCCTGACGCTGCCGTCTCCCTGCTTAACAGCATATAAGGAGGTTATTTCTTTCCTCCGCGTTTTGGTCGTAGAGAATGCGGAGGAAAAGACTTCGGCAAGATGCCTAAAAGAAGAAATTGACCCCGGTTTGAGTCGTCTAAACCATTGCCGGGCAGGGCCCGTAAGAGTAAGTGGAAAGGCCTTGCACATTGCAGCATCACTAGCATTCTGCAATAGCATGTGCCCGCGAAAGAGTTCGACGTGCTCATCCGTGTCAGTGGCCCCATCATAAGACTTGATCTGTGGGACCTTAAATTTTGGTGGCATGGGTGCCCGCGTTATGTGATCCGGGAAGGGCGGATCCTGAGCCCCGATCTCATCCAAACCGAACCTACAATTTTGGATCTCATCGATCTATCGTTGCAACACCCGAAACTGGCGACTATTCGTGTCTTCGGGCAGTTCAACCCGATAGGGTACTCCGCCCTCAGCACGGCCTCCAACTTTGACCTGGCGATTTCTGTTTATCCCTCGATACCCGAGCCGATCAAACACTGAGGCTCGGGAACCTTGTGGTGAAGGGACACGGGGCGGTTGACGTCCCATCTGATGTTCATGAACCAGTCTATCGTCAAGTAGGGGTCCTCTAGTGGATCCTGCAGACTGCTCCGATTGATCCTCCAAATTGGTGGCACTTCGCTCATGCCGACCCCCTACCTGGTCAACCTAGGCGGGGGGTGGTGGAGCCGGTGCAGCTTGCCGTTGAGCTTGTACAAGCTGCTGAGTTAGGACCCGAACCGCATCTGTAAGCTCCCGAATCGGATCTTGTGCGGCTCGGGCCTCTTTCGGCTCGGCCCTTGTCGTGCTTCCTTGCCCCCCGGACCGAGATCTCGCGGTCCGAGGACGGTCTGCAGCCGGTTGCCTATGCCTGGCATCGTCCGACTCCTGGTGTCGGGCGGTACTGTCTCTTGCGTTACCTCGTGTCGCCATCTCGGGAGTCCGAGGTACAATAACTTTGAATTGGGGCGCGTTCGCCCTCCTTCTAGCGCCAAAATGTTGATGCTTACCGCCATCCGGCGTCGGATCAACACCCACGTGTGACTGAACACCTTCTGACCTCCTCTTAAGCTTACCCCTGGCTGGGAGTGTGTACCTGCGAGAGGGATGATTCGGAGAAATGGGATTAGTCAATAGACAAGGGCTCTCCGATGCTCAAGGCAAGTATTGCTTGGCAGAGGTCGGCAGCTAATTAGGTGTGAGGAAGTCTCTCTCTCTAAAACGTCATAAATGCATCCTATTTATAGGCCACCAGCTGGATCGGGTGCAAGATGGGTTTTGCCCATTACTCAGGTGTCACATCAAAGTGTATCAAGCAGTGAGTGACAAGTGTCGCGTCCATTGTCCAATGGATTGGACTATATTGGACGGCAACACGTTTGCCTGGTGTTGGCCTACAAGGATGGGCAATGACGTATTATGACGGATAACATGACCCGGCCCGAGCTACTGTACATCCCCGAGGTGGCAGCCTTCTTAGGGGCGTGCCCTCAGATAAATGGGAGGTACCTCGGGGAGAAGTATAAGTCGTCGGGTCGGGGTGGTAGCCTAATGTCTGCCGAACTTAGTTGCCGACCACCAAAGTTAGTGTCCTCGGTGGTGACGCCGAGCTTACCCTCAACAGGGTGGTTAATCATTTATTTATATTAATGATTTTTCATCAATAGACCAAATTATTACTTATTTTCCAATGATTTATAGTTAGATAGAACAGTAAATTATTGATTAACATCGGTGAATCATCGACTGATATTGGTTTATGAGTGATGAAACAATAATGCAATCAGTGATGACACCTATCAAATTAATCCGTCATAAATCATAAATCAATGTGCCACTAATTAGCCATTATAAAACAACTATTATCCTATTTTATTAAAACTTAAATAGTTTACTAAAAATGACTTAAAAACCACGCAATTTCTTTAAAATGCCAAAAATATTGGAGTCTGTGCAAACTAACAAAAATAAAATAATATATTGAATAAATTGAAAAAGTAAAAATTGAAATAAAAAAATGAATGAGGGATCCGACGCTCTCACACTACGTGGCATAGATTTATAACTTCTTTCCTTTTGAATTTTCTAGCCATCCAACAACCAGATATTCCTTTTACATTATCAAAATTCATCCTCCAACTATTTTCTTCTTCCTTTCCTACCAAACATAGGCAGCTGCATGTAATATACATCCAACAATATATACAAAAGCTCAATCATGAGCTAGTATACACTTTCGACCAAAACGATTCGTTTTGGTGGAAAGTCGTTTTTTTTTACGTTTTAGTCCCTTATTTTTTTCTTTTTAGTTTTCAATCCTCCCTCACCTATTTTTTTCCTTTTTAAATCCTTCTTTCTTTCTTTTTTTAATTCCTTCCCCGGCTTGTCCTTTTTTCCCTATAAGTCCTTCAGGCTTAATTTTTTCATCTCTATATAGCCTTTCATCACTATTTTTCATACTTCTTTAATTTTTTTTATGTGATTCCTTCTAAATTTATTTTCCTTAAATATGCACTACTTGCTAAAATGTATACAATGCTCAACCAAAACACACGTTTGATTGAAATGTCCATTTCATCACATATGCTTTTGTTTATATTCTATATTTTTAAGTGTGTGTATAGTTCTCTTTTCTATTTCTTTCTGTTGAAACAACGTTTCTCACACGTACCCCTACTTAAGTATCATTTTCTCTTGTACTCTTTTTAAATTTATTATTATTTTACAAATGTGGCCCCGTGAATACCTTTTTCTTCCTGAATTGCTTTTTTGAAATATTTTTTTTTCCAATATGTGTCTTTGTATTTCTGAAATAATACATTAGCATCTAATGTATTCCTGATTTCTTTCCTCTCCCCCTTTTCAAATACTTTTTTATTCTCAAATGTATTTCTGAAATACCTTAGCCTCTAATTTTGTCTCAGAGTTTTTTTTTTTTTCCTTCAAATCCACTATGTTCAAATACAATTTTTTACAATACCCTAGACCCTCAATAAAACAATAAATTGAAATAAGTAAATAATTTTTTAAAAATCATTCACATATTAAAAAAACAACGAACTAAATACACACATGCAACACGTGCTTTCCGCTAATACTATTAATATGAGGAGACTAGTAACTACTCTTAAGGCTGTTTGGCAGTTGTGGTCTAAATCACTTTCTCAGTCATGAACAATGCAAAGCTCTCACATGCTACAATAGCCAAAAAAAAAATGCTACAGTGTAAAGTTTTTACATGCTATAGTAAAAACAGTTCTAACCAATAGTTCTAACTATCCTACAATTTAATTTGTTGGCATATAGTATTTTCAAGCTCGACTACTTATATTTGATGTTATCCCAAACCAAACAGCTAGGCAGCTAGCCTATGACGGAAATACATTACTTTAGAAAGATCAAATCATACTATACAGAAGATAAGAAAAATGACCTTGCAAATATTG